>OX578151.1:52363747-52683747 GCA_951213105.1 Amaurobius ferox
GAGTTATTCTTATAGAAGATAAATGATTATTGTCGTCCAACTACAAAAGTATTACCCAATGTATCTCCCATCCTGAATGGAAAGAGCTAGATCCAACAGAATGATGTCACCAAATTTATCGCATGATATTACATATGAAATGTGCACATATTTCACAATATTTAATAATTTTTTGATAAATTCAGTTGAAAAATATGCAATATCTCGAGAATGGTTCATGCTAGCGTTCTAAAGTTTGTGTCAATCGTTTTCGAATGAAAAATTATATAAGAAATGACTATTTGCGTAACTTTATTAAAGGTTTAGATTTTTTGATGATTTTTTCAAAATTTCATTCGATGGGGGCTCTGAACATTCGATTGCGTTTAAAAAGAATAGGCTTCCAGTATTCACGGATTGTAATTTTTGTACCAAATGTCGTTCGAATCGCTCCATTCGTTCGTAAGATATCGTCTGCACAGACTCATTGACACACACACACACACACAGACATCATCTCTAAAACTTTCGATTCGTGTTCAGGGATGCTTGAAACGTGTTCTCCCGTCGAAAACTGGAATTCGAATTTTCGACCCCATCACAACACTTTCCTTATACATTATACTATGTATATAAGGAAAGTAACTATAGATTAACGAAAAATGTCTCCAGGGGGGGGGACGAACATATACCTGAAAGAAACACTGATTATGCCTGAAAGAAACACTGATTATGCCTGAAAGAAACACTGATTAGGCCTGACAGAAACACTGATTAACACATCGATTATATGAATTACAAAAGTTCCCATTGAATCGAATTTCTAAATAGAGTACTGTAATTTTCCATCGTATGATAGGGTAATAAAAACTGTTGCTCGCAAATAAACACAGTAGATAAACACTTTCACATTTCTAATTTCCTATTTTGAAACTCTTTAATTGCCACACTTAATGCTATATACATAATGTGGCCTTAACACAAGAAACATGTTGAACCATCGAACACTTAAATTATATCAAAAAGATCGTGAATAACATTGCCAACTCGAGACTTTGTAGTCATTTGAATATCACACTGAGCCCCGCGTTTATTGCTAGGCCTCCTTGAAATTTATCACGACAGTTTTCCTATTGGAAATTAAAATAAAATGATAGAAATTAAATCAAAACTTAATTAAATATTTTCAATAAAAGTATCATAGGGAAGACATCAATTTTGCGTGGCTAATATAAATAGGGTAATTGCATGCTCCACTACTTATAATCGTTTTTTTTTTTTTGTGCCGATTAGCAAGAAGTAAGTGATAGGTTTACGAGTTTAAATTTTATGAGAGTAAAGATTATAGAAGTTTTCCGGTGGATATTTTGAAATATTTTCTTTCTATCGGTGACAATCCAGAATATTAATTTAACTCACCGTTGATAAAAATCTAGAAACTGAAGATAAAAGTGGTAAAAACCGTGAATTTATTGTTCAAAGGTGGTGAAATTGTTGTAAAAAGATTACTATGGAGCAACTATTCTGCGAGAAATGTATCACCACTTAAGGCAAAAAGTCAGAAATAGAGATTGCATAACCTTCTTTTAACCTAAAATAGGAAACAGGGAGTTTTTGATCATATCTAATTTTTTCGATTAAAATGAGATCTTTATAGAATACGAAATATCTATTAACTCCCTTCACCGTTCTATGGCAACCAATAATTTCAAACAGCACCTATTAGTTCAGGAGCGATACACTATTCCTTTCTTCCGAAATATCTCTTCCAATCCATCTTACTGGTCCGCCATCTAAATCACGTCATTAACTTCACTGCAACCGCTTCCTCGATAAAAGAATCCAATCAGTGCATTGGAAATGAGTTCATAGATGCCGCAGACGATTCTTTTTGTAACGGGAAATAATTCTTTTTTTAACCTGAAAAAAGATTTTTTGTAGAAGGCAAAGGAAAAGGTTTCTTTTAAAAAACGTTTTTTTTTTCCTGTTTCATAATTTCTGTGTTCACAAATATAAAACTGTTTGTTGTTTCTGCTGTTCGCATTTGTTTAGTGCCCTTATTATTTTGAATTTTCTTATTCTACCGTAAAAATTCAGAACAGGTTCATTAGAATTTTTTATTTTATTGTTTTTGAGCATTACGATCTTGATATTTCCACCCTTTATTGATCTTAATGAGTATTATGATCTTGACATTTCCTTCCATTATCTGCCTCTAAAAATTAATAAGACGCTTTTTATTAATTTTTTAAGGTCCAGAAAAAACATGTTGTGTATGTTCTTTTTTTTCAGAAATATTTTTATTAGTAGGATTGATTATAGTGCCCTACTTGAAATTGTGTGTGTTTGCATTAATAAACCAAATTCTTGGTATCATATGCATCCCTGGAAATGGTTGTAAAGTCTTGAGGAATTTTCTGCCTATAACTTTTACGCACTTTATAATCTTAGCAATAACATGGATTTATTTTGTATGTCTGATACGAATTTTAAGGGTAAATGTCGGAGGATTTATTATTGATAATATACATATATATATATATATATATATATATATAGTATTATTTGTTCGACCTTTGAGTCCATGGTCTATTTTCTCCTCCTTATCCCGGATGAATCTCAACTTTTTTCATTCCATTACAACTGCTCGTCATTCCTGCACGTGTATGCAAGATTCCTGCCTCATGGATCATAGTAATACTTGATTTCTTAATAATTTTTCATTTTACCCCTTTTAATGCTTGTAGTCTGAGTTATGGTGTTTATAGTAACTTACTATTGCCATATCTGAAACAAGCATGCGTTTGGGTTAATTAGAGTATGATGCTCAGACCTGATGATGAATCGATTCTAATTAACCTCCAAATTAATCTAAAGCTGTTCGTTTCTTTTTTCGGCATGGTAGCCGTAGTTTAACTGCTTTAGCGATTTTACTATTTTGATAATTCGTAATTACTTGAAATTGATTATTATTACATTTTTCAAATATATATATATACACACACATATATATATATATATATATATATATATATATATATAAGACAAAAAAATCCACTCTCCCCGCAAAATAATCCGATAGTAATGAAACTGTGCATGCAAACACCTGTCGACCGGATATGCAAATGAACAAAAATTCGCAGCCAATGAATGAATAGTCGGAACTATAGCGCATTGAAACTGAGCACTATGGTGGTGTATATAAGGAGCGAACCTCGTTTTCAGAAACAAATAGTGCAGTGGATATCGATTGCGTTTACGCACCTTAATTGTAACAATGCCTCGTCGGCGAAATCGAGGCCACTAAGAGCATATGAAGGCGTTTGAAAGAGGGCGTGAAGTCGGACTATATGAGACTGGATGGGCACCCCGCCAAATCGCTCGGCATTTGTAAAAGAGCGATGCAGCAATTGAACGGTGTTGGCAGGAATGGGTCCGGAATAGCAGATTTCAGCAGGAAGCGAGCAGCGGATGGTCTAGAGCGACGACGGAAAGGGGAGATAGAGCGATTGTCATAGCAGCTGTGACAGCACGAAATTCGTCGTTATCAACCATCCAACGTGTGACAAACATGGAAGTGACCACCCGAACCATTAATAGAAGACCACGGGAACGGAATCTATACTCGCGGCGCCCATTACACCTCCTACTACTGACCAGTATGCATTGTCAACAGCGATTTCCATGGGTTCCGGCCCCGATCAACGTGGAATTGTTCGGATTGGGAAAGAATTGTCTTCAGTGATGAATCCCGTTTCGAACTGAGTCCCCACGACCAGCGTAGACGTGTATGGAGACAGCCCGGACATCACCAGGATCCTGATCTTCCTGATCTTACTGTCACGTGTCACCCAACCCGACAACAGGGAGTTACGGTCTGGGGTACCATTTCGTTTGATAGCCGGACCCCTTTGATAGTCTTCCGTGGCACCATCACAGCACAGCGGTACATTTTCGACATTCTACGACCCGTCGCATTGCCATTCCTTTCGCGACACCCCGGGCTAACTTTTCAGAAATATAATGCCAGGCCACACGCGGCACGCCTGTCTATTGATTGTCTACTTGCTTACGACACACTTCCTTGGCCAGCCAGATCCCTAAATATTTCGCCTATTGAGCACATTTGGGCTGAGATGGGGCGTCGCCTGCGAACCTCCCAGAATGTAGAAGAATTAGCTCGTCAATTAGAGGCCATTTGGAACGCAATCCCTCAGAACGCCATCCGGCAACTTTATGCATCAATGCCACGTCGGGTAACAGCATGTATCAAGGCCAAAGGTGGATCAACTCCATATTGACGTGCTCATTTTGTGTAGATCTTTCAGTGCAGTAAATCATCCAATTGTTCTGAAAGTATAATCATTTATTTTTCTATATATCCACATTACACGTACCGAATTTTGTCTCATTTGGATAGTTCTTTCTTGGAGAGTCAATTTTTCTGTCTATATATATATATATATATATATATATATATATATATATATGTTTCATGAACTTTTATTTAACTTGATCTGAATTCTGTTTGATAGTGTAATTCAAATCTTTGAACCCTTAAATAATCATGTCCCATGAATCATAATATTATGAATATTTGAAAATTTGTATATTTTTGTCTTTTGTGGTTACTTTACCTACATACATAGCGTATTACATAGGAAAAGTATTGTGACGGGGACCGAAAATTTGAATTTGAGTTTTGAACAGAGGAGCACATTTTAGGCAACCTGAATCAGAATCAAACGTTTTCGAGGTGATGTATGTGTGTATGTGTATGTGTTCCCTGGTGGGCAAAGGGCGTAAACCAATAGGTCGCCTCCGCCAGTGGAAATTAACCTGTGTTTGTGTATATATATTAATATATGTTATTCTATGTATGTAAGTTGGCGTATGCGCGAGTGTCCGTAACTTTTCGAAAGCGATATCTCACGTACGAATAGAGCGGTTTGAATAAAAATTGGTACGATTTTTACAGACAGTGAACACTAGAACCCTATTTATTTTAAATGAAAATCAAATGTCCCAAAGATCCCCCACCCCCTTAAACATTAGAATGACTTTTTGAAAAAATCATGAACAGAATCAGGACTTTCTATACTTTGAACTGAATAATAATTTCATACTTCATTTTTATTGGAAAACGAAGGCCATAAACGTTAAAAGTCTAGCATTAACCGTTCTGGAGATATTGTACTTTTTCAGGTAAATGCATCAAAAATATTTCATAAATATAAGCACAAAATGTAAATATTATGCAATATGTTCATTTTCTATATGCAATATTGCGTAACAAATCTGTTAATATCATTTTCGTGGATCCAGTTCGTTCTATTCACAAGGATAGGTACATTTTGCAATTGTTTAACACCCGATAATTCACCAATAATAGTTCATTTCATGAGATATTATTTAAATATCAATGGCATTTGAAGAGGATTTTATATATAGGTATGCATAAATCATTCTGTTTGAACTAATAAGATCAGAGAATCTTGTACACGCTGTACAGTACCATCACGCTGTACTGTATTCCGCTTCACAGCGTGTACTGTACACGTTGTACAGTACAAGCTGTGAAAGGTGTAAAGTCATTGTATTATGCAAAAAATGAAAAAAGCACACATCAGATTTTTTTTAACTCTCAATCAATGTGATACAGGTAGAACATAACACTTTAGAACTTTGAATTGAATGCGAAATTTGGATTGCGACTCTCACTTAGACATTTTCCTCCACGATAATTACTTTTTTGTCCCTTATATAAAAACCTATTTCCGACAACTCTCTTTACAAATAAATCACTTGTGTTGTATTGCTACTGCTTCCTTTTCAATAGGTGATTGCAGTCTTTTATAGTTCTGCAGTCAATTTAATGACTTGATTTAGAAAGCAAACTAAGGAAATGAATCGAGAAAGACTCGAGAAATGGTTTATTGTTTTGGAACTAACATAACGTGGTTCTATTATATGTTATTGCACGCAAAAAAAGTTATTATTGTACGCAAAAAAGTAATTATTGTACACAAAAAGTTATTATTGTACGTAAAAAAGTTATTGTGCGCAAGAAAGTTATTATTGTAAGCAATAAAGTTGTTATTGTACGCAAAAAAAGTTATTATTGTACACTAAAAGTTATTGTACGCAAAAAAGTTATTATTGTACGCAAAAAAGTTATTATTGTACGTAAAAAGTTATTATTGTACGCAAGAAAGTTATTATTGTAAGCAAAAAAGTTATTATTGTACTCAAGAATGTTATTGTACACAAAAAGTTATTATTGTACGCAAAAAGTTATTATTGTACGCAAGAAAAGTTATTATTGCACGCTAAAAAAGTTATTATTGCATGCAAAAAAGTTATTATTGTACGCAAAAAAAATTATTATTGTACGCAAAAAAAGTTTTTATTGTAGGCAAAAATGGTTTGTTTTTAAAGTGAAACATCTTAGTGCACATGGTACGAAGTAAATCATGAAACAAGAAAGATCAATCATGCTTAAAGCATTGATTATGAAACACTTTCCAACTTCAATGCAATTTTATTTAAACATATCTAAAATGCAATACATTCCTCGGTAATATTTTAAAACTTCTCACAATACTACATTGATTTATTATATTTGAAAACTTAAACAATCATCGAAAAAAATGAACTTCATTCAAATGACGGCATTGAAATATAAATTGCCTGGTTTAAACATCTCTAAAATGTGATATATTACTCGGTAACAATTTTAGAATTATCATAATACCACGATAAACTTCATCGAAATTTTAAAACTTCATCGAAAACAACTGAAATTCATTCAAATGACGTCATAGAAAAAATAACACGCCTGGCTCTCTCTAAAAAAGCAGCATTTCATTCATAAATAATTTCCCATTCATGTCATTCATCACAATACTATAATAATTTATTTTATTTAAAAATTAAGACCATGGAGCTATAAGTAATTGTACTCTATGCTTAAAACTTCATCGCAAAAAATCGTCCTTCTCTCGGTAAAGTCAATAAATATTTCTTTCATATCAGCTATGCAGACTCCATGAGCTAAATTCCTTTGCGTTCAAAAAATACAGCAATTCCTATACAACTCACTACTCATTCCTATACAACAGCAATTCCTATACATATTTTGCTGTTTACATTTCACATAAGTGAAAAATAGGCTTCGTTAGAGAAATAATCAAAGTTGGATGCTCATTTAAACTCCAATATATTGTAATTGCGTTGTTTCAGTATGTAGATGCACAGAATTTAAGCGAAAATAAAGAAGTTTTACGACGAATACAGCACTCAATATGAATTAAAAAGAACTTTAAAAATGACGATTTTGAGACAAGATGGATGCCGTATTATATTTTGAAGTTGGTCACGTGATCGTTTCATATCATGGTCACGTGATCGCTTCATGTAAGAGGTGTAATTATTATTTTAATTTTTATTTTAAAAACTACTGAATATATTTCGCTGAATTTTTTTTATATATTTTATGGAATAATTTGAATATTACCTAAAATTTTCGAAGCAATTTGTGAATTTTAAATCCGCTTAAAAAATGTTTGAAAAATTAGGTCCCATAGGGTTCAATGTATTCCATTTTTTCAACCCGGGTTCAATCCAAAACTAATTGGGTGATATTTATTTATATTCCCATAGGTCCTACAGACCGTCTGAACACCATACTAAAATTTCATTTTGATTAAGTCATTTTTACGGCAGTTATCGTGCTAACGGACAGACAGACAGACAGACAGACAGACAGAATGAACAAAATCATAAACACTTTTCAACTTTGTTGTAAAGTGTTAAAAAATGCGACCAGGAATAACAGAAAGAATGTAAAGGAAGTGTCACCATGTTGTTGCGAATACCATTGCTACAATTCGAAGGTCCGGTATGTGACCTTAACGACGACTAATTCTGCTATCTTGGTAATAAATTTGGCAAAATATCTTCAAATTGGTGAGTTTTCACGAGTTCTGGAAACTTTTCGAATTTTGTTGATTACTTCACGAGTTATTGCTTTTTCCAGAAATTTACACAGAGGTATATTTCCATAGAGGTATGGTGGTATAGTGCTCGTCATCGTTTAATTGGATAGTTGATGTGATACGAGTAACAGTTAATTCTGAATGCGTCAGTGTCGAAGCAAATAATGTAAGAAATGTGGCGGGGATGAAAAGAAATTGTATAACGGAAGTGCCACTATACTTGGACTGTCAAACTCAATATAAAACTATGCGGAAAAACTTAGGAATTAACCTATAAAGAATAACAGGGTTATTTACTAATTTTTGTTCTGTGGAGAAACAAAGATTTGCGAAATTAAAACCTGTTAACAAAAGATTTCCTAAAAATGCGAAGATTATTTGTCCATTCCATAGATGAGGTTTAGGATCATCTGTGGTTAAACTCTGTCATACACGTGCAATTTGGCCTCCTGATTGGCCTGAACAGTCTAAGCGTGACAGGTTGAGACAATGTGTGTGCTGAAAATTGTCTGTACTGTTGTACTGAGGGTATGTCCTCTACTCTGTAGATCGATCCACTATTACCGATATGGCGTCAATGATGTGGAATTGAGGTCAAATCTACAGTCCACAACTTTGTAAATGTTGCTATGCATTGTCTGTCTGTCCACAAGATTTCAAGGAAGACTGAAGATGCTGAACCAACAGTCCAACGTGTATGGAAGGAGCTGGATAAACAGGCATAACTATCACAGTTTGGACTGTCAGTTAAAACTGAGGGATAAACTGTACGTGGATGGCCGGGGTCTAAACGTTTCCCGCTTTGTCCTTCTGATCCATGAATGTTAAGTTCGAATCCCGGATATGGGTGGGAATCTCTCAATACTCGTACAGCTCGCAGTGGTTTGATACAGCAGTGTGTATATAGAAGACAACCTTCTCTTTCCCCTATTAGCAGAGGAAGAACATTACATCAGTTCTTCATAGGACTTATATTAAGAAATGAAATTCAGCAGTATTACCCTTTCTATTTCTATCATGATGAATCTATCCTTTTCGATATCCTCTGCTACACCTATGTTTCGAATTTCGATAACCAGGTTAACACTTTTACTACCAGTACCTGAAGGGCTGAACTAAAATTTATGATTTTAGTATGCATTCTATCATTGGCTAAAACTGTTTTGGGAACTAAAACTTTTTGGGGCACCTCTGCGTCACAAAATATAATGATAACGGCATGCAATGTGGTGAAATCAGTCCAAATGTCATTATTTTAAGCGTGTGTCTGTGATGGTGGGGGATGTGCGTGAGGATTCGTACGATTTTAATTATATTAAGCTATTTATTCACTATTGAAATAATCTTTGTTAAAAATGCATTATGATTAGAATTGTAGAGTTAAATTAAAAACTCTTGAATCGTACAGTATAATTAGTACAATAGATTCGAAAACTTGATAAAAAGTATAATACGGACACATAAATGCTCGTTTACTAGGGGATAACATAGCTGTGCGCATACCTAAGCTAAGTGAACCAGTAGTGGGCCAGGTACCAATAGTGGGCCACCAGTTTTCAAAGTGGAAAAACAGGTTTTAAGGTCATACTTGTAAGGTAACAGAGCAACTGCTGATTGGTTGAAACACTTATCAGTTATCTGACAAAAGCACAATATCAGTACCCTGCTAGTCTTTGAGGTGGAAGGATGCTTTTCTGAAGTAATCAAGCAAAAGGGATTTATTTCATTGTATACTTAATATTTTGTAAATTATGCTTAAAAAACATAAAATGAACAGATTATTAATTTTGAGGGGAGGCCCACTTTTGGGTTATTACTTTTTAAATTGTTCCAGTAGTTTGGCCTAGGCGTTAATAGTGGTTAGAAAGTAATTGTTGAAACTGAACTAAAATCCAAGCAAATGGCAGTATCACCGATAAAGGAAAGAGAAATGCTTTTTTTTTTAATTTCGGAAGGAAAAATTGGAAAAGTGAAGTTAGAAACATTTTTAGAAAATAAAGGAGAATGGAAAGGCCCTGTGGAGCAAAAAGACCTTTACTATTTATGGTTGGAGACAAAGGTAACTTCGAATATGGAATCATTTTTTCAGGGTTTACTAGTCAACTCTGTTGAGGAGACATGCAGTGAAGAGCCTGTTGAGCTGGAACATAATGAAAGTACCGTTAAATCTGCTGAGGTGGATCTTAATATTCAAGAAAGCTCAATTGAGCATATTGGGGATGCAATGCATCCAATGTCATTAAATACTGTCCATCCTATTGCAGATCCATACAAAAATGTACCATCTCTCTTCAAGAGAGTTCTTTTCTGGACAGAGGGGGAGGGTGACAAGATAAAGAAAAATAGAAGACGAGAAAAGCTTCCTACAGTTGTGACTTCTCCTCAAATGATTCAATATTATAAGAAGAAAGAAGATATTAAAATTGCTACAGCCGCAGAGAAAGAGGGAAAAAAAACTGAAAGAGAAAGAGAAAAATTGAAATGGAAGGGAAAAAAAAGAATGATTCCAGATCAGAAGAAAAAGACAACCAAAAAACTTTCACTTCTTCTTCTTCACTTTTTGTAAAAAATTTGCAATGAAAGAAAAATTGTAAAGTAAGATTTAAACTACATTCGCTTTCAATTAAGTACCTCTTTTATACACATATTTTAGAAATTATGTTAATGATAATGTATAGCGAAATTTAACTTTCAACAAATTTTATACATTATTTGAGTGGCCCACTTTTGGTGGGTCCACTATAGGTACATCAGAAATTTAATAGACCCACTACTGGAACATAAAGCTTTTTATTTAAAAAAAATTAATATTTTGTTTGCAATTTGATGTGATAATAATTATAGATAAGAGTTTAACCAATGACAAAAAAATATATTTATGCTATAATTCCCTAAAGTTTCAATGATAATTGATTGAATGCCCTTAAGTGGCCTACCGCTGGTACACTTACCTTAGTGTATTGAATAAACTACGGAAAAAGTTTATTTGAAGGATTTATAAATGTTCTGAGAAAACTGACACAAACAAATTATTACCAGACTTTCTAAAGTTGATTACACCCATTCTCTAATTAGAGGAAATATTTTGGTAGCATGTCCTGTTAGCCATCGAACATTATCCGGTTCAGTATTTAGGCCGAATCTGCTCCAATCAATTTCAGTATCCGGCTAGTCATCTAAGTCAGCTCATTATCTCGACTGAAACCGTGTCGCTGATAAAAGAATAAAATCATTGTGTCAAAAGAGCTGACGATGCAAACAATTTATTTTTGTATCACGATCTTTCTATCGCAGATTTTTATAACGGGAAGAATTTAAGGCCATAAAATTCCGAAAAGGGTTAAATGAAATATACAATAATTTAATATAAAATTCGCTCAAACTGCTGTTTGAAAAACCAGAAATTGAAAAAAAATCTTTAGTAACAGCATAAATAGGTAATTAAAGGCTTCAACTGATTCCGGAGGCAAAAATTGGCTTCCTTCTTCAGGATAAAAATGTGCAGCAGAAACTTTAATAAAAGTGCAGTTTTAGTCTTCAGATTAGATTGACTTTTAGATTGACTCTTAGATTGACTCAAATCAATCAGAACGACGCAAGTTGCAATCTTGCGTACAAAACTCAATTAATCCTCCTTAATAAGCGATAAACTTGAAAACTCACAACAAACCGGAATTTTTGCTTGTATATATATATATATATATATATATATATATATATATATATATATATATATATAGGGTGTTCGTAAAATATTTTGACAAAATAAGAGGGGTGATAGTACCCATCAAGTACCCAGCAAGGACTTTAATTTTACTTCAACTTGCTAATTTTTGCTTCAACTTGGTACTAAATTTAGAATACAGGAATATAAAAATATTGAAAACGAATTTGAACAAGATCTGAAGAAGTTTACATACAAACTCGTCATCAAATACAGTCTGCCTGTACAAGCATTTACGGAATGGAAATATCACCTGACCAAAAAGTTCAATCTGCACTATAAAAAATTACATAAAAAAACGTATTATTCATCTATTCAAAATGCAGTTAAAAAGTGTGAAGATAATTATGCTATAACTTATACACAGATATAGTCGTCTCTAATTATGCATTTACTTGCCTTAAATATTATGTCGATACTTTAAGTAACAGTTATCAAGACACCCAAATGTATACCCAGTTGCATCAAACAGGAAAATGTTTAGAAAGTAAAATATAAACTTTGTATAAACGAATTGGTTTTGATCTAAAAGAAGTTAACTTTCCTTATCTTGTACTTATACCGAAGCTTCACAAAAATCCTGTCAAGTTCCGTCCTGTTACAGTGGGATGTGGATCCTACTTAACAATAGCCAATGCAAAACTTTTAACTCTTCTCAAAAAAGTAATGACACAATTCAAAATACATGGCACAGTAATGATAAATAATAGTTACGATGTAATCAACAGACTGCAATTTTATAATAAGGACATACGTTTTAAAAGTTTTGATTTCCTGGATTTATTTAACAATATAAATCTAGAAAATTTATATGAGATAATGAAAGAGATATATGCAATAGGTCATTACTATCAGGAAATATCAAGACTTATTGCGCATCGTGCTGTTTGAAAATATTTTATTTGATGGAACAAACTATTTTCAACAAATAAAAGGTATCCCCATAGGAGGGGGATGCTCCTCCCTGCTTGCCGACCGTTATTTGAATAAATTTGAAGAGGGCACTCACATCTTACACGAAATACCATACTTTCGTTACGTTGACGATGTCCTAATTGGACAATATATGCCACCGTTTGATTTTAGTTTTTATCCTAAAGAACTGGAATTGATTGAAAATATAGGAACGGAAGAAAACAGTGTCGATTTTTTAGATATCACACTAAAGCATGACAGTAAATATGGTACATATACTGATTTATATAACAAAAGAAACAACTTCAATATTAAAATTAACCACATTATTGACTGGGAATCCAACTGAACTAAAAACATATTTAGAAATGTTGTCATCAATCACCTCAAGAGAAATCAACGTATTAATACTTTCAAGACTGTTTGCATCGTTCATAACAGAAATATCATAAAAGAAGCAATAAAACGAAATTATCCTGAAAGCTTCCTAAAATATTATTATAATTCAATTTTCAATACAGAAAAGGAAGAAAATGCATACTTAAGCGATATAGCGGATGTTTACCATAACACTTTAAGTTCTTAGTGGGACTTTGCACATGCGTGGACAGCGCACCCTGGTGTACATTGATACCAGATTTCTGATTTAAGCGTCAGTATGCACTTGATGCGGATTAGATTCCATCCCTTTCTCTTGCAATAGTGGTTGCTTCTTGATGGTTTGCTTTGCACTTTTTTCTGTGTTTTTGACTTAACACATCTCCGGAAGAAAGGCCACTGCATAGCATTGGTTCCGGGAGTGTTGTCCGGGCTTAAAAGCACGCTTCTAACCGGTAAAAATGGGCCGCAATCCCCCTCTGCTATTTTTGCCATGCATTTGGTCGTTTCCCTATTTCATTTGAACCTTATATGATACCTTTTGTGCATGTGCTGCTTTGCGCCAACACTTAAAGAAAATATATTTCCGTCGTATAATCGTTTTCACATCGTCTTATCTGATATATATATATATATATATATATATGAATGACAACGTGTAGAAGGTTTACAGAATAATTCCCATTACAATCCAATACCACCAAGGAAAAGGCGCAAATGCAGCTCACTATCCCAAGTAAAAACATGAATAAAAAGATAAAGAAATGGAACCCTAATGCAATGCAACTAATGGTAGAGGAGGATTGCGACTCCTCATTCCCGTTTAAAGCAGCTTTTACAGCCCGGGCAACGCTCACGGAACCGTTGCATTGCAAAGGCTGATCCCCCATATGTGCATAGTCAGAAGCACCAATCAATGAAGAGACAGAGCGACCGAGAATGAAGGTCAAGATGGGAACATGTGTGAGTGTGAAGACCCAGGCCGTCCGACTCATCCGGAGGACTTGAGTATCTAATTGGACGGCCGGGAAGAGATCCGGCGACAACAGCAGAAAAAACACAACTAAACAAAACAGCAAACAAACAAAGCAGTAATCAAAAACAAAACACAACACCAAAACAACACAGCAAACCAAAATAGAAGGGAAGGCGGCACCACAGGGGAGGAGCAAATAAAAACCAAGGGGATCAACAACCAGAGAAAAAGTTAAAAGCAGCAATGGCTCTCAGGCTATTCAAGTGATTTTGTTGGATATTTCTCTCGCTATGAGAACACAGTTTTTAATTTTGTTATTTGAAGTTTTATTCGAGCAGACACTCGAGAACCAGGCCGCAGAATTAGCGGGGGAAGGTTTAGAAAGATGAAAAGGTTTAGAGAGGGGGCAAGCAAAGACGTAGTGGTCTGCATCTCCAAAGGAACCGCAGGAACAGCAAGAGGTTGATTTAAATTTAAAAAAGTAAAGGTAATCCAAAAATGGGCCGTGGCCCGTGATAAAATAAATAAGATATTTGTTCATTAAAAGGAAATTAAAGTTTACGTGGGGAAGAAAGTTTAAAATTCTGGCCGGGTCATGGGTGCGAGGGGAAATGTAGTTGTTTAGATAAGATTGCCAGGCGTTTAAAATATCTAGTTTACAATGCTTTTTTAACAGAGAGTAGGGAAAAGGTAAAGGAGATGGGGTACCTGAAGAGGTAGCAAGTTTTGCATTTTCATCGGCGGCCTCGTTGCCCGAGATGTCAGAATGGGCTTTAACCCAACAGAGGTTTATTAAATGTTTGTTTAATTTTGCATCTAGTTTAATTTTGGAAAGATAGTCAGATTTGTTTCTAATGGAGTTAAGGGCCGAAATGGAGGATTGACAATCTGAAAAAATATTTATTTTTAAATTATTTGTAGAAGCCCAGTTGATAGCAAAGTGTATTGCTGCTATTTCAGCTTGAAAAACTGTGTTCCCAAGGTTTAGTTTGAAAGTATATATGTTTTGAAGTTTATCCCCCCTGTATATGCAAATGGCGTAACCCACTTTGTCGTCAATGGCAGAGCCATCAGTGTAAATATTTATGTCTGAAAAAAGTGAGGTGTCGAAGGGAGCCAGATAGGCGATACGAAGGGAAGGGGGGATAGAAGAGGAAGGGCGATTGAAGTCAAAGTTAGGGGGAGAGGGAAGAGACGGGTTGGTAAAATGATTTGTTCTGAGTTTCCAGAAGGCATATTTTTTAAATTGTGTATTAATGACAAAATGAATGGCGGGAATACCAGTTATAGAGTAAAGAGAAATGTTGGAAGTAGTCCGAAAACCAGAAGAGATTTTGAGAAGAAAAATCCTTTGCAAAGACAAAAGTTTTTTGACCTGAGCCCCAGTCAAAGCTTGTACCCAAATTCCTGCGCCGAAAATGATTATCTTTTCGATGACCGAAAGATACCAGATTTTTAAAAAGGATTTATCTATACCCCAGTTATTGCCAGACACCCTCCCAAAGGTGCTGGCGAACTTAAAACATTTCTCTCTAAGATTGAAAATGTGGGAGCTCCATTTTAAATTATCGTCGATAGTGATTCCAAGAAAGGTGAGTTGTCTAGTTGTAGGTATTTTATGGTGATGTGAACATGTGAAGATGTGAAGATGGGAACATGTGAATAACCAGAAAATACTGCTTTAAGTAAGACGCAGTGCGCATGTTGTTGTTGTTGAAACCCAGACCGTCCGACCTACCAGAAAGGTGTAAGGTAACAGTTTGGACGTCCGGGAAGTGCCACCCAATTTAGACCGGAACCCAGTGGGGGAGGCATCCACAGGGACCGTACCCTCCTTCCCCTACCACCAACCTCTCGGAAGGACTTTCGGACCCACATGTTTAACGTGATCGTACTCCGCATGAACACGGCGGCAGTTTTGGCAGTGGCTGGAATCGAACCCGGGCCTACCGAGTGCAACTCCAGCGCGCTAACCAATGGGCTACCGCGCCCGCATCTCAATCCAGTAAAACCACTCTGGAATGCATTGGTTACGTGTTTATCGTTTAAAAAAGAATTATAATGTTTCTTCACGAAGTTGATAGGGTAATTCTTATTAATAGCCACTAATATTTTTCCATAGTTACAGTAAATGCAATCCTTCATTAAAGTGTTACATTCCAGATTTTTTTTGAAATGACCCAAAAGAATGTTCCTAAAGACATTTCTAAATAAGTTCGTTCTCCAGTTGATGATATGGTTTATTTTGATCCTGTAACTAGCTCGTTTGTCGTGTAAACACGTATATACACTATATTTTTGTGGTACTTAATAGTGATATCTAGGAAATCTACAGATCCATCCTCTTTACCACTGTTTTCTATCAATTCCAGATTTTTGGGATAAAAAGTGAAATCTAAATCTGGTGCATTTTTATAATAACCATAAAGCACATCATCTACATAACGGAAATATGGTATTTCATATAATAAATGAGTGCCTTTTTCATATTTGGTAAAATAGATGTCAGCCAATATGGAGGAGAATGCTTCCCCCCCCCCCCATTGGTATTCCCCTAATCTGTTTATAATAGCTTTGTCCGTCAAATAAAATATTTTCTCTCAAAACTATATTCACAAGATCCATGTACCTGCGATAGGTAATGTAATTTTTCAAATCATATTCCTCATGAATTTCCTCCATAATCATATAAAGTTGCGTAATATCAAAATTATTAAATAGATCGCGAACTCTTAAAACTCATGTCTTTATTACAAAGTTTAAGTCTTTTTGTAATATCTTGGCTGTTCTTGATCATAACTGTACCTTGTTTATGAATATCAATCAATACATGTTTCAGAATATGTAATAGTTTTAAATTGGCGATGGTCGAATATGATCCGCAGCCCACTGTGACTGTGCGAAATTCCACAGGTTCCTTATGCAAATTTGGTATTAGAACCAGATAAGGGAACTTAATATAATTTAAATCAATTCCAATCCTTCTGTATAAGGCTTTGATCCTCTTATCCAAGACATTACTACCCGGGGGTAATGGTGTATACATATCTTGATCCTGGTAACATTTGCTTAGATTTTCCACATAATATTTCTTGCATATAAAAGCATAATTAGACACTATTTTATCCGTATAAGTCAATACATAGTTTTCTCTGATATCTGTGATTGAGCGTGGAATGGTGGTTACCGTAGTTTTTTGATAGTGTTTTTTGTATTAATAGTGAAAACCATTTTTTAAATGATATTTCCATTCACTAAATGAATGAATAGGTATACTGTATTTTACAGCCAATCGGTAAATAAAATGATCCAGATCGTCATTGAAGTCTTTATAGACATTTGTAAAATCCTGCTCTCGAAATTTGGTACCCATTGAAAAACAATTTCAGTTGTTGATCTTCAATGAATTTCAAGTTACCGGTTATAATATGTTGGTGGTAAGGGTCTCTATAAACACTATATTTACAGTTACAGTTTTCCTTTTTATACAATGTGGCATTTTTACAGATATGATTGTAATTATATAGCTTTCTGCCGTTAGTACGGACGAATCGGTAATTCAGCTTTATAATAGTGGAAGGAATTGGCAAATATTTATTAATATGGTATAGGAGAGAGTTGAAAAGTATTTCGTCATAATATTCTTGTTTTCAAAGGTGGTCATAAAAAATTCTTTTGTAACATTTTTCTGTTTTTTTGGACTCAAATTTATATTATTTTTGTCGGCCTTTAACTTGATCATATCCATCATAATAGCTATGACCTTATAATTTTCTTCCGTGTGTTCATTAGGTTCTTTGGAAGTATATTGTAGTATAAATTGTCATATTCGTGACAAAAATTTATGTCTAATTCCATATACTACATTTTTAATCCAACTGATTTTTGTATTTGTGTCATTTTTAAATTTTTCAATAAAATACTTGATTTTTTCCTCTGTATACTTATAACAGATCTTACGGGGTTTTTTTCTTTTTTTCCCCCTCTATACATACCATCGATGGGTTTTATATATATATATATATATACCTTGAATTGTTTGAAGAAGAGACATTAACCATATTGCAGTATAACCCATTAACTATATTTGATATTTCCTTCTTAACTTTTCTATACTTCCGCGAAAAACCACCTGCATCAACGGAAATGTATATCGAACAAACCTCAATTACTTTGCTTTTCCTGCTCGCTGGTGTCGCGAAGCAATCTTTTCCCCTGGTCAGGAAAAGACGGTAAAAAATCTGGAGAGGACGACACATGACTGTGTCTGCAGGCTCTAATGGGTCTATATATTTTTGTTTTTGTTTACATTGGCTCAATTGCAATTGAATCAGTGTATCGCAAGAAATAATGCATGAAATGCTTACTTTTTCAGAATTACAAATTTGCACTTATTAAAGAATTTCATTTTCCGTTTGGCGAATTTGGGTACATTTATATGATATAAACTCGCACACCGTCTGAAAAAATCTGAAAAAACGAAATTATCTTGAAAACGAATTCACTCATTTCGATATCAAATATCCTATAAAAATAAAGAAATTGATAAACACTGGAAGAATACCCGTTGAATATCGACGGTCTCACAATAAGCAACACCTGAACAATGTAAATTTTCGAATAATTCGCGTTTCATATTTATTTAGCAACTCGAATATTTTGGTGTGCAGAACCCCTAAAGAAGCAAATATTGGAAAACTTAAATTGCGCACTTCTTCCTTTAGAACTATCTACTCGTACATCAAATTAAAATCTCTATTTCACCCCGCAGCATGCTAAATTATCATTTCCCCTTTCGAATGTTTTTCTGTGGAGAAGCCCCATAAATGAACATATCTGAAAAACTCTGTTCAGCTTGAGTTTTTTATCAAAGGTTTCTCTTATATACCAAATATCAAGCCTGTATCACATTTAAAAGAAAGAGTGTCTCATTATTCGGAAAATCGAACATATTGGTGGTGCGGCACACTTTAAAATAGTAAATATTGGAAATCTGAAAATGCACACTTTCTTCCTTTCAAACTATCTCCCCGTACACCAAATTTGAAGTCTCTATCTTATCGCGAAGCATGTTTTTCTATCACTTCATCTTTTGAAAGTTTTTCTGTGTTGGACCCTCTTAAATGAACAGTTTTGAAAACCGTATTCTTCTTGGGTTTGTTTTTCAAATGATGAGCCCATATACTAAATTTCAAGCTTCTATCACATTGTAAAGGAGGCGTTTTCAGTTTGTTCGACAAATCGAATATTTTAGTGAGCGGCACCCCCTACAATAGCAAATGCTGGAAAATTGAAATTGCACACATTCTACCGTTCCAACTATTTACCCCTACACCATATACAATCTTCTTGTACTATTCTTATACTATTCTTGCACTGCCGAAGGGGATTCAACGTATCCTCGAAACAGCTGTATACTGCATTATTGTATTATTTGTGCTTTTATACATTGCTAAAGTTCTCTTATCCTTCGCACAAAGGGTATTGGACTTATTTAATGTGAAATATTTTCAAAGGAGCATTTGCATAAAAATATGAATTCTAGCTTTTTATACAACTTTCTCAGAGTAAAATGTTCAAAAACTCAGACGATAACTTAAGATTTTCATAAACTTTATGAGGTCCAGTAACAATAATGTTAGCTATCAATTCATACAATATAACCCATTAATTACGTATGATATTAAATTCCGAACTTTTCTGTACCTTACTAAAAATCACCTATATCAATGTAACTGCATCGAACAAATATAAGTGACTTTACTTCTGTTGCTCACAGGCGTTGCCCAGCAACCTATGGTCCACAAAAGAACAGGGTGAAAAGGAACACGTAGATCAGACTAAAAGGAATTTTTTTCCTCTCTTGTTTTCTTTATGAAGACGCAATTGTCCTGCGGTAGAACTATATCATTCACTAACTTAAATATTTAATGAAAGCAAATAGTGAGTTTTTGAGGTCGGATTTGGGAATTTTTTGGAGATTTTCTATAATGCCATACTTTTTAAACTTTTAAGGGGATATAGCTTATAATCCGTAAATACCTACGGAATTCATAGAATTCTCGAGTTCTTTTAGACACAAATTTGCAGTATTAATATTCAAATATATATTTTACAAATTAAACTGTAAGAACATGATAAATAAATAATTGAGTAAAAATAAAAACCAATGTAACAGTTTGAAGGAATACAAGTACCACATGCTTCGTATAGCAGCAAGCATATCAATAAAAAAATCTCATGTAGGCAGTACATGACTTTCCTTATATAATGCAATGAATTTACTACTTTTACAGCAAAAAAAAGGTTATTCTTATAGTAGATACTTATATTCTTTCCAACATATTGAATTTTCGTTAATTAGTCGTCATTTTCATCGATTTAGCGCCATTTTTATCCATTTGAGAGATTTTCGTTAATTTAGCAACATTTAAAAAAGTCGTCAATTTGGCGACATTCCGCCAAATTCGTCGCCAAAATCTCATCAAATGTTATGGACGGAGAAATAAGTTATTCTTATAACAGATAAATGATTATTGGCGTTCGAATACAAATGTATTACTCGAAATATCTTTTCTTATGAATGGAACGAGCTAGATCCACGAGAATGATGTCACCCAATTTATCGCATGATATTACATATGAAAAGTGAACATGTTTCTCAACAGTTAATATATTTTTTAATTTATGGAATTTTTTTAATAAATTTATTTTAAAAATGTGTATATCTCGGGAACGGTTCATGCTAGTGTTCTAAAGTTTATGTCAATCGTTTTCTAGGGACAAATTATATAAGAAATGTCTATTTGCGTAACTTTATTAAAGGTTTTGATTTTTTGATGATTTTTTCAAAATTCCACTCGAAAATTCAGTGGGGTTCTGAACATTCGATTGCGTTTAAAAACAATAGGCTACCAGTATTCACGGATTGTGATTTTTGTACCAAATTTAATTCGAATCGCTCCATTATTTCGTGAGATATCATCTCCACAGACTCACTGACACACACACACAGAGAGAGAGAGAGAGACATCACCTCAAAAATGTTTCATTCGTGATCAGGGATGCTTGAAACGTGCTCTCCCGTCAAAAACTTGAATTCGAATTTTCGACCCCGTCACAATATTTTCCTTATACATTATGTATATAAGGAAAGTAATAACTGCAACTGTTTCAAGGAACCCTTGAATCATTTAAAATAAATCGGCGGTGACTTCATTCTGATGGAGTGGAAATATGTTTTTCGTGTCAAACGTCTTGTAAAATAATAATAGTTAACAAGAGGTGGTGAAACAACCGGGGGAACCCGAGTGGTGCTGGTAATGTATGCCACACTCTAAATAAAAACTAATTTACTTCGTAAAGACAGCAAAATTATTTGACCATTTCAAATATCGTAACTTTAGTTATTAACGTACACTATCATTTGTAAAATACATTTGAAATTTCACCCTCAAAAAGTTTTTCCTTATAAAAAATCACCTGTATCATCACCTTCCATCAAAGAAATAGACTCCAGTGGTTGATACGGTCAAAAATTTAAACTTTGATGTTTGATTAATTTACCAGGGGGGAAACTTAGAATTCAAATCAACTTTTTAGCATGACAACATTTTATTTCTATTTATCTCTATCTCTTCTCTATCTATTTATCTATCTATCTTTTAGCTCTATGTATATCTATCGGTAAAATGTATGAGTGTCATATGGATCAAAATGTATCCATCCCGTTTTCATGAAATTTCGCACTTAGGTAACTTATGAGTAACTAGCTGTAAAGTCCGTTACAACAAGCTCTAGAAATCGGCTTTGCTGCGTTTAGTTTCAATCTCTTCATCTAATGGAAGAGACAAATTATTTTTGGCATGACATAGGTACTGTTTAAAGCAACAATCACGTTTGTAAGGAACCTTTCTGCCCCCCAACTGGGAATCGAACCCTTGATCTCAGAACTGGACAGCCGATGCTCTACCGCTGTACTACTGAGACGGAATTGTCGAAGTAGGCCCTGCATTCTCCACTCTAATGTCAAATTGGCATGTAACGGACAATCTGACTAATCAACTACTGCTATTTTTTCTTCAGATTAGCCTCTTGATAATATTTTTATCCTCTAGATTGTCTCCTGCATGGTCGTTATCATCTCGACGCTTAATATCCTAGAGTCAACTGAATTCATGCTAGTCATATATGGGTCACTTTCAGCCATCCAACATCTTTTAATTAACCTACAGGGTCGATGTGTTCGGGTGACATTGTAAAGAACCTTCCTGCTCCAACTGGGAATCGAACCCTGAATCTCCGAACTATCCAGCCAACGCTCTACCTTTAAGATACTGGGACGAAATTGTAATCTCTTATTGTGAAAGTGGATGATCCTTCTTTTCCTCAGCTCCAGCGCTCGTGAAGGATCAAAGAGAGCTGAAGGCGAAAAACAACAATGGAGCGGAGAAGAGTGAAAATAGATGCCGCACGTTCCTTCTTGCCTGTCTTAGGCAAAAGCCTTCTGGGTAATAACTGGGCTAAACAGAGAATGATATCCATAATTAAATTCCTAGAGGAGAACGAACATAACTTGAGAATTATTACTGGTAACCCCCATACATTCGCTCACTGTTTTATGCATATTTATTCATTGTACTTGCAAATTTTGTTGCATATACGACAATCAAATTACTTTTAAATTCACATTTGCTTTAATCATTGCAAACATCATTGCATGTATCAATGTAGTATTGAAAGCCATGGTAATCTGTGAGATTTGTATGTATATGTTGTATATATAGTTTTGTATGTATATTTGCATAAGTAGTTTTGTATATATTGTATGTAATATATATTATATATATATATATATATATATATATATATTTGAAATTTTGTATATGTAATAACCAATTTTAAAAATATTTTTATATATATCGTTGCTCCGATTTGAAACAGTTTTGCACGTAAGTGTTTCTGGATGTGAAATATTTGTGAAATACTATCTGTATCTGGTACGGACAAACACATTGTATATAATTGTCTATCATTTTTATCTTGGCATTAAGTTTTGTTTTCTGATTTTGGCAGATATTCCTCCACCTCTATAAACCTTCGGGTCGGTGACTATAGGTGGTTAATCTGTTAATTTGCCTGTCTGAAGAAGATGGGGATGAAGACCGTGAGGCGAGAGGAAATCGGCTTTATCTCAGGTGGATGATTAAAAAGTGATCCACATCGTCACAAGTCTTGCTTTTATAAAGCAGGATGACGGTGCTGATTAGATGGGATGATGGTGCTATTTAGATGGGATGATGGTGCTGATTAGATGGGATGATGGTGCTGATTAGATGGGATGATGGTGCTGATTAGATGAGATGATGGTGCTGATTAAATGGGATAATGATGCTGATCTCTTGAAGTCCGCAATGGATTTAAATTAATTTGTTTTTTCAAGCAATAAGATTAAGCCTATGGAATGTTCTGATATATATTTTATTGCTTTATAGTGAAGTGCAAAGTAACGGAAAATCCAAACCCTCTTCAATTTGTTTGCGTGTCTGTCTGCTATAACCGTTTATAACTATTGAACAACACTACGAATTTCCACAGTTGTTTCACTGATTACCTAAGCTTAATTAGGAGCAAATATATGGTTAAAATATTTTCGATTTTCTATCAACTTAATATCAACTTAATGGATATTCAACATTCGATTTTAAGCTAAGTATCCCTTAAAATATACAAACTATTTCAAAAACAAAAATTTCCAGACAATAAAACTCAGTCTAAAAAGTATTTAATATAAGATTTATTCTCCTACATGCATTCGTGGAACAGCAAGGATCAGTTTTTGTTTTTCTGTAATGGCCACTTATGAGTTGAAAACGCTTTAACCTATAAAAATACTTTTCACTTCTTTGTTACTCTTAAATAAGAGCAAATTTGTGGATAAAAAGTTAAAAAAAAATACTTCCGATTTTGTATCGTGTTCATTTATAAAATAAAAAAAATCGAAAATACGTTTGAAGGTTAAATATGTCCTAAAATACGTGGTCTTATTGACAAAACATCTCATCTTATATAAAGCCACTCCTAATACTTTATTAATTATTAATGTTATTAATAATTCATTAATAATTAATAATGCGTAATAAGATAATGCGTTTCCGAGATATATAACTTTGACAATTTGCCGTTATTTAATAATGGTTGCCAAGTAAAATAGTTAATGATCAAACGATGCAAATTTGATAATATTTGGAATAAGTATTCATTCCATGCGTCATTTGCACAATATAAGTACTTAAAGAAAATAAAAGGGACGGGATGGCCCTGTGGTTAAGGCACAGGGTCACATTCGGAGGACGCGAGTTCGATTCCCGGAGCTGACCCAAACTATCCCTATGTCTACGCGGAATACGGAGACCTTAAATCTGTGGATCCGAAAGTCCTTCCGAAAAGTTGGTGGCAGGGGAATGAGAGTACTGTCCTTGTGGTAGCCACTCCCACTGGGTTCTACTCTAAATTGGTTGGAACTAGGCAAAGTGAACTAGGGACTACAGTGTGGAACTACGCACTACTATGATGTTCCTGGAGTCTTTGGACCAACAGAATCTGCAATCTTCTCCTTAAATCAGGTATTTCTGTCTCATGAGCTTGTTCGAGTTGTACCAGTTAAGTGATATTAATAACAACAAGAAAGATCAATCATGCATAAAGCATTGATAATGAAACACTTTCCAACTTCAATGTAATTTTATTTAAATATCTCTAAAATGCGATACATTCCTCGGTAATATTTTAAGAATTTTCACAATACTACATTCATTTATTATATTTGAAATCTTCATCGAAAACAACTGAAATTTTTTCACATGACGTCATCGAAATATAACACGCCTGGTTCTCTCTGTAAAAGCAGCATTTCATTCATAAACATTTTTCCATTCATTTCATTCATCACAATACTATAATAATTTATTTTATTTAAAAACTTTAGACCATGGAGATACACGTAATTAAACTCTATGCTTAAAACTTCATCGAAAAAATCGTCCTTCTCTCTGTAAAATCAAGAAATATTTTGTTCATATCAGCTATATTGCAGAATCCATGAATTAAATAATTTTGCGTTAAAGAAATGTAGCAATTCTTATACAACTCATTCTACTAATTTTCCTGTTTACATTTTCCATAAGTGAAAAGTAGGCTTCATTGTAGAAATAATTAAATTTGGATGATCATTTAAACTCAAATATATTGTAATTACGTTGTTTTAGCATGTAGATGCACAGAATTTAAGCAAAAATGAAGCGGTTTTAGGACGGATACGACACTAAATATGAATTAAAAAGAACTTTAAAAATCACGATTTTGATACAAGATGGATGCCATATTTTATTTTGAAGTGGGTCACGCGATCTCTTCGGTCACGTGATCTCTCCATATAAAGGGTGTAATTATTATTTTTATTTTTATTTAAAAAACTACTGAATATATTTTGCTAAAAAAAAATTTATATATTTTATGGGATAATTTGAATATTTCATAAGACTTTCGAAGGAATTTATGAATTTCAAATTCGCTTAAAAAATGTTTGAAAAATTAGGTCCCATAGGGTTCAATGTATTTCATTTTTTCAACCCGGGTTCAATCCAAAACTAATTGGGTGGTGTTATTCATTTATATTCTCATAGGTCCAACAGACCGTCTGAATAACATACTAAAATTTCATTTGGATAAAGTCATTTTTACGGCAGTTATCGTGCGAACGGACAGACAGACAGAGAGAATGAACAAAGTCATAAACACTTTTCAACTTTGTTGTAAATTTTTTAATAAAAACGACAATGAATATAAAATACCAAGGCTTAACTGTATGCCGCGCTCGCTTATCAGGTTATAACATTTGCTCGGAAAACTAAGCATTTCATACAAAAAAATCTGATGTGGGCAACACATGACTTTCCTTATATAATGTAATGAATTTACTACTTTTACAGTAAAAAAATAGGTTTTTCTTATAGTAGATACTAATATTCTTTCCAAGGTATTGAATTTTCGACAATTAGTCGTCATTTTCATTAATTTAGAGTCCTTTTTATCCATTTGGCGAGATTTTCGTTAATTTGGCAACATTTCAAAAAATTGCCAAGTTGGCGACATTCCGCCAAATTCGTCGCCAAAATCTCGCCAAGCGTTATGGATGAAGAAATAACTTATTCTTACAGCAGATAAATAACTATAGGCGTTCAAATACAAAAGTATTACTCAAAGTATCTTTTTACATGAATGGAACGAGCTAGATCCACGAGAATGATGTCACCCAATTTATCGCATGGTATTACATATGAAAAGTGAACATGTTTCTCAATACGAAATATATATTTTTTATTTTATATGACTTTTTTGATAATTTTTTTGAAAAATGTACAATATCTCGGGAACGGTTCTTGTTAGCGTTCTAAAATTTATGTCAATCGTTTTCTAATGAAAAATTACATAAGAAATGTCTATTTGCGTAACTTTATTAGAGGTTTTGATTTTTTGACGATGTTTTCAAAATTTCATTCGAAATTTTAGGGGGGTTCCGAACATTCGATTGCGTATAAAAACAATAAGCTTCCAGTGTTTACGGATTGTGATTTTTATATCAAATTTGGTTTAAATCGGTCCATTCGTTCGTTAATTATCGTCTCCACAGACTCACTGACACACACTCACACACACATACTCTCACACACACACAGACATCACTTCAAAAATGTTTGATTCGTGATCAGGGATGCTTGAAACGTGCTCTCCCGTCGAAAACTCGATTTCGAATTTTCGACCCCGTCACAATACTTTCCTTATACATTATGTATATAAGGAAAGTAAAAATTCAGGAATGAACTTAAAATCCCCATTAGGTGACAATAGTCACGTACCAGTTTTCCATGTGTTTCAATATGATTCTATTAGAATTTACCTGTGCTGTTGCAAGATTTTTTGCGCTAAAGGTTAAATATTTTGAAAAAGTTTTATTTTGTCTTTTAAAATTATTACTCTTATTAGGAGTAAATATGCCAGATGCCGTGTTGTTGTTTACCGTTTTCTTTGTTAGATTCAAGGAAATAAAGTATTTCTTACCACGAATTATCTGATATTACTCAAAGGAAGATGAAGCTAAAAGCAACATCAAGAGATAAATTTTAGCCAAACGGTAAGTTGAATTCTTCAAACATATATAGCAAACATTTCAAGAAGGAAGATTTCGTTTGTTTTGCTAAAATGCTTACAGAGTTTTTAGATATCATAAGTACTACATAGTTAAATTTAGTTTTATGTGAAGTTTGTGTATTTCATTTAATAACACTAATATTTAGACAACTGATTTTTCAATGTTTATAACATTTAAGTTACTTATCTTATAAATTATGAATAAATGTATGGAATACTCTATTTTTCCTGAGATATGGAAAGTTGCAAAAGTTATTACTTTCCTTATATACAATAATGTATAAGGAAAGTATTGTGACGGGGTCGAAAATTTGAATTCGAGTTTTTGACGGGAGAGCACGCTTCAAGCATCCCTGATCACGATCGAACATTTTTGAGGTGATGTCTGTGTGTGTGTGTGTGTGTGTGTGTGTGTGTCAGTGAGTCTATGAAGACTATAACTGACGAACGAATGGACCGATTCGAACGAAATTTGGTACAAAAATTACATACCGTGAATACTGGAAGCCTGTTGTTTTCATATGCAATCGAGTGTTCTGAATCCCCCTAAATTTTCGTGTGAAATTTTGAAAAAATCATCAAAAAATCAAAATCTCTAATAAAGTTACGCAAATAGACATTTCTTATGTAATTTTTCATTAGAAAACGATTATCATAAGTTTTAGAACGCTAGCATGAACCGTTCTCGAGATATTGCACATTTTTCAAAAAAAATTATCAAAAAATCCCATAAATTAAAAAAATATTAACTGTTGAGATATATGTTCACTTTTCATACGTAATATCATACGATAAATTTGTTGACATCATTCTCGTGGATCCTAGCTCGTTCTATTCATGAGAAAAGATACTTTGAGAAATACTTTTGTATTTGAATGCCAATAGTCATTTATCTGCTATAAGAATAAATTATTCCTCCGTCCATAAAACCTTGGCGAGATTTTGGCGACGAATTTGGCGGAATGTCGCCAACTTGTCGGCTTTTTTAAATGTTACCAAATCAAAGGAAATCTCACCAAATGGATAAAAATGACGTTAAATCAATGAAAATAACTACTATTTGACGAAAATTCAATATCTTGGAAAAATATATGCATCTACTATAAGAATAACCTATTTTGTTTTTACTGTAAAAGTAGTAAATACATTGCATTACATAAGGAAAGTCATGTGCTACCCACATCAGATTTTTTTAATTCCTGAAGAAGGAAAATACTTGAAAGAATCAAGTTCTTATAGGCCGATTTGCTTGCTTGCAGTATAGGTAAGATACTGGATAAATTGATAACTAATAGGATGGCATTTTGTCTAACTAAACAATTAATTCCAAAACAATATGGATTTAAAAAGCATATAATCTCGATTTATGCATCAAAATCTATTACTGATGAAAGGTATGAAAATAAGGGTAAAAATAAAATAACGTGTTTTGTCTCTTTAGACATCCAAAACGCGTTTAACACAGTTAGATGGAATGATGTTAAAGTGCAAATGAGAAGATATAAATTACCGATGAACTTAAAGAAGATAATAGATAACTTCTTGACTAAAAGAAGAATTTATACGGAAAATTCTGAAGTATATCTGGAATACAGTATAGGAGTACTGCAGGGATCAAGCTTGGCACCGATCCTGTGGCCACAAATTGTGGTTGATGCATTAAAGATAAATTTCAATAATGATGAAATCAAAATTCAAGCATTTGCTGATGATATGACCATTATCATGAGACCAAAAGCTTCATACCTGTTTGGATAAATGTGTACATCAGCAATAAAGAAATTGGAAATATGGGCAGAGAAATATAATCTAAAATTTAGTATTGAATAAACAAAGTATATAATGTTTCCATTTAAGAAACCAATTACTAGTTTACCAAACATAAAATTATATCGTAAAATAATTAGTTATGATAAGAATCTTAAATATTTGGGTTTGCAATTTGATTGTAAGTTGTTTTGAACATATCGCTTGAATGAGGTTAAGAATAAAGCGTTAAAGTTTCATGGAAAGTTAGTTAGATTTACGAGAGCAACTTGGGGTCTAAGACCTGGAATAAGAAAATAAATATATTTGAAAGCCGTTGAGAAGTTTATTTCCTACGGTGAATAAATGATCAACTGATTCAAATCTAGAGAATAGCATTATTGTCTATTACAAAATGTTATAGAACTACCTCTAATATGGATTTACAAGTTTTGGCTGGTTGCTTGCCTTTAGATATAAAACTAAGAGGGAAAACTAGCCTTTATATGGTATGCATTGGCGAGAAAAGATAAAAATTGAAGAAGTCATAGAACAAGAGAAAATTGAACACGTGAGTTTTTCAAAGAAACCACCTCGGGAGGAAAAGCTCCTAAGTTGGAATGATAAGGTTCCAAGGAATGGACATATGGTCATCTTCATAGATAGATCAAAGATTAGTGAAAGAGTGGGTTGTGTATATGTTGTATATAAATATAATGAAATTGTGTATAATAAGCAATTTAGATTAAATGATAATACTATGGAATACAGTACTGAATTCTTTGTGATTCAGGAGGCTATAAACTATATTATGGAAAATAAGTTAGGAAAAGTACATATATGTACTGACATTAAGTCAGTACTACAGGCACTTTGTGTTTATGAAAATAGCAATGAAGCTAGTCAAAAGTTAAAAGATAAGTTGACGAATAATGAAAACTCGATTGAATTACATTGGGTTAAAGCCCATATTGGAACTACAAGGAATGAAAAGGAGGACGAATTGGCAAAAGGAGCTACTAGGAAAGAAGATATCGCATTCCATTTTAAATGGAGAAAACAACAAGTTAAGAAGAAAATTCAAGTGGAGGCAACTTGGAAATGGCAAGAGAGGTGGGGCCAGAATCGGAAAGGCAAGAGGCTTCATAGAGAGATCAAGAAAGTCTCCATGAAGAAAATACATGGAGACTGTTACGCACAGCAAGTATTAACTGGACATGACACGTTTAGAGTTTACCAACATAAATTTTCTGGTAAAGAAAAACTTTGTTATTGCGAAAAGTTGGATGGCACTGTAGAACCTACCATTTATGACTGTGAATTGTGGAAGGGTATCAGGGTTGAAAAATTTCCTTATAATTATAAAGTGGTTAATGTATATAACGTATGTTTGAATACCAAAAGTAGTATTGATATTAAAGAAATTTTAAAAAATTTATTAGAGAAGGAAATGAGTTGTCTGATAATTGTTTATTATTGCAGGTTTGATATTTTATGTTAATTATTGATGTATTGTACTCGTAAATAGCTGTATAAAAAAGTTGAATGTATAATTAATGTAAATACAAGTTGTATTTAAGATGATTTTAATGATTAAGTTATTTGTTCTGTTTATAACCAAGTGGATTTATAGTTGGAAATATGTTTGTAACAAATGGTTACTTTTATTTACATTTTGTTGCAAGGATGTTGCAATTTGTATGATTAATTTTAGATTATATTGAGTATTAAGTTTGTTTATTGGTTTGGCTTGTATATATCAATGTGTATTTGTAGAATTGTTTGTAGAAGATTTGAAGATGAAAGGATGGCGTTGGAGAATGAGAAGGAACCCTAAATGAATGGTTGATAAATAAATGAAAATAATAAAATATATGAAATGTAAGCTATGTGAATAAAGTTGTTGAGTGTCAGTCAGAGTGGTGACTCTCAACAGATGGTGGTGCGCGTTTTGCCGTCTTGTTTTGTCGTCTTAATGCAAACGTCCACTCGGTTTGCCGAACGGTGGCTAGAGTGGATTAGTATGGGTTGTCGTGATTGTTTGACCCCGACCAGGTGTCCCGGGTGCGCTATCGCAGCTGCAGTGATACTTTTCCGTATACCTTCGAATGGGTCGGTATTCTTCTTAGTGTTACTTATCCTATAGTACTGTTAACTTATATTACCGAAATAGATTTACAGACTAGAGCACAAGTACCTTTGGCATTAAAACGAAAGACATAAGGATTTTAATGAATCGTTTGTTTTGTTTTAAAGCCAGAAATATCTTTAACGCCTCGGTAAATATGAAAGCTACCATAATACACTTAATATTTAGAAAAATGCATAATGTTATTTAAAATTGACCACAATCAAATCGGATATATCAAGTAAATTCGGGCAATGTTTACGTTGATGATCGTCATTGCATACAATATACAGCTCTATTTCCGCTCATTACCGGTAGGTGGCGCTAGTCACGTACTCAATTCGACTGGTTGTGACATCGACTTTTGGAACGTCTCGAAATACCTTAATATTATTGTCTTGTTGTTGATTGTTGAGACCCAGACCGTCCGACCTACCAGAAAGGTGCAAGGTAACTGTTTGGACGGCCGGAAAGTGCCACCCAATTTAGAACGGAACCCAGTGGGTGAGGCATCCACAGGGACCGTACGCTCCTTCTCCTACCACAAACCTCTCGCAACGACTTACGGACCCACATGTTTAACGTGATCGTACTCCGCGTGAACACGGCAGCAGTTTTGGCAGCGGCGGTAATCGAACCCGGGTCTACCAAGTGCAATTCCCGCACTCTAACCACTGGGCTACCGCGCCCTTAATATTATAGTCTGATACAGAACGCGGGATACAGTTAAGCCTTGAAAATTCGAAAGACAAAATATAGAAAGCTGAGTCTTTTAGGAAAGTCAGGTGCTGCCGACATCAGTTTTTATTTTCCTGCAATACATGGTAATGTATAGAGAAAGTATTGGAATCATGTCGAAAATCATGTGGAATCATGTAGAAAATTGGAATCATATCGAATTTTCGACAGATCTACACGTTTTGGGCCCTTTAGAATACGAAGAATTTTTTTTTAGCGTGAGGTTTGTGTGTGTGTCTGTCTGTGCAACGAATTTATCCAATATTACCCAGACATTAATTGACCGAATTTCATAAAATTTTATAGATAAGTTACTTGTAGGTTACCCTGCTGCTGATTAGATTTTGGTATAATTTGGAACAACAAAACTTGCCGTTTTTTGCAAAATGGCCCGCAAAAACCATCAAAATCTAAAATTAAAAACTACGTACACTTAAATGCTTTAATTAAATGATTATGTTATATGTAATTTTTGACGAACAAGGAGAATAAAACAACCCTATTATTCTAGGACTAGTTATTCTCGAGATATTTTTGTTTTTTCGCATTTTCGCTACGCCACCTTTGACAATAAGTCCAGTTACCAACTTGAAACGAAAATTGAATTAAAAGTGCAAATTCGGGACAATTTAAAATAATGAGCGTTATTTTGTGCAATTAAACTCCATTTAATGAATTATTGAAGAAATGAGGAGAAAGTGAATATGAGTCTGTAAAGTTACGTGCTGCTCACATCAGATATTTTTTATTTACCTTCTTTCACAAAAAGACAGGTCGACAGAGAAGCACGTAAAGCAGACCTCAAGAAAGATTGCTTCTTTTCTCTACTCGTACTGCCTGCCTTCTTATCTTTTCTTTGTGAGCACTGTAGTTTCTACCACCAGATCCATTAGATGACGTTCTGTGAATCTTTTATGAAGAAAAATATAGACTTTTCTAGATGGGGGCCTGGTAATTTGTCATATTCTTTATTATCATTTTCGAACGCAATATTCTTCCAGATTTATCTGAAATATACCTAGAGTGAAAAGCTCCACCTGAACATCTCATGCATCCATACACATGAGGAAATTTAGTATATCTGCTTGCAAGTCTGACAGGCTTTAGAGATAAATGTGTGCTATATTAGCAATAAATTTGTGCTATATTAGCTTTAAATGTGTGTTATATTAGTGATAAATGTGTGCTCTATTAGCTTTAAATGTGTGTTATATTAGCGAAAAATATGTGCTCTATTAGGGATAAATGTGTGCTATATTAGTGATAAATTTGTGCTATATTTGCGAAATTTTATCAATTTGGCGCGTTAGGGACAGATTGAGAAGGAATTTGGGAAATCAAAGGTCTAGAGTTTTCAGAGTTAAATTGGTTTTACTGTGTAAGGAACCTTGCTACCTCAGCCGGGAATCGAACCCTGGATCTCCGAACTGGGCAGCCGATGCTCTACTGCTAAGCTACTGGGAAGAAATTGCAAGCTCTTATCGTCGAAGTGAACTTTGCATTCTCCACCCTTTAATGCCAGATTGGCGGGCAACTAGCAATCTGACTGACCACCTGTAGCCATTTTTTTACTTCAGGTTAGTCTCTTGCTACAACTATTTTTACCCAGGCTAGTATCCAGCGTGGTCGCTATCCTCTTAATTTTGAAATCGGCGCTCAATCTTCCAGAGTCCACTGAATCAATGGAATATCAACTTGCCGAATATGGGAAAATGTGGACAAGTTGACACATTTGATGAAATATCAATTTGCGGAATTTGGGAAAATGTGGACAAGTAGAGACATTTGATTAAATATCAACTTGCCGAATTTGGGAAAATGTGGACAAGTAGAAACATTTGATGAAATATCAACTTTCCGAATTTGGTGAAATGTGGACAGGTAGAGACATTTGATGAAATACCAACTTGCCGAATCTGGGAAAATGTGGACAAGTAGAGACATTTGATGAAATATCAACTTTCCGAATTTGGGGAAATGTGGACAAGTAGAGACATTTGATGAAATATCAACTTGCTGAATTTGTGGAAATGGGGACAAGTAAAGACATTTGATGAAATATCAACTTGCCGAATTTTGGAAAATGGGGACAAGTAGAGGCATTTGATGAAATATCAACTTGCCGAATTTGGGGAAATGTGGACAAGTAGAGACATTTGATGAAATATCAACTTTCCGAATTTGGGAAAATGTGGACAAGTATAGACATTTGATTAAATATCAACTTGCCGAATTTGGGAAAATGTGGACAAGTAGAAACATTTGATGAAATATCAACTTTCCGAATTTGGTGAAATGTGGACAGGTAGAGACATTTGATGAAATACCAACTTGCCGAATCTGGGAAAATGTGGACAAGTAGAGACATTTGATGAAATATCAACTTTCCGAATTTGGGGAAATGTGGACAAGTAGAGACATTTGATGAAATATCAACTTGCCAAATTTGGGGAAATGTGGACAAGTAGAGACATTTGATGAAATATCAACTTGCTGAATTTGTGGAAATGGGGACAAGTAAAGACATTTGATGAAATATCAACTTGCCGAATTTTGGAAAATGGGGACAAGTAGAGGCATTTGATGAAATATCAACTTGCCGAATTTGGGGAAATGTGGACAAGTAGAGACATTTGATGAAATATCAACTTTCCGAATTTGGGAAAATGTGGACAAGTAGAGACATTTGATTAAATATCAACTTGCCGAATTTGGGAAAATGTGGACAAGTAGAAACATTTGATGAAATATCAACTTTCCGAATTTGGTGAAATGTGGACAGGTAGAGACATTTGATGAAATACCAACTTGCCGAATCTGGGAAAATGTGGACAAGTAGAGACATTTGATGAAATATCAACTTTCCGAATTTGGGGAAATGTGGACAAGTAGAGACATTTGATGAAATATCAACTTGCCAAATTTGGGGAAATGTGGACAAGTAGAGACATTTGATGAAATATCAACTTGCCAAATTTGGGGAAATGTGGACAAGTAGAGACATTTGATGAAATATCAACTTTCCGAATTTGGGGAAATGTGGACAGGTAGAGACATTTGATGAAATACCAACTTGCCGAATCTGGGAAAATGTGGACAAGTAGAGACATTTGATGAAATATCAACTTTCCGAATTTGGGGAAATGTGGACAGGTAGAGACATTTGATGAAATATCAACTTGCCAAATTTGGGGAAATGTGGACAAGTAGAGACATTTGATGAAATATCAACTTGCTGAATTTGTGGAAATGGGGACAAGTAAAGACATTTGATGAAATATCAACTTGCCGAATTTTGGAAAATGGGGACAAGTAGAGGCATTTGATGAAATATCAACTTGCCGAATTTGGGGAAATGTGGACAAGTAGAGACATTTGATGAAATATCAACTTTCCGAATTTGGGAAAATGTGGACAAGTAGAGACATTTGATTAAATATCAACTTGCCGAATTTGGGAAAATGTGGACAAGTAGAAACATTTGATGAAATATCAACTTTCCGAATTTGGTGAAATGTGGACAGGTAGAGACATTTGATGAAATACCAACTTGCCGAATCTGGGAAAATGTGGACAAGTAGAGACATTTGATGAAATATCAACTTTCCGAATTTGGGGAAATGTGGACAAGTAGAGACATTTGATGAAATATCAACTTGCCAAATTTGGGGAAATGTGGACAAGTAGAGACATTTGATGAAATATCAACTTGCCAAATTTGGGGAAATGTGGACAAGTAGAGACATTTGATGAAATATCAACTTGCTGAATTTGTGGAAATGGGGACAAGTAAAGACATTTGATGAAATATCAACTTGCCGAATTTTGGAAAATGGGGACAAGTAGAGGCATTTGATGAAATATCAACTTGCCGAATTTGGGGAAATGTGGACAAGTAGAGACAGTTGATGAAATATCAACTTGCCGAATTTGGGAAAATGTGGACAAGTAGAGACATTTGATTAAATATCAACTTGCCGAATTTGGGAAAATGTGGACAAGTAGAAACATTTGATGAAATATCAACTTTCCGAATTTGGTGAAATGTGGACAGGTAGAGACATTTGATGAAATACCAACTTGCCGAATCTGGGAAAATGTGGACAAGTAGAGACATTTGATGAAATATCAACTTTCCGAATTTGGGGAAATGTGGACAAGTAGAGACATTTGATGAAATATCAACTTGCCAAATTTGGGGAAATGTGGACAAGTAGAGACATTTGATGAAATATCAACTTGCCAAATTTGGGGAAATGTGGACAAGTAGAGACATTTGATGAAATATCAACTTGCTGAATTTGTGGAAATGGGGACAAGTAAAGACATTTGATGAAATATCAACTTGCCGAATTTTGGAAAATGGGGACAAGTAGAGGCATTTGATGAAATATCAACTTGCCGAATTTGGGGAAATGTGGACAAGTAGAGACAGTTGATGAAATATCAACTTGCCGAATTTGGGAAAATGTGGACAAGTAGAGACATTTGATTAAATATCAACTTGCCGAATTTGGGAAAATGTGGACAAGTAGAAACATTTGATGAAATATCAACTTTCCGAATTTGGTGAAATGTGGACAGGTAGAGACATTTGATGAAATACCAACTTGCCGAATCTGGGAAAATGTGGACAAGTAGAGACATTTGATGAAATATCAACTTGCCAAATTTGGGGAAATGTGGACAAGTAGAGACATTTGATGAAATATCAACTTGCTGAATTTGTGGAAATGGGGACAAGTAAAGACATTTGATGAAATATCAACTTGCCGAATTTTGGAAAATGGGGACAAGTAGAGGCATTTGATGAAATATCAACTTGCCGAATTTGGGGAAATGTGGACAAGTAGAGACATTTGATGAAATATCAACTTGCTGAATTTGTGGAAATGGGGACAAGTAAAGACATTTGATGAAATATCAACTTGCCGAATTTTGGAAAATGGGGACAAGTAGAGGCATTTGATGAAATATCAACTTTCCGAATTTGTGGAAATGGGGACAAGTAAAGACATTTGATGAAATATCAACTTGCCGAATTTTGGAAAATGAGGACAAGTAGAGGCATTTGATGAAATATCAACTTTCCGAATTTGGGGAAATGTGGACAAGTAGAGACATTTGATGAAATATCAACTTGCCAAATTTGGGGAAATGTGGACAAGTAGAGACATTTGAAGAAATATCAACTTGCCAAATTTGGGGAAATGTGGACAAGTAGAGACATTTGATGAAATATCAACTTGCCAAATTTGGGGAAATGTGGACAAGTAGAGACATTTGATGAAATATCAACTTGCTGAATTTGTGGAAATGGGGACAAGTAAAGACATTTGATGAAATATCAACTTGCCGAATTTTGGAAAATGGGGACAAGTAGAGGCATTTGATGAAATATCAACTTTCCGAATTTGTGGAAATGGGGACAAGTAAAGACATTTGATGAAATATCAACTTGCCGAATTTTGGAAAATGGGGACAAGTAGAGGCATTTGATGAAATATCAACTTTCCGAATTTGGGGAAATGTGGACAAGTAGAGACATTTGATGAAATATCAACTTGCCAAATTTGGGGAAATGTGGACAAGTAGAGACATTTGATGAAATATCAACTTGCCAAATTTGGGGAAATGTGGACAAGTAGAGACATTTGATGAAATATCAACTTGCCAAATTTGGGGAAATGTGGACAAGTAGAGACATTTGATGAAATATCAACTTGCTGAATTTGTGGAAATGGGGACAAGTAAAGACATTTGATGAAATATCAACTTGCCGAATTTTGGAAAATGGGGACAAGTAGAGGCATTTGATGAAATATCAACTTGCCGAATTTGGGGAAATGTGGACAAGTAGAGACATTTGATGAAATATCAACTTGCCAAATTTGGGGAAATGTGGACAAGTAGAGACATTTGATGAAATATCAACTTTCCGAATTTGTGGAAATGTGGACAAGTAGAGACATTTGATGAAATATCAACTTGCCAAATTTGGGGAAATGTGGACAAGTAGAGACATTTGATGAAATATCAACTTGCTGAATTTGTGGAAATGGGGACAAGTAAAGACATTTGATGAAATATCAACTTGCCGAATTTTGGAAAATGGGGACAAGTAGAGGCATTTGATGAAATATCAACTTGCCGAATTTGGGGAAATGTGGACAAGTAGAGACATTTGATGAAATATCAACTTGCCAAATTTGGGGAAATGTGGACAAGTAGAGACATTTGATGAAATATCAACTTTCCGAATTTGGGGAAATGTGGACAAGTAGAGACATTTGATGAAATATCAACTTGCCAAATTTGGGGAAATGTGGACAAGTAGAGACATTTGATGAAATATCAACTTGCTGAATTTGTGGAAATGGGGACAAGTAAAGACATTTGATGAAATATCAACTTGCCGAATTTTGGAAAATGGGGACAAGTAGAGGCATTTGATGAAATATCAACTTGCCGAATTTGGGGAAATGTGGACAAGTAGAGACATTTGATGAAATATCAACTTGCCAAATTTGGGGAAATGTGGACAAGTAGAGACATTTGATGAAATATCAACTTGCCAAATTTGGGGAAATGTGGACAAGTAGAGACATTTGATGAAATATCAACTTGCTGAATTTGTGGAAATGGGGACAAGTAAAGACATTTGATGAAATATCAACTTGCCGAATTTTGGAAAATGGGGACAAGTAGAGGCATTTGATGAAATATCAACTTGCCGAATTTGGGGAAATGTGGACAAGTAGAGACATTTGATGAAATATCAACTTGCCAAATTTGGGGAAATGTGGACAAGTAGAGACATTTGATGAAATATCAACTTTCCGAATTTGGGGAAATGTGGACAAGTAGAGACATTTGATGAAATATCAACTTGCCAAATTTGGGGAAATGTGGACAAGTAGAGACATTTGATGAAATATCAACTTGCTGAATTTGTGGAAATGGGGACAAGTAAAGACATTTGATGAAATATCAACTTGCCGAATTTGGGAAAATGTGGACAATTTGACGATAATGCAACATCTCTGATAACATTAAATCTAATTTTCTATATGAGGATTTCTATAGGGTATTTATACGCAAATGTGTAAAACTTGTTTTATATATATTTCAAAAACTGTACCTAATCTGTAGTTTTAACGACCATTTTCAAATTCAATCATCTAAACCAGTAGTCTCCAAAGTGGAATACGCGTACCCCAGGGGGTACACTAAAGAAGTAGGCTCACGATCACTTGCGAGTGTATGATCATGTATCACGTGAGTGCGAGATTCTCTCATTGGTCGCTGTATCTGGGTTTCACGTTCCGGCCGCTCAGTGTACCATTGTGCAAGTGATTGGTAGGTCGTGTATCATCATCGAGAGAATTTTATGAACTGTACGGAACTTATATAGATAGCTGTGTGTATTATAATGACTATGATTAGTTGACTCTTAAATGTTATTGATTTTAAACCCCTCATAAAATGGTTAAAAGAATTGCCCGCAAAGAAATCGCGGATTGAAGATTATTCTAATAGTGCTTCTACTTCTGGTGCCAACAAGAAATTAATAGTGTTGATACTGATAATTGTTCAAGTTTATTAGCAATCATGCCAAAAGATAAAAATATTAACGATATGGCGTGCACCAAAAAATTGTACCAGAAAGTTCGAAATTATCAAGCAGACTACTTAAAATTTGAGTTTACATCAAAGGTAGCCAACAATGAATTTCGTCCTGCATATGTATTATGATTTTTCCAGATATTACTAAACAAATACAATCACATTGCTCACATTAAATTCTAATTCAAAATGTAAATTTGTAATTTAATTTAAATGTATGTATATTGTTTAAAATAAATAAACAATAAATAATTTGATTTTTGACTATGCACACACACACACACACACACACACACACACACATATATATATATATATATATATATGTATATATATATATTATATTATATATATTATATTATAGGGGGTATAACTTATAATTATTTTCGTCTTAGGGGTACACGATCAAAAGAGTTTGGAGATCGCTGGTCTAAACAGCATAAAGACAACATGTTAACACACAAAAAGCCAAAAGTTGTTGCCCAGTATTATTACTCTGTGCTATTTTTATATGAGATTAATCGGCAGATAATTAAGAATTTGTGAATTACCGAAGAGGACTCTGTAATTTAAATTAATGTCAGTTGGAATTTATGTGAAGGAGGAATTTTTAATTTACTTGGAAGTTTACTTTTTTTCTATATTAAGAAAAAGTAAACGACGCTGCCATCACGGCGGAAGTTGATCGACAAATTTCACGCCCCTTCAGGTTATCTGTCTTGTCCGCAAAAACTATAGCATACGTAACCAATAAGTACAATACTCATTGTGCGAAGGACAAGAAAAACTTGAGCAACATATTTTCGCACAAATTTTTCACTCCAATTTTGTGTGGCATTGTCGTTTCGGGTTGGGAAGTTCTTCAGGCTGATTTCTGATTGGTTCTTTTTTAATACAGGTCTTGGGTATGGGGGCGCGACAGCCTAGTGGTTAATGCGCGGGGATTGCACTCTGACGACACGAGTTCGATTCCCGTTTCTGCCCAAACTGTCGCCGTGTCCACGAGGAATCCGATCACTTTGAACATGTGGGTCCGTATATCCTCCCGAGGGGTTGGTGGTAGGGGAAGGAGAGTACGGTCCCTGGGAATACCTCCCCCTTTGTGTTACGGTCTAAACTGAGTGGCACTTCCCGGCCTTCCAAATAGCTGTCTTACACTTTCGGGATGGTCGGACGGTCTGGGTCGAAGAAGGTCTTGAGTATATAATTCCCCTGGCGACTTCCTTTCGGGACTTCCCATTCCTCTTTTGGTCTTCGGGTTTTTCAGTTCTCTTGCACTGACGAAGGATATCCAGCGTATCCTCGAAACTGTATGCTACATTATTGTGTTATTTATTCTTTTATATGTTGCTCAAGTTTTTTTTAATACCATACATGATTGCAAAATTTAGTACATTTGTAAAATGCATGTCAAAATCAGGAGAAGAGTAATTGAGCTGTGAGTTCGTGTCCTGGGGAGATCAGCAACAGCAGGGTCACGAATTTTTGCAGGCATGTACCTATATAGTTGAATTTTTTCAATACGGATTCCATTTTTTTAATTTCGACTTATTTCATGAGTTATTCCATTTTTATGCACTTCTGAAGTGAACTTTTTGTCTACATTAAGGATAAAGATTTAATAAGTTGAGCGGATAGAGAGAAGGATGTTGGTCATGTGCTCCGGCCGAGTCGAAATATCACTTTGGGAGATCTTCGAGGGTTTCAGGATGCCAGCGAACAAGGAACGTATTACACCTGCGTAACAGGCGGAACGAAAGAGCCCGCAAAGCGAATTTATGGAGCGCAAGGAACTAGGGGACGAGGCCCCCGTCTCGCAAAGCGAGTCAGGAAGTTGGCGAGCGTATCGAGCATGTAGTGGAGCTTTCTAATGTATTATAAAAATGTACGGTTTGCGAAATGTACAAAACAATGTGCAGTTACATTTCTTGAAAAAAATCTGATGTGGGCAACACATGACTTTTCTTATATAATGCAATGAATTTACTACATTTGCAGTTAAAAAAAATGAGATTCTTATAGTAGATACTTATATTCCTTCCAAGATATTGAATTTTCTTCAATGAGTCGTCATTTCCATTGATGTAGCGTCATTTTTATCCATTTGGCGAGATTTTCGTTAATTTAGCAACATTTAAAAAAAATCGCCAAGTTGGCGACATTCCGCCACATTCGTCACCAAAATATCGCCAAGCGTTGTGGACGGAGAAATAAGTTATTCTTACAGCTGATAAATGACTATTGGCGTTCAAATACAAAAGTATTACTCAAAGTATCCTTTTTCATGACTGGAACAAGCTAGATCCACGAGAATGATGTCACCAAATTTATCGTATGGTATTACCTATGAAAAGTGAACATGTTTCTCAATAGGAAATATTCTGTTTTTATTTTATATGACCTTCTGATAATTTTTTTTAAAAATGTGCAATATCTCGAGAACAGTTCATGTTAGCGTTCTAAAATTTATGTCAATCGTTTTCTAATGAAAAATTACATAAGAAATGTCTATTTCCGTAACTTTATTAGCGGTTTTGATTTTTTGACGATATTTTCAAAATTTCACTCGAAAATTCGATTGCATATAAAAACAATAGGCTTCCAGTGGTTACGGATTGTGATTTTTGTACCAAATTTCGCTCGAATCGGTCTATTCGTTCGTCAGTTATCGTCTCCACAGACTCACTGACACACACACACACACAGACATCACTTCAAAAATGTTTGATTCGTGATCAGGGATGCTTGAAACGTGCTCTCCCGTCGAAAACTCAAATTCGAATTTTCGATTCCGTCACAATACTTTCCTTATACATTATGTATATAAGGAAAATAATATGCTTTCAAAAAAAATATCAAATGTTTCGAAATAAAAATAGTTATTGGCTTTTAAAACACATTGCTTGCTTGAAAGAAATACAAGAATTTCTATCTTCACAAGCAACAGTCCTATTCATTACGACTCATTTCTTTACCTCAGAAAATAAGCTCTAACCCCATGATATCTATGTCATAAACAGAGTGTAACAAGCTAATAAAGCCAAAATCTAATCTCCCCTCTAAAAATGTGTTATTTGTTTTCAAAGATTAGAGCCGCCATAACATCTATCAGGATTGAGATACAGTAATGCGTATTAAAGGTATGTCAGCACTTAACTGATTGTCCATTAACTTTTAACGTAAATAACTTGAAACGGATAAGATCGCTGTGATACTTGAAGCGTTTCTACCGAAAAATGATAGGGAGAAGGAAAACAGTTCCTTGTCTCTTGTGACAAACTATTTTATGAATGAAAAATATTTATGTATTAACGAGTATTTTTTTTTAAGACTGTCAAAGAAAAGACAGTGAAACCAATACTCTCAAAAATTATGTTGCAATATTATTTAGAAGTTTTATTTTATTTAATAATGTATACAGCTTCATTTCCAAAGTTTGATTATTTCATACCTTTCTGTTCAGGGGAAATAATTTATTTTTTAACACTCTCCAACATAGTTTAAAAGTGCTTATGACTTTGGTCATTCTGTCGATCTGTCTGTCCGTCTTTATCAAAATGAAATGTTAGAATGCCGTTCAGACGGTCTGTGAGACACATGGGAATGTAAATGAATAATATCACCCAATAAGTTTTGGACTGAACCTGGGTTGAAAAAGTGAAATACATTGAACCCCATGGGACCTAGTTTTTTAAACATTTTTAAGCGAAGTTAAAATTCGCAAATTGTTTTGAACATTTTAGGAAATATTCAAATGATCCCAAAAAATACATGTATATAAAAAAAAGTTGAGTAAAATATGTTCGGTAGTTTTTTTTTAAATAAAAATTTAAATAATAATTGCACATATATTATATGAAGATATCACGTGACCCACTTCAAAATAAAATATGCATCCATCTTTTTTCCCAGTGACAAAATCGTGACGAAAGTTCTTTTAAATTTATATTTAGTGTTGCATCCATCCAAAAACCGCTTTATTTTTGCGTGTTTTCTGTGCATCCATACTCTGCGCCAAAGCAATTACAATATTTTTTAATTTAAATGGTCATCAAACTTTGACTATTTCTACAATAAAGCCTAATTCTAACGTATGCAGAATGTAAGCAAATCAAGCTGTAAGATGAGTTGTATAAGAATTGCTGAATTTTTTAAAGCAAAATTATTTAGCTCTGGAGTCTGGAATATAAGTGATATGAATGAAATATTCATTGATATTACAGAGAGAAGCAGACGATTTTATAGCATTGGTTTTTTTCGATGAAGTTTTAAGCATGGAGTTAGAAAGTTCTTTTACCTCCATGGTTCTAAGTTTTTAAGTAAAATAAATTATTGTTGTGCTGTGATAATTTAAAATATATCAGCGCCGAATGCATCGCATTTTAGAAATGTTTAAATAAAATTGCATTTCAGTTAGAAAGTGTTTCATAATCAATACTTTATGCAGGATTAATATTTCTTGTTTGTTTTAAGATCAAATCTGTTCTGCTCAAATAAAGTCATGGTTTCAAATATTGGCACAGATCGGAGATATAATTATTCCTTAATAAAATATGTTAGGGACAAGACACTAACCAACCATCGTGGATTTAAGCAATTCCTGCTAAGAACTCCTCAAACTGGAAAATATCAAGCTTTGAATTTCGAAAATAGTTCGTCTCAATCGAACATTAACTCAGTCAGTTGCATGGCCAATACTATAAGAGTATAAAGTCAGCGACTCTCAACTTATGCCATATGGGCCCTCAGAAGGCCCCAAAATATTTCTTGGAGGACACGAATTTAAAACAGAATATTGAAGGCCACGAAAATTCGCTTCTGCAATATTTTACAGAAATATTAAAAATATCATTGAGTTAAAATAATAGCGTTCCTTGCAGAAGTAATGTAATGTAACGCTCGTTCTCACATTAACCACGTTGTAGCTGAAATGAATTAGCTGCATATAAAGCATTTAATATTATTATATTTAATTAGTATAACTACTTAAAAAAATCTGAAGTGGGTAGCACATGACTTTCCTTATATAATGCAATGGATTTACTACTCTTACAGTGAAAAAAAAATCTGATGTGGTCAACACATGACTTTCATTATATAATGTAATGAATTTATAACTTTTACAGTAAAAAAAATAGGTTTTTCTTATAGTAGATACTTATATTCTTTCCACGATATTGAATTTTCAACAATTGGTCGACATTCTCATTGATTTTGAGTCATTTTTATCCATTTGGCGATATTTTCGTTAATTTGGCAACATTCCAAAAAGTCGCCAAGTTGGCGACATTTCGCCAAATTCGTCGCCAAAATCTTTCCAAACGTTATGGACGGAGAAAAAAGTTATTCTTATAGCAGAGAAATGACTATTGGTGTTCAAATACAAAAGTATTACTCAAAGTACCCTTTCTCATGAATGGAACGAGCTACATCCACGAGAATGATGTCACCAAATTTATCGCATGATATTACATATGAAAAGTTAATATGTGTCTCAACAGTTAATATTTTTTTTTAATGTATGGGATTTTTTGATAAATTTATTTGAAAAATGTGCAATATCTCGAGAACGGTTCGTGCTAGCGTTCTAAAGTTTATGTCAATCATTTTCTAAGGAAAAATTACATAAGAAATGTCTATTTGCGTATCTTTATTAAATGTCTTGATTTTTTGATAATTTTTTTTACATTTCACTCGAAAATTTAGGCGGGGTTCTGAACATTCGATTCTGTTTAAAAGCAATAGGCTTCCAGGATTCACGGATTGTGATTTTTTTACCAAATTTGATTCGAATCGCTCCATTCGTTCGTGAGATATCGTCTCCATAGGCTCACTGACACACACACACACACAGAGACACACACACACACAGACATCACCTCAAAAGTGTTTGATTCGTGGTCAGGGATACTTGAAACGTGTTCTCCCGTCGAAAACTTGAATTCAAATTTTCGACCCCGTCACAATACTTTTCTTATACATTATGTATATAAGGAAAGTAATACGTATGTAAAAAATGATTATCAAACTGTCAAACTTTTGATGTTTATAGTCATTATTTTAAATCAAGTTCTGAATTATTTATTTTTAACACTTTCCAGCATAGTTGTAAAGTGTTTATGACTTTGTTCATTCTGTCTCTCTGTCTATCCGTTCACACGGCAACTGCGTAAAAATGACTTTATCAAATTGAAATTTTAGTATGTTATTGAAACGGTCTGTGGAACATATGGGAATGTAAAAGAATGATATCGCCCAATTAGTTTTGTATTGTACCGGTTTGAAGAAATGAAATACATTGAACCCTATGGGACATAATATTTCAAACACTTTTTAAGCGGAGTTATAATTCACAAATTGCTTTGACAATTTTAGGAAATATTCAAATTATCACGTAAAATGTGTAAAAAAAAAAATTCATCAAAATTGGTTAAGTAGTTTTTTTAAATGGAAATTGAAATAATAATTATACCCATATTATATATGAAGAGATCACGTGACTCATTGCAAAATAAAAGATGGAATTCATTTTTTTTTCGCTTAGTAAAAATCGTGAATTTTAGGAACGCTTATATTTACATGTAGTGTTGCATCCGTCCTGAAACAGCTTTATTTTTTCATATTATATGTGTATCTAAATTCTAAGCCTGCGCAATTACAATATTGTTTTATTTTAAATGATCACTAAAATGTGATTATTTCTACAACGAAGCTTAATTTTAACGTATGCAGAATGTAAACAAATAAAGCGATTATAAGATGAATTGTATAAGAATAGCTGAATTTTTTTAGCGCAAAATTATTTTAAGTGATATGAATAAAATATTCATTGATTTTACATAGAGAGCCAGGCTATTTATATTTCGATGACGTCATTTGAATAAAGTTCATTTTTTTTTCACGATTTTATAGCATTGCCTTTTTGATGCAGTTTACTGTTTCCAAGTAAAAAAATCTGATTTGGGCAACACATGACTTTCCTTATATAATGTAATGAATTTACTACTTTTACAGTAAAAAAATAGGTTTTTCTTATAGTGGATACTAATATTCTTTCCAAGATAATGAAATTTCGACAATTAGTCGTCATTTTTATCCATTTGGCGAGAATTTCGTTAATTTTGCAACATTTCAAAAAGTCGCCAAGTTGGCGACATTCCGCCAAATTCGTCGCCAAAATCTCGCCAAGCGTTATGGACGAAGAAATAAGTTATTCTTACAACAGATAAAGGACTATTGACTTTCAAATACAAAAGTATTACTTAAAGTACCTCTTTTCATGAATGGAACGAGCTAGATCCACTAGAATGATGTCACCCAATTTATCGCATGGTATTACATATGAAAAGTGAACATGTGTCTCAATAAGAAATAATTTTTTGTTTTATTTTATATGACTTTTTGATAATTTGTTTTAAAAATGTACAATATCTCGAGAACGGTTCGTGTTAGCGTTCTAAAATTTATGTCAATCGTTTTCTAATGAAAAATTACATAAGAAATGTCTATTTGCGTAACTTTCTTAGCGGTTTTGATTTTTTGACGATTTTTTCAAAATTTCATTCGAAAATTTAGGGGGGTTCTGAACATTCGATTGCATATAAAGAAGATAGGCTTCCAGTGTTTACGGATTGTGGTTTTTGTACTAAATTTTGTTCGAATCGGTCCATTCGTTCGTCAGTTATCGTCTCCACAGTCTCACTGACACACACACACACACACAGACATCACTTCAAAAATGTCTGATTCGTGATCCGGGATGCTTGAAACGTGCTCTCCCGTCGAAAACTCGAATTCGAATTTTCGACCCTGTCACAATACTTTCCTTATACATTATGTATATAAGGAAAGTAATAAATTATTGCAGCGTTGTGATAATTTAAAAAATATCACAGTTGAATATATCGCATTTTAGAGATGTTTAAATACAATTGCATTTCAGTTGGAAACTGTTTCTTATTCAATGCTTTATGCATGATTGATCTTTCTTGTTTATTGTAATTTAGATGTTCGTGTTCAACCAGTTAAACAAAACTTGCACAGGCCTCTTCTTACGACGGCGTCTTATTTTCTGTGATTGGATGAGGCGTCTCTGACAGATTAACCAATCAGAAGGCAGGATCACTTCATTCCTATCTAATTCCACACTGCATTCTAAACTAACAAAGAGCTTAAGGTATGGAACGGAAGGGGTCTACTGAGAGATAAATAATATTTACAGGTACCCCACGAGTGAGAAAAGGTTCTGTACCGTGATCGATACTATCCCTTGAAGCATGCCAATATTGGTCTAATATTGGCAGGCCGTATAAACCCAATATAAGGTCAATATGAAAATGTATTTTCTTCCATTATTGACTGGCAGTTTATAGCCGATATTGACATGCCAATATGTACTCAATATTTACTTAGTATTGGTTGCGAATATATTCCAACTATTGGAAATCTATCCAATGAGACGCCAAAATAGGTGTAATAATGCCAAATTCCAGCCAATATTGGCGACCAATGTATCAGCAATAGTAGCGCTGCATTGGAAATATTTCCAATGGAACGCCAAAATATACAATATTGGCATACTACTGGTAAAAATTATGCAAAGATTCGGGCTTCTAGGTTACGGATGAACACCTGGAGAATCTGGAAAGACAGAAACACGTTAGACCATTATTATATTGTTACAAACGTATCCTCTGTAATCGTGAATGTGCACGCAAGATACAAGAATGAGTCATAATTTCTGGATAACTAAACACGTTTATTCACAAGCCCAAAGCAAACAGGGACAATCCAACAGCAGTTAAATGTTCCGTTAATTTCACAAAATAAGTGATATTATTCTTAAAATACTGACGAAAATAATTTCACAAAACAGCAGCTACTATTCCCAAAACATCGACAAAAACCACAGCCAAATGTAGCTCGTATCTTGTCAACTGAACTCCAACGGAGTGATGGCTCCTTTTATAGCATCTCAAACTTCTCGAATTCTCTCCCATCACGTAGAATAATTGTTATTTCGAGGTGCTTTTTAATGACTCGGGAAGTCAGCAAATTGGCGATAAATCACCAAATCTGACAACCCTTTTTGAACTAGGAAAATAGACTCCGGATGAAATTGAATATTACACGTTCATTCCCCCCCCCCCCTCCTTAAGACTGCAATTAGATTTTGGTACAATTCAGAGAAAAGGAACCAGTTGATTGGATGAGGCTTCTCCGACAGATCAACCAATCAGAAGGCAGGATTACTTCATTCCTATCAAATTCCACACTTTTTTGGGGAAATGGTCCGCAAAAATCGTCAAAATCTAAAATAAAAGATTACGTATGTTCAAATATATTAGTTAAATGCTTGTTTTATACGTAATTTTTGAAAGAATAAGACATAAGACCAACCCCATCACTCTAGGAGTGGCCGTTCTCGAGAAATTTTATTTTTTTCGCTTGTTCGCCCAGCCACTTTTGAAAATAGGTTAAGTTACTCAATGGAAACGAAAATGGAAGTAAAAGTGCAAATTCAATGTAATATAAAATAATGCTGGGTGTTATTTTGTACAATTAAACTCGATTTAACGAATTATTGAAGAAATAAAGAGAACGTGAATATCAGTCTGCAAGGAAAGTCATGTGCTGCCCACATCAGATTTTTTCTTTATGCAGACAATAAAATTCTGGAAACAGAACAGTTGGAAGGGTTTCGGATAATTGGGCAGATCGAATAATTAAGTTTCAGATAATCAGAGATCTACCGTATTACTTAATATACTACATAAAAAGATCTGATACCAACAATTTAGACAACTCTGTAGCTGGGCACAATTTAACCATTAGTAATTAATTATTACGATAAAAATATAATGGTTAATGAATTTAGCAAATATATTTCTTAATGGTTTATTATAGTTAAAAAACATTTAAACGACGTGGTTGCGAAGGAAAAAATGTGCATAACATTTAAAATTCCATAATTATTAATTGAAATTATAGTTAAACACGGTTGTTGTAACTTAAACTTCAGAATTATGTTTTTAGTTTTTAATGCATTGAAAACATACTTGAATATTTAAGGAAAGAAAAATATTATCAGAGGTTTTTTCAATATAAGGTAACGGTGTTCAATGTAATGTAAATGTGTTTTATAAAACGAAAATTTGCAGTTAAGAAATCTCATGAATAATTGCAATAGCAAGTCTAAATAACGAATAACAATTATTAATCTTACATAATAAAAGAAGACATTTGTCTGTCTGTCAGTGTATGTGTGTATGTGTTGCCTGTAACGAAAAATCTAAACTTCGGACAGCCGTAAAATTCAGTACAGAATTATTGACCTTCCGATACAACAAGCCTCGTCCAGATTTTTTTTTTCTATTCGAATTATTCTAAAAGTTGCGAACTTTTTAGACAAAAATCGCCTATTTTCCGCCATTTCCCAAATTTATTTATCCCTCGCAGCTGCAGACGATAATCCGTGCGGGGGTTCCGGACGGGGGTTCAAGGGGGTTTCACGTACGACATCTCAGACTTTCTCTCCAGAAATGGACTGTAATAAATATTGTGAGTTTTAAATTTTTAAATTTAAAAGATAAATTTTCAATTTTTGAAACATGGAATTTTTTTGGCCCAAGAAGTATTTCAATTTTTAGAGCAAAAATAAGTTTCAATTTTTAGAACAAAAAGTGTGCTCCGAACATTTGACTTAAATCGGATGAAAATTCGCTGAGATGGCCATTAATTTTGAAAAAATTGCGTCTTAGTAGCAAATGAACATTTTTCTTCCTTGCGACGTCAAATTAAAATAAACACCTATTAGTGTTTATTTTAAGCAATCCAAAAATCCAACTTCCTGAATATCGGTTTATTAACTTAGATAATTTAAAAGATATAGCATATAAAACATATGAGATATTTATGTATAGTTCTGCCAACGATCAGATGTTTGTGCGCATGCATGGCGAATTGCAGCGCCTTTTACTTATGACGTATCAAAAAGCTTATATCGGACGCATCTGTATTATTTAAGTAGCGGGCGCTTATTTAGGACCCGGGCAACGGCGGGTGTATTTTCTAGTTTCTTAATAAACATTAACATCCGATAGCAATTCAATGTAATCGCGATGACATCAAATTCCCATTAACATTTGTAGAGTATCTATGTTTCAAGTACCAATTGCAGAGTGTTTTACTCTCCATGGTAACATAAAGACCCTGAATTAGCAGTCTATTGTGCAGGTTATCGACTTAGATTACGGGATTATATATCCGTACTTACTTAGATCTCTCAAAATACTGACATAATTCAAACATTGTATAACTGGATGCACTATGCCGCAAGGTCCGGTGTAATAATAACCCACTAATGCAATCAGTTAATCAAACACATTATTGTGTATTTCTCTCAAATTACAGCAACTGGCTGTTTAACTAAAATAGAAACATATACTAACAACCAGTATTGCACTTGCCCGTAAATAAACACAAATATATAATGCAATGCACTTTTACGGGCCTGGTGATATTTAGATAAACAGTGGACTAGTTATGAAACTTTTATTCTTACCCAACTCTTTATCTTACCTCGAAACCTTGTTTCGGCTAACACAGGATAGTAGACCCTTCTGGTCATAGTGGTATCCATTAGGGCGGGTCGCTCTATCTTTCTAACTTACGCACTCAGTTTAACTAGTCTCACTTCCTTTCACCATCTACTCCTCTAACCACCTAGTCTTCCAGCTTCTCAATCAATCCAAACCTATCTCTAACTTATTCGTAATCCGAAATTTTATCCTTTTTCCACTCCAGGATGGCAGAAATGTTACTTGGCTCGTTGATTGGTCTATCTAACCGAACCAGTCAGAGTTGTTAAATTAAAGTAAACATAAATTATAATGAAAACTGGGATCTACACGTTTCGAGACCTCAAGAATACGAAAAAACTATTTTTAGCGTGACATCTGTGTGCGTGTGTGTGTGTGTCTGTCTGTGCAATGTATGTATCCACTCTAACTCAAAATCTTATTGACCGAATTTCATAACATTTAGTAGGTAAGTCACTTGGGTATGACCCTGGTGCTGATTAGTTTTTGGTACGATTCGTAAAACCAGAGCCCGATTTTTTTTTGCGAAATGGCCCGTAAAAATATCATGTATCCACTCTAGCTAAAATATTAATTGACCAAATTTCAGAAAATTTGGTAGATAAGTTACTTGTACAATACTCTGGTGCTGATTAGATTTTGGTATTAATCAGAAAAGAACAGCCTGCCTTTTTTTACGAAATGACCCACAAAAATGTCATGTATCCACTCCAGCTAAAATACTAATTGACCAAATTTCACAAAATTTGGTAGATAAGTTACTTGTGAGATATTCAGGTGCTGATTAGATTTTGGTATTATTCTGAAAAGAACAAACTGCCTTTTTTTACGAAATGGCCCTCAAAAATAGCCAAAATCTAAAAAAAAGCTACGTATGTTCAAATATATCAATTAAATGCTTGTTTTATACGTAATTTTTGATGAGGAAAATAATAAGAACAACTCTATTCCTCTAGGACTAACCATTCTCGAGATATTTGAGATTTTTCACATTTAGTTATGCCACTTTTAGAAAAATGTCTAATTGCCAAATAAAAACAGAAATTGAATTAAAAATGCAAATTCAGTGTTAATTTGTGCAATTAAACTCAATTTAATGAATTATTAAAGAAATAAAAAAAAACTGAATTCGAGTAAGCAGGGAAAGTCATGTGCTGCCCACATCAGATTTTTCTAATCAATTAGCCATTCACATTTATAACTCAAGCAAGCTTAACTCAGGAATACTTGCAGTGAATTTCCACAAAAGTAGTAATCAAATTGATTTCTTTTGACTTGAAATATAACAGAGGAATAAAATATTGACTCAATACAATTTAGTAAAATATACGGTACTATGAGACACTACATCAGCGTCTCTGTTATCTCAATTAAGATATCTCAGTAACTATGTCAACGTCACTTACGCCTTTTCTCATTGGCCATTAACTTTCAACGCAAATGACGTGAAAAACAAAAAGGCGCTGTTGTTTATTTGAGACACTGGTTTTTCTTTGGGAAAGGGATTTGGGAAAATATTATCTGTAGAGTGGAAAAGGTTCAGTTTACTATGTTTAAATTTAAATTTGTATTTAAATTAAAAATAGATTTTAAGTGCTGCATGAAAGTGCATTAAATTAACTCCTCAATTTTCTCATAGCAGAATCCATTTTTTATACTTTCACTGAAAAAATCTGATGTGGGCAGCACATGACTTTCCCTGCAGACTTATATACACATTCTCTTTATTTCAATTAAATTTAATTCACTATTAATTCAATTCTCGTTCTCATTTGGTAACTGGACTTATTTTCAAAGGTGGCGTAGAGAAAAAACGAATAAACAAAAATTTCTCGAGAACGGCTAGTCCTAGTGTAATGGGGTTGGTCTTATTCTTTTCTTCGTTAAAAATTGCGTATAAAACAAGCATTTAATGGGTATATTTCAGCATACGTAGTTTTTCATTTTAGATTTTGTCGATTTTTGCGGGCTATTTTGCATAAAAAGGCAAGTTATTTTTTTCCGGATCGTACCAAAATCTAATCAGCACCAGTATCATCTACAAGCGACTCATTTACAAATTTTGTGAAATTCGGTCCATTAGATTTTTAGCTAGAGTGGATACAAACCTTTGCGGGCCGTTTCGCAAAAAAAGGCGGATTCTTTTATCCCGAATCGTACCCAAAACTATTCAGCACCAGATTCGTCCACAAGTGATATACCTACCAAATTTTATGAAATTCTGTCCATTAGTTATTTAGTTAGAGTGGATACAAAATCTGCACAGACAGATACACAGACACACACACAGACGTCACGCTAAAAATAGTTTTTTCGTATTCTAGAGGTCTCGAAACGTGTAGATCCGTCGAAAACTCGAGTTGCGATATTCGACATGATTCCAATACTTTCCCTATACATTACCATGTATTGCAGGGAAAGTAATACATGGCAATATATAGGGAAAGTATTGGAATCATGCCGAAAATCGCAACGCATGTTTTCGACGAATCTACACGTTTTAAAGCTTCTAGAATACGAAAAAACTATTCTTAGCGTGACGCCTGTGTATGTGTCTGTCTGTGTGTCTGTGCAATGTATGTATCCACTCTAACTCAAAAACTAATGAGCCGAATTTCATAACATTTGCTAAGTAAGTCACTTGGATATCACTCTGGTGCTGATTAATTTTCTGTACGATTCGAAATAAAAGAACCCGCCTTTTTTTGCGAAATGGCCTGTAAAAATTGCCTCTATCCACTCTAACTGAAAAATTAATGGACCGAATTTCACAAAATTCGAGTGATAAGTCGCTTGGGGGTTACTCTGGTGCTGATTAGATTTTAGTACGATTCGGAAAAAAATATCCTGCCTATTTTTTGCAAAATGGCCCTCAAAAATCGTCAGAATCTAAAATAAAAACTACGTATGCTCAAATATATCCTTTGAATGCTAGTTTTCTACATAATTTTTAACGAAGAAAAGAATAAGACCAACCCCATTACACTAGGACTAACCGTTCTCGAGATATTTTAGTTTTTCGTATTTTCTCTAAGCCACCTTTGAAAATAAGTCCATTTACCAAATGAGAACGAAAATTGATTTAAACGTGAATTAAATTTAATTAAAATAAAGAGAACGTGGATACAAGTCTGCAGCGAAAGTCATGTGCTGCCCACATCAGATTTTTTTCAAATGTTACAAGAAAAAATTTAAGAATCAGTATTGTGGATCCAAATGATTGCAACTATAGCGTATTACCCTTCTCTTTAAAAGCCTTGAAAAAATCGTTTGTTACCAGACTTGACAATGTACCCTCCCCCCCCAGGGGGGAACTTACCCTCTAAAGGGTGCTACTGGCGTCACGAGCAAAAAAAAATCTGATGTGGGCAACACATCGTTAATTTGGCGTTTAATTTTCGTTAATTTGGCAACATTTCAAAAAGTCGCCAAGTTGGCGACATTCCGCCAAATTCGTCGCCAAAATCTCGCCAAGCGTTATAGACGAAGAAATAAGTTATTCTTACAGCAGACAAGTGACTATTGACGTTCAAATACAAACGTATTACTTAAAGTATCTTTTTTCATGAATGGAACGAGCTAGATCCACGAGAATGATGTCACCCAATTTATCGTGTGGTATTACAAATGAAAAGTGAACATGTTTCTCAATAGGAAATATTTTTTTTTTTATATGGCTATTTGATAATTTTTATAAAAATGTGCAATATCTCGAGAACGGTTCATGTTAGCTTTCTAAAATTTATGCCAATCGTTTTCTAATAAAAAATTACATAAAAAATGTCTATTTGCGTAACTTTATTAGAGGTTTTGATTTTTTGATGATTTTTTCAAAATTTCACTCGAAAATTTAGGGGGGTTCTGAACATTCGATTGCGTATAAAAACAATAGGCTTCCAGTGTTTACGGATTGCGATTTTTGTACCAAATTTGGTTCGAATCGGTCCATTCGTTCGTCAGTTATCGTCTCCAAAGACTCACTGACACAGGCACACAAACACACACACACACACATACATACCTTCACGCACACACAGACATCACTTCAGAAATGTTTGATTCGTGATCAGGCATGCTTGAAACGTGCTCTCCCGTCGAAAACGGTTCGAATTTTCGACACCGTCACAATACTTTCCTTATACATTATGTATATAAGGAAAATAATATAAAATTTCGAATGCATTTCAAAATTTTCGCCCGAAATTAAAAAAATTCTATCTAGTTCCAGATTTTTACTTTCCTTATATACATACTGTATAAGGAAAATTTTGTGACAGGGTCGAAAATTCGAATTCGAGTTTTCGACGGGAGAGCACGTTTCAAGCATCCCTGATCACGTATCAAACATTTTTGAGGTGATGTCTCTGTGTGTGTGTATGTGTGTCAGTGAGTCTGGGGAGACGATATCTCACGAACGAATGGAGCGATGCCAATGAGATTTGGTACAAAAATCACAATCCGTGAATACTGTAAGCCTATTGTTTTTAAACGTAATCGAATGTTCAGAACAGGTTCGAGTAGAATTTTGAAAAAATCTTCAAAATGTCAAAACCCTTAATGAATTTACGCAAATAGACATTTCTTATGTAATTTTTCCTTAGAAAACGATTGATATACACTTTAGAACGCTAGCATGCACCGTTCTCGAGATATTGCACATTTTTAAAATGAATTTGTCAAAAATCCCTTAAATTAAAAAATATATATATTAACTGTTGAGGAACATGTTCACTTTTTACTTTCCCTGCAATACATGGTAATGTATAGGGAAAGTATTGGAATCATGTCGAAAATCGCAACTCGAGTTTTCGACGGATCTACACGTTTCGAGACCTCTAGAATACGAAAAAACCATTTTTAGCGTGATGTCTGTGTGTGTGTCTGTGTGTCTGTCTGTGTGTCTGTCTGTCTCTGTGTCTGTCTGTCTCTGTGTTTGACTGTGCAGATTTTGTATCCACTCTAACTAAAAAACTAATGGACCGAATTTCACAAAATTTGATAGGTAAATCACTTGTGAGCGAGTCTGGTGCTGATTAGTTTTTGGGTACGATTTGGAATAAAAGAGCCCGCCTTTTTTTGCGAAATGGTCCACAAAAGCTTGTATCCACTCTAACTGAAAAACTACTGGACCGAATTTCACAAAATTCGGTAGATGAGTCACTTGTGGGTTACCCTGGTGCTGATTAGATTTTGGTATGATTCGAAAAAAATAACCTGCTTTTTTTTTTGCAAAATGGCCCGCAAAAATCGTCAAAATCTAAACTAAAGAACTAGGTATACTCAAATATATCCATTAAATGCTCGTTTAATACGTAATTTTTAAAAACGAAAAGAATAAGACCAACCCCATTTCACTAGGACTAGCATTTCTCGAGATATTTTAGTTTTTCGTATTTTCTACGCCACCTTTGAAAATAAGCCCGGTAACCGAATGAGAACGAAAATTGAATTAAAAGTGAAATAAATTTAATTAAAATAAAGAGAACGTTAATATAAGGCTGCAGGGAAAGTCATGTGCTGCCCACATCAGATTTTTACTTTCCCTGCAATACATGGTAATGTATAGGGAAAGTATTGGAATCATGGCGAAAATCGTAACTCGAGTTTTCGACGGATCTATACGTTTCGAGACCTTTAGAATTTTCAAAAAAACTATTTTTAGCGTGGCATCTGTGTGTGTGTCTGTGTGTCTGTCTGTGCAGATTTTGTATCCAATCTAACTAAAAAAGCAATTGACCGAATTTCATAAAATTTGGTAGGTAAGTCACTTGTGGGTGAATCTGGTGCTGATTAATTTTGGATACGATTCGGGATAAAAGAACCCGCCTTTTTTTTTTGCGAAATGGCCCGCAAAAGCTTGTATCCGCTCTAACTGAAAAACTAATGAATCGAATTTCACAAAATTTGGTAGATGAGTCACTTGTGGGTGACCCTGGTGCTGATTAGATTTTGGTACGATTCGAAAAAAAATAAACTGCCTTTTTTTGCAAAATGGTCTACAAAAATCGTCAAAATCTAAACTAAAGAACTAGGTATACTCAAATATATCCATTAAATGCTCGTTTAATATGTAATTTTTAACAACGAAAAGAATAAGATGAACCCCATTACACTAGGACTAGCATTTCTCGAGATATTTTAGTTTTTCGTATTTTTCTGCGCCACCTTTGAAAATAAGTCCGGTTACCGAATGAGAACGAAAATTGAATTAAAAGTGAAATAAATTTAATTAAAATAAAGAGAACGTTAGTATAAGTCTGCAGGGAAAGTCATGTGCTGCCCACATCAGATTTTTATATGTATCATGCGATAAATTTGGTGACATCATTCTCGTGGATCTAGCTCGTTCTATTCATGAGAAAAGATACTTTGCGAAATACTTTTGTATTTGAATGCCAATAGTCATTTATCTGCTATAAGAATAACATATTTCTCCGTCCATAACGATTGGCGAGATTTTGGAGATGAATTTGGCGGAATGTCGCCAACTTGGTGACTTTTTTAATGTTGCTAAATTAACGAAAATCTCGCCAAATGGATGAAAATGACGCTAAATTAATGAAAATGACGACACATCGACGAAAATTCAATATCTTGGAAAGAATATAAATATCTACTATATGAAAAAACCTATATTTTACTGTAGATGTAGTAAATTCAGTACATTATATAAGGAAAGTCATGTGTTGTCCACGTCAGATTTTTTTATAACAAATCCGAATATCTGTATCCGAAGTTTCGTGAAAACCCATTAATGTTTGTGGCTGCTATCGTGTATACAAGAAATCGACCACAGTCATACAGACAGACAAACGGACATCGTTCCAAAAATAGTTAAATCGTCTGCAAGAGGTCTTAAAACATATGTTGGCATCAAAATCTCGAATTCAAAAATTTTCTTGGAAACAATTCTTTCTGTGTATATTACATAATCTGAGAAAGCAAAAATCTGATGTGGGTAACACATGACTTTCTTTACATAAGGCAATTACTTTACTTCTTCGACAACGAAATAACGGAGCATAATACGAAGGACACAACGTTTTTGTCACTAATAGAATATCACGTAAATTGAAAATGGGCGCTTTTGTCAAGTTATGGGTCCAAATTTATAAGTCCTTATATAGTATATTATCATATATTCAGCCTCATCAAAATACAATAGGCATTTGATTAATATCCCTTGAAATACTATTGGCTGATTATTGGGCGTCAAAATGTAAGACTATTGCAAAAATTATCTTCTCTCATGAATGGAACAAACTAGATCCACAAGAATAACGATAACAAATGTGCTGCATAATATTGTATGTGAAAAGTGAACACATTTCACGATAGTTAATACTTTTTTTAATTTTATGTAATTTTTTTTATAAATTTATTTGAAAAACGCGCAATATATCGAGGAAGGTTTCTTCTAGCGTTTTAAAATTCATGTCATTCGTTTTCTAATGGAAAATTATATTAGAAATGAGTATATATGTAATATTGTAACGTATTTTAATACAATGGTCAGACAGTCGATACACTATAATTCGCCTATACATCGGCCAGAATCGTGAACCATTTAGCAGTCACATGACGTTGCCCCGGTACACCAGTGGGGGTGGATCACACTGCGCCCAACAGCATAACATCCATGCCCGCAGTTGAGACTCGAAGCCACAACCAAGCAGACAAGCAAGCACGAAGAAACGCTTTCTTTTGACCTCTTAGCCATCCCGTCGGCTAATCCACGAAAATGATGTAACATATTTGTCAAGTGAGCATATTAGATGATATTTACACCTTTTTTGAATTTTATGTAATTTATTTTATTTATTTGCAAATCGTAATATCTCCAGAAAGGTTCACGGTAGATTTTTACAGTTTGTGTCACTTGTAAACGCATGAAGAAACGTGACAAAATTGTTGTTAAGCGCGAATTCGAAAAAATAAAACAAAAAGGGCAGGAATAAGAGAAAAGAACAGTAGAAAGAGTCAAAACCATGGAGTTAGAAAGGAGATAAATCTCCTATGGATGAAACGCCTGAAAATGCCATAATGCTTTGTAGGTGTCGCTAGTGTTACTAAAGTAACTGCTATTGTTAGTTGACACAACAGAAAACCGTAGGATTTAGTATATGTATTACTTTCCTTATATACATAAAGTATAAGGAAAGTATTGTGACGGGGTCGAAAATTCGAATTCGAGTTTTCGACGGGAGAGCACGTTTCAAACATCCCTGATCACGAATCAAACATTTTTGAAGTGATGTCTGTGTCTGTATGTGTGTGTGTGTGTGTGTGTGTGTGTGTGTGTCAGTGAGCCTGTGGAGACGATAACTGACGAACGAATGGACCGATTCGAACAAAATTTGGTACAAAAATAACAATCCGTAAACACTGTAAGCCTATTGTTTTTATATGCAATCGAATGTTCAGAACCCCCCTAAATTTTCGAAAGAAAATTTTGAAAAAATCGTCAAGAAATCAAAACCACTAATAAAGTTACGCAAATAGACATTTCTTATGTAATTATTCATTAGAAAACGATTGACATAAATTTTAGAACGCTAACATGAGCCGTTCTCAAGATATTGTACATTTTTCAAAAAAATTATCAAAAAGTCATATAAAATAAAAAAAAATATTTCCTATTGAGAAACATGTTCACTTTTCATATGCAATACCAAGCGATAAATTGGGTGACATCATTCTCGTGGATCTAGCTCTTTCCATTCATGAAAAAAGATACTTTGAGTAATACTTTTGTATTTGAACGCCAATAGTCATTTATCTACTGTAAGATTAACTTATTTCTTAGTGCATAACACTTGGCGAGATTTTGGCGGAATGTCGCCAACCTGGCGACTTTTTGAAATGTTGCCAAATTAACGAAAATCTCGCCAAATGGATAAAAATGACGCTAAATCAATGAAAATGACGACTAATTGTCGAAAATTCAATATCTTGGAAAGAATATTAGGATCTACTATAAGAAAAACCTATTTTTTTTTTACTGTAAATGTAGTAAATTCATTACATTATGGAAGGAAAGTCATGTGTTGCCAACATCAGATTTTTTTTATTATTTTTAAATTAAGGGTTCCTTAATTATAAGTACAATTAACTAGCATTTTTTCATAGTTGTAAGATAGAGTGCACAAAATAGGGGAGATAAAAAAAATTGAAAGGTAAAACAATTTTAAATACGTAGGAATATTCTTTATTGTTTCAGTTCTACTTTGCATTGCGCTCATAATTTATTACTTTCCTTATATACATAATGTATAAGGAAAGTATTGTGATAGGGTTGAAAATTCGAATACGAGTTTTCGACGGGAGACACGTTTCAAGCATCCTTGATCACGAATCGAACATTTTTGAAGTGATGTCTGTGTGTGTTTGCGCGTGTGTGTATCAGTGAGTCTGTGGGGACGATATTTTACGAACGAATGGAGCGATTAGAATGAAATTTGTTACAAAAATCACAATCCGTGAATACTGGAAGCCTATTGTTTTAAAACACAATCGAATGTTCAGAACCTCCTTAAATTTTCGATTGAAATTTTGAAAAAATCATCAAAAAATCAAAACTTTAATAAAGTTGCGCAAGTAGACATTTCTTATGTAAATTTTCCTTAAAAAACGATTAACATAAACTTTAGAACGCTAGCATGAACCATTCTCGAGATATTACACATTTTTCAAATAAATTTATCAAAAAATCCAATAAATTAGAAAAAAAATATTAACTGTTAAGAAACATGTTCACTTTTCGCATGTAGTATCATGCGATAAATTTGATGACAGCATTCTCGTGGATCAAACTCGTTCCATTCACGAGATAAAATACTTTGAGTAATACTTTTGTATTTGAATGCCAATAGTCATTTGCTGTAAGAATAACTTATTTCTTCGTTCATAACGCTTGGGAGATTTTGGCGACGAATTTGGCGGAATGTCACCAACCTGTCGACATTTTTAAATATGTGTGTTGCCAAATTAACGAAAATCTCGCCAAATGGATAAAAATGAGGCTAAATCAATTAAAATGACGCTAAATCAATGAAAATGACGACTAACTGAAGAAAATCCAATATCTTGGAAAGAATATAAGAATAACATTTTTACTTTCCTTATATACATAATGTATAAGGAAAGTATTGTGACGGGGTCGAAAATTCGAATTCGAGTTTTCGACGGGAGAGCACGTTTCAAGCATCCCTGATCACGAATCAAACATTTTTGAAGTGATGTCTGTGTGTGTGTATGTGTGTGTGTGTGTGTGTGTGTGTGTGTGTGTGTGTGTGTGTGTGTGTGTGTGTGTGTGTGTGTGTGTGTGTGTGTGAAAGTATGTGTGTGTGTCAGTGGGTCTGTGGAGACGATAACTGACGAACGAATGGACCGATTCGAACAAAATTTGGTACAAAAATCACAATCTGTAAACACTAGAAGCCTATTGTTTTTATACGTAATCGAATGTTCAGAACCCCCCTAAATTTTCGAATGAAATTTTGAAAAAATCGTCAAAAAATCAAAACCAATAATAAATTTACGTAAATTGACATTTCTTATGTAATTTTTCATTAGAAAACGATTAACATAAATTTTAGAAAGCTAACATGAACCGTTCTCGAGATATTGCACATTTTTCAAAAAAATTATCAAAAAGTCATATAAAATAGAAAAAAAAATTTCCTGTTGAGAAACATGTTCACTTTTCATATATAATATCATGCGATAAATTGGGTGACATCATTCTCGCGGATCTAGCTCGTTCCATTCAAGAAAAAAGATACTTTGAGTAATACTTTTGCATTTGAACGCCAATTTATCTGCTGTAAGAATAACTTATTTCTTCGTCCATAACGCTTGGCGAAATTTTGGCGACAAAATTGGCGGAATGTCGCCAACTTAGCGACTTTTTGAAATGTTGCCAAATTAACGAAAATCTCGCCAAATGGATAAAAATGACGGTAAATCAATGAAAAAGACGACTAATTGTGGAAAATTCAATATTTAATAAGTTATATAATATATAAATATATAATAATAGCTATATAATATGTGTCGAAAATTCAATATCTAATAAGTTATATATATATATATATATATATATATATAACTTATTTCTTCGTCCATAACGCTTGGCGAGATTTTGGCGACGAAATTGGCGGAATGTCGCCAACTTGGCGACTTTTGAAATGTTGCCAAATTAACGAAAATCTCGCCAAATGGATAAAAATGACGATAAATCAATGAAAATGACAACTAATTGTCGAAAATTCAATATCTTGGAAAGGATATTAGTATCTACTAGAAGAAAAACCTATTTATTTTACTGTAAAAGTAGTAAATTCATTTCATTATATAAGGAAAGTCATGTGTTGCCCACATCAGATTTTTTTAACTGTAAAAGTAGTAAATTCATTGCATTATATAAGGAAAGTCATGTGCTGCCCACATCAGATTTTTTTTACAAAATGGACAGTTTAAATAATTTTTTTAGATATTTCGCTATAGAAATGCATATAATGCAGGGCTATTTAACTTATCCCAGCGCCACCTGAGTTATTGTCTCAAACGATATAGGCGTTTTCTTCATATGAAGTTTCAACTCCTTACTTTTACCTCCATGTTCAAAACACTTTCTCAGTAAATAAAACTACGACTTGAAGAAATAAATATGGAAACAATCCATTTCAGACGATACACGAGCAACGCCATTGCAAACTCTGTTATAAGTTTATCCCATCTCAAATATTCACTTGGCTTTGTGCTAAATTGCCTTCCCGCTCGTCACTATCTGATCTTTCTTAAGCAGATTCCCAGTATTCCCAAATCTTGTGCTGTCATCGAAAACCTCACTTCCATGTCCAGTCCATTCAATGTCGCCATGGAAACATCACGTTTGTTCACAGCAAGAGGTGTTTGTTCTATTTGTGGCCAAGGGTCCGCCAGTCATTTTAGTGAAATACACGAATTTGAACAAGTTAGAATATTCTATTTGTAGCGGTGGGGGCTACTGTTTTGAATTGATTTGAGTGCTGATGCTTAGATAAACACATTTATTGAAATCCTGAACATCGATCCAAATGAACAGCCCAAGGAGGTGTAAGGTGTTAAAACTTCATATTAAGAAAACAACAATATCGTTTGAGACAATAATTCATGTGGCGCTAGGATAAAATAAGTGGTCCTGTATTGTATGCATTTCTAAGGTGAAAGGCCTGAAATATTTATTTAAACTGTTAATTTTGTAAAAATAAATTATTAGCGCAATGCAATGTAGAACTGAAGCAATAAAGAATATTCCCAAGCATTTAAAATTATTTTGCCTTTCAATTTAATTGTTATCTCCATATATTCTGTACTCTATAGTATAGCATGAAAACATACTGGTTCATTGTACTCATAATTAGGAAATTTTAAGTTTAAAAATAATAAAAAAAAATCTGATGTGGGCGACACATGACTTTCCTTATATAATGCAATGAGTTTACTACTTTTGCAGTAAAAAAATATGGTTTTTCTTATAGTAGATACTTATATTCTTTCCAAGATATTGAATTTTCGACGATTAGTCGTCGTTTTCATTGATTTAGCGTCATTTTTATTCCTTTGCCGAGATTTTCGTTTATTTGGCAACATTTAAAAAAGACGCCAAGTTGGCGACATTCCGCCAAATTCGTCGCCGAAATCTCATCAAGCGTTATGGACGGAGAAATAAGTTATTCTTATAGCAGATAAATGACTATTGGCGTTCAAATACAAAGATATTACTCAAACTATCTTTTCTCATGAAAGGAACGAGCTAGATCCACGAGAATGATGTCACCCAATTTATCGCATGATATTACATACAAAAAGTGAAAATGTTTCTCAACAGTTAATTTTTTTTTTTAATGTATGGGATTTTTTGATAAATTTGTTTGAAAAATGTACAATATCTCGAGAACGGTTCTTTCTAGCGTTCTAAAGTTTATGTCAATCGCTTTCTAAGGGAAAATTACATAAGAAATGTCTATGTGCGTAACTTTATTAAAGGTTTTTATTTTTTGATGATTTTTTCAAAATTTCATTCGAAAATTTAGGGGGGTTCTGGAAATTCGATTACGTTTAAAAACAATAGGCTTTCAGTATTCATGGATTGGGATTTTGCACCAAATTTCATTCGAATCGCTCCATTCGTTCGTATGATATCGCCTCCACAGGCTCACTGACACACACACACACACACATATACTTTCACACACACACACAGACATCACCAGAAAAATGTTTGATTCGTGATCAGGGATGCTTGAAACGTGCTCTCCCGTCGAAAACTCGAATTCGAATTTTCGACTCCGTCACAATACTTTCCTTATACATTATGTATATAAAGAAAGTAATATATATACTAAATACTGCCCATTTCTATTGTGTTAATTAACAATAGCTGCTACTTTACTAACACTAGCAACACCTAGATATAATTCTCAAAGCATTATGGCCAGGGGCGGCATTTCAGCATTCCATTTGGGGGTGAGAGATTTGTATGTATGAAAATTTACAATATGGAATAAATAAAATGTTTTTAATGGGAGGTCACAAAATTGAATTGATGTTGAGAAAAATAATTGTTGTTAACATAATTTTTGTACATAATTGTGTTAACATAATTTGTTGTTAACATAATTTTTCTAAATACAAATATCTACATTTATTTACCTTATATTGAAGTTTTAAACGCAGGTTCTCAGAGTCTGGAAGAAGAAATTTTTTTTTTACAATATCATCATAATCCGGTGGTATATCTTGTTCTATAGCTAAAACAGCTAAAATTGAAAGTCTTTCTTGCCCCATTGTACTGCGAAAATAATTTTTCAGACTCCTAAGGCACTAAAAAGACCTTTCACAACTGACTGAGCTGATTGGCATAGTCAAAAACAATTTAACTAATAATGTTATGACAGGAAACACATTTTTTAAATTCCGCTCTTTAAAATAATCCAGGCGACTTTTAAAATTGGGATGGTCTATGTTTTCATTTTTCCCCATTGAATAAAGCAGCCGCATTTCACACAGCAATTCCTCTTTCTGGAAGTCTTATACTTTGCATATGGTTGAAACATTTTCTTTTTCTTTTTCGACATCTGATCCGGTTAATACTGAACTAGGGGCAAAGAAAACAGATATATCGTTCTCATTAAATCTTGTCCTAATTTCATTAAATACTGAATCTATAATTTCATATTTAATATTGATTCTGTGATATAATTTAACATCATCGTGGGGTTTTTTTCACCGCCTCCAAACTCGCTTGGAATTTTTTTACGCCTTTTCAGTTTTGGTCCAGAATAAGAATTTTTTTCGCAAAGTTATGTCACAAAACTCCACACTAGATTGAAATATGTATCAGTACGAAAAAAACTAACCGTTTTATTAGTAGCTTTTGCCAAAGCTTGCACAGCCTGAAAGTTAAGATCAGATGACTGAAGATGCTTTGAGAGAGAGTTGTATTGATCAAAAACAATGTTTCAATACAAACAAAGTGAACAAAAATTCGAACGATGTCATGCATGGTAAAAGGACTTCGGCTCTTCCACCATTGAGAGAATCATTTTCAGATAATTCCTCCAGTGTTAAAATCACCACTTCAAAATTATCAGGTGGTGTTTTTACGGCTTTAACTCTGGAAGACCACCTCGTATCACTTAGTGATTGTAGAGTTGAAGAGCCTCCAGAAAAAGTATTTGTTGATGAGTGAATCTTTTCGAAAATAGCATGTTTTTATATGATGTTTCTATGAAAAAATATAATGCATTGGGCTGCTGAAATGCATTTCTAGCAGAAGGAATGGGTGAGCATGCACTAACTACACATACATTTAATCGGACACTTGAAATTTTCAAGTGAAAAGGATAACATCACCCCAATCTTTATAAATTGAAGAGGATTCGTTCCAGACGGAAGTGTGAACTTCACTGTGAAGGTTGAAGGTTGGCTCCTTTGAAACGCCGCGCCCCCTATTTGCCGCCCCTGATTATGGCATTTTCCAACGTTTCAACAGAGCTTCATGACGAAACTGCTTAATTGCTACACTTATAACAAAAACTGTCCATCCATCTTATCTAGTGGTGTAACCATTTTATTCATACAAACTTTTATGTGACTACTGAATTAGCCACGTCTGGCTCACATGAATAAATAATCCGCTGCACCATTCAAATATGCTTTTCTGTTAATTATTGTTACAATCCCAATGATTTGCTACCAATGAATTTACCTAGAGAAAATGTATGTAATGTACTTCATATGATATACAGGGCGTTTCAAAACTAATGGCACAAAAATTAAGGGGTGATAGAACACGTCGAAACAAAAACTTTTCGTCAAAGAATACATGGTCGCAAATTAAGCGGTTAGGCGCTGGAGGGCGCTTTCCATTACCCAAACACGCCGTATTTCGCAACGCAAAGATCTATAAAAGCGGTGGTTTACTCATCCAGCGTCAGTAGCGACTTGAAAACGTCTATCATAAATAATAAAAGGCAATGTCTGTGTGTGTGTGTGTGTGTGTGTGTGTGTGTGTCTGTCTGTCTTATACACTATACGTTTCGCGACCGCGCGTCGGAGAGCTACGAAATTTGGCAATCGGAGACCTGGGGGGGAGGGAAGGGGACACGTGAAAACCGATTTTCAAAATTCTAATTATTTTTTTATTTATTTAATGTTTTATGCGATTTCGACCTTTTTTTGCCCTTTTTGCCCTTTTTTCTCCACGATCCAGACGTCGTAGAAAAAAACAACTCACACCATCGGAAAGAGCAGACAATTACGAGTAAAAATATATCAATTTCAAATCTCCATTTCGATTTCTAATATTTTTTAAAGATTTTAAAACAAAAGTCACTTTTGGCTCAAAAAAACGATTTTTGGTTTTAAATTCTCGCATAGTAAAAAGTACTCATAATTTCGACTAATAATTTACATTTTTAGAAAGCTGAAATATCTGGCATTCTTACAAGTCTAATCTGGTCCAGAAATAATGAAAATTGCCTTCAGGATCGCAATTTTAAAGACGTCATGATTTTAAATTTCTCGGCGTTCCGTTCGTTTCTCCCCCGCTGAAGCAGGGAAGGTGGTGGGTGGGGACGTCAAGGTGGAGGTGACGTCACGGTTCTGAATAGAGCGCCTTTGCTCTATATAAATTATTATATTTATATTTTAAATGATGGGACGATCTGGATTTTTTAAATGTATATTTTAACTTTTGGATATTTTAAATGGATATTTTAATTTTATGGATATTTTAAATGATGGAACAATGAAACAATGGAATGAGGATGATGGAATTAAGCATATGGTCATTTTAAATTGCAAATTAGCGCGCGGGAAGTTAGCGGTAGGCCCGGGTTCGATTCCCGCCACTGCCAAAACTGCCGCCGTGTTTACGTGGAATACGATCACGTTAAATATGTGGGTCCGTAAGTCCTTCCGAGAGGTTGGTGGTAGGGGAAGGAGGATACGGCCCCTGTGGATGCCTCCCCCACTGGGTTCCCGTCTAAATTGGGTGAATATGTAGAAAGTTATGGAGATTGTCGCGGAGGGCGCGGCAGCCCAGTGGTTAGCGCGCGGGAATTGCACTCAGTAGGCCCGGGTTCGAATCCCGCCACTGCCAAAACTTACGCCACGTTCACGCAGAGTACGATCACGTTAAACATGTGGGTTCGTGAGTCCTTCCGAGAGGTTGGTGGTAGGGGAAGGAGGGTACGGTCTAAATTGGGTGAATAAAAAGAAAGTTATGGAGATTGTCGCGGAGGGCGAAGTAGCCCAGTGGTTAGCGCGCGGGAATTGCACGCGGTAGGCCCGGGTTCGATTTCCGCCACTGACATGGAGTACGATCACGTTAAACATATGGGTCCGTATGTTTTTCCGAGAGGTTGGTGGTAGGGGAAGGAGGGTACGTTCCCTGTGGATGCCTCCCCCACTGGGTTCCGGTCTAAATTGGGTGGCACATCCTGGCCGTCCAACCAGTTACCAGGCCCGGGTTCGATTCCCAAAATTGCCGCCGTGTTTACGCGGAGTACGAGCACGTTAAACATGTGGGTCCGTGAGTCCTTCCGAGAAGTTGGTGGTAGGGGAAGGAGGGTACGGTCTAAATTGGATGAATAAAAAGAAAGTTATGGAGATTGTCGCGTAGGGCAAAGTAGCCCAATGGTTAGCGCGCGGAAATTGCACTCGGTAGGCCCGGGTTCGATTCCCAAAATTGCCGCCGTGTTTACGCGGAGTACGATCACGTTAAACATGTGGGTCTGTAAGTCCTTCCGAGAGGTTGGTGGTAGGGGAAGAAGGGTACGGTCCCTGTGGATGCTTCTCCCACTTGGTTCCGGTCTAAATTGGGTGAATAAAAAATAAGTTATGAAGAATATCGCGGAGGGTGTAGTACCCCAGTGGTTAGTGCGCGGGATTTGCACTTGGTAGGCCCGGGTTCGATTCCCAAAATTGCCGAATAAAAATAAAGTTATGGAGATTGTCGCGGATGGCACGGTAGCCCAGTGGTTAGCGCGCGGGAATTTCACTCGGTAGGCCCGGGTTCGATTCCCGCCATTGCCAAAACTGCAGCCGTGTTCACGCGGAGTACGATCACGTTAAACGTGTGGGACTGCAAGTCCTTCCGAGAGGTTTGTGGTAGGGGAAGGAGGGTACGGTCTCTTTGGATGCCTCCCCCATTGGGTTCCGGTCTAAATTGTGTGGCACTTCCTGGCCTTCCAAGCAGTTACCTTACACCTTTCTGGTAGGTCGCGCCAACGAGTTTGCCACGGTCAGAATTTTCAAGGGTAGCGAACAGGCTGGTCGCCAAAGGCGGCTAGTGTTGACATAAACACATAAACCACACCATGTAATGGGGTACACCCGTGGTGTCAGGATGATCGTCTACATGACATGGAATCTCTTACGATGTGTCCGGCTTTCTGACATTTTTTCTACGGTATATACAGGGTGATCCAGAAGTCCTTGACACATTTTAATATTGAATGTAAACTCAAGTAATTGCCGCACGACAGTGAGGCTTGGACTAAAATGCTTTTTACGTTGATGAGCGTCAATAAATTTTCTGCCCTATCCGCGCTTTGTTAACTTTCGCGACACACAATTTTCGCCGAAATTCTGCTCAAACAGTTGCGAAATATTTTCTGATAGATAAAATGCAATGCTTAGATTATATTAAAACTAAATTTAATACCCAATAAAACATAGAATATATGTTTTATTTTAATTCAAAATATTTTTGGTGCTGCCATCTGTTGTCGTAATTTAATTCATACCGACTATTTTTATTTTTTAATGAACATTTTTAAATATCTATTCCATCTAATACACAATTAAATACAACAACAGATCATATATAATAATGCCACAATCAAGGAAACGTAATTGAACTTGGACATGAACTTGAAGACAAAACTGCAGTCCTCAGTGATGTACATTCAGATCCCCTTATCAAATTTATAGAATGAGAAATTACTTTTCCGTGATTGTGGTATTATTATATATGATCTATTGTATTTAATACTGTATTAGAAGGAAGATATATTTAAAAATGTTCATTAAAAAATAAAAATAATCGGTATGAATTAAATTACGACAACAGATGGCAGCACCAAAAATATTTTGAATTAAAATAAAAAATATATTCTATGTTTTATTGGGTATTAAATTTAGTTTTAATGTAATCTAAGCATTGCATTTTATCTAACAGAAAATATTTCGCAACTGTTTGAGCAGAATTTCGGCGAAAATTGTGTGCCGCGAAAGTTAACAAATCGCGGATAGGGCAGAAAATTTACTGACGCGCAAATAAAAAAATTAGTTCCTAGCTTTTCCCATAGATGGCGCTACTTGTACAAATGTTTGTATATCTGCGGTTTTTGTTTTTCAGATTCGTTTTGACACTATCACTGAGAGGTAAGAAATGACAACTTCCACCGAAAAAACGCACTGCTAAGGTTGGTACTTTGTAACTAAATCCATCATTACAGTTCAAAGGAAGTTTCGTGGCAAGTATAAAAAAAACGCTGCATCTGGAAACAGCTTTTTGGACTGGCATAGCAAATTTTGAGAAACTGGAAGCGTTTTGGATCGAGAAAGAAGTGGCCGACCAAGCACTTTTTCACTACTCGTCTTCAGTTTCTATGCTTTTTTTTTTACATTTTTAAAGTACAACGCCATCTATGGGCAAAGTTTGGAACTATTTTTTTTTATTTGCTTAATCAAAACTTTTCAACGTGGAAAGCATTTTAGTCCAAACCTCACTATCGTACGGCAATTACTTGAGTTTATATTCAATTACTTGAGTTTATATTCAATTTTAAAATGTGTCAAGGACTTTTGGATCACCCTGTATTATGCATGTCAGCAATGAAGATTCCTTTTTTGACCAGCAGGCGGTACAAGCGATGAAGCATTTTGTCGTCCGGCACACGCCTGTTGGGGAAGCCCTGCACTAAAGCCTTTTTAGGGCTTCCTTTCCATTACCATTGACAAGACCGTAGAAGAGATTCCTCATTCGTATAGTAACCCATTCTAAGTCGCTAAAGACGATGCATGCTAAAAAAGCTCCTTTTATATGTCTTTCCGTTGCGAAAGATGGTGTATCTGGGGAAATGAAAAGCGCCCTCTAACGCCTAAAGGTTTGACTTACCATCATGTATTCTTTGACGAAAAGTGTTTGTTTCGGTATGTTCTACCCCCCCCCCCCCTTAAACTTTGCACCATTAGTTTTGAAACATCCTGTATATTTATAAGCATAGTTACATATCCACATTAATGTGTTCTACCCATGTATCCCAAAATTGTGTCATATACACAAAAATGTGTATATGACACAATTTTATATCATGTCACATTTTGTATACATGACAAAATTATGTATATGACACAATTTTGTCTCATAGGATACGTATATGACATATTACTTTCCTTATATACATAATGTATAAGGAAAGTATTGTGATGGGGTCGAAAATTCGAATTCGAGTTTTCGACGGGAGAGCACGTTTCAAGCATCCCTGATCACGATTCAAACATTTTTGAGGTGATGTCTGTGTGTGGGGGGGGGGAAGTATGTGTGTGTGTCAGGGGGCCTGTGGAGACGATATCTCACGAACGAATGGAGCGATTCGAATAAAATTTAGTACAAAAATCACAATCTGTAAATACAATACTGAAATTTTGAAAAAATCATAAAAATCAAAACCTTTAATAAAGTTACGCATATAGACTTTTCTTATGTAATTTTTCCTTAGAAAACGATTGACATAAACTTTGGAACTCTAGCATGAACCGTTCTCGAGATATTGCACATTTTTCAAATGAATTTATCATAAAATCCCATAGATTAAAAAAAAGTATTAACTGTTGAGGAACATGTTCACTTTTTATAAGTAATATTATGCGGTAAATTTTGTGACATCATTCTCGTGGATCTAGCTCGTTCCATTCATGAGAAAAGATACTTTGAGTAATACTTTTGTATTTGAAAGCCAATAGTCGTGTATCTGTTATAAAAATAATTTATTTCTCCGTCCATAACGCTTGGCGAAATTTTGGCGACGAATTTGGCGGAATATCGCCAACTTGACGACTTTTAGAAATGTTGCCAAATTAACGAAAATGTTGCCAAATTAACGAACTCGCCATCTATATAGAAATGACGCTACATCTATAAAAATGACGACTAATTGTCGAAAATTCAATATCTTGCAAAGGATATAAGTATCTACTATAAGAAAAACCTATTTTTTTTACTGTAAAAGTAGTAAATTGATTGCTTTATATAAGGAAAGTCATGTGTTGCCCACATCAAATTTTCTTGATGTGTCATATACAGGAGAAATTTTCAGGTGTTTCATCCATAGGTGTTCTATTTCCTGCCTTCTAACTTCATGGCCTGAAAAACTAAATAGAAAACTGCATTCAGTTCAGGGAGGTAAGGGAATGTTCTCCATCCTTGTACTTCCATGATTCACCTGTATCGGAAAGTTAATATTCAGAGGTCTTCCCAATTTAAAAAATCTGATGTGGGCAGCACATGACTTTTCTTATATAATGCAATCAATTTACTACTTTTACAGTTAAAAAATGTTATTTTTATAGTAGATACTTATATATTCTTTCCAAGATGTTGAATTTTCTTCCATTAGTCGTTATTTTCATTGATTTAGCGCCATTTTTATCCATTTGCCGAGATTTTTGTTAAATTGGCAAAAATTAAAAATGTCGTTAAGTTGGTGTCATTCCACCAAATTCGTCGCCAAAATCTCGACAAGCGTTATGGACGGAGAAATAAGTTATTCTTACAGCAGATAAATGACTTTTGGTGTTCAAATACAAAAGTATTACTCAAAGTATATTTTTTCCTGAATGATGTCACCACATTTATCGCATGGTATTATATATGAAAAGTCAACATGTTTCTCAATAGGAATTTTTTTTTATTTTATATAACTTTTTAATAATTTTTTTGAAACATGTGCAAATATCTCGGGAACGGTTCATGTTAGCGTTCTAAAATTTATGTCAATCGTTTTCTAATGAAAAATTACATAAAAGATGTCTGCTTGCGCAACTTTATTAGAGGTTTAGATTTTTTTGCGATTTTCTCAAAATTTCACTCGAAAATTTAGGGGGGTTCTGAACATTCGATTGCGTATACAAACAATAGGCTTCCAGTGTTTATGTATTGTGATTTTTGTACTAAAGTTCGTGCAAATTGTCCCATTCGTTCGTCCGTTATCGTCTTCACAGACTCACTGACACACACACACACATATATATATATATACTTTCACACACACACACACATATATATATACTTTCACACACACACACATATTTTTTACAAACACACACACACACACAGACATCACTACAAAAATGTTTGATTCGTGATCAGGGATGCTTGAAACATGCTCTCCCATCGAAAACTCGAATTCGAATTTTCGCCCCTTCACAATACTTTCCTTATACTTTATGGATATAAGGAAAGTAAAAATCCAATATCGGCAACGTTTTCTTCGCAGACTGCAAAATATTTATTATAAAAATATAAATATTTTATATAAAACTCCTATGGAAGAAACTCTTGAAAATGCCATAATGCTTTAAGAATTATATCTATGTGTCCCTAATGTTAGTAAAGCAGTTGTTATTGTTAGTTGATACAAGGAAAAAGCGTAGTATTCAGTATATCTATTACTTTCCTTATATACATAATGTATAAGGAAAGTATTGTGACGGGGTCGAAAATTCGAATTCGAGTTTTCGACGAGAGAGCACGTTTCAAGCATCCCTGATCACGAATCAAACATTTTTGAAGTTATGGCTGTGTGTGTGTGTGTGTGTGTCAGTGGGACTGTGGAGACGATAACTGACGAACGAATAGACCGATTTGAACGAAATTTTGAACAAAAATCACAATCCGTAAACACTGGAAGCCTGTTGTTTTTATAAGCAATCGAATGTTCAGAACCCCATAAATTTTCGAATGAAATTTTGAAAAAATCGTCAAAAAATCAAAACCACTAATAAAGTTACGCAATTAGACATTTCTGATGTAATTTTTCATTAGAAAACGATTGACATAAATTTTAGAACGCTAACACGAACCGTTCTCGAGATATTGTACATTTTTCAAAAAAAATATCAAAAAGTCATATAAAATAAAAAAAAATATTTCGTATTGATAAACATGTTCACTTTTCATATGTAATACCATGCGATAAATTAGGTGACATCATTCTCGTGGATCTAGCTCGTTCCATTCATGAAAAAATATACTCTGAGTAATACTTTTGTATTTGAACGCCAATAGTCATTTATCTGCTGTAAGAATAACTTATTTCTTAGTGCGTAACGCTTGGAGAGATTTTGGCGACGATTTTGGCGGTATGTCGCCAACTTGGCGACTTTTTGAAATGTTGCCAAATTAACGAAAATCTCGCCAAATGGATAAAAATGACGCTAAATCAATGAAAATGAAGACTAATTGTCGAAAATTCAATATCTTGGAAAGAATATTAGTATCTACTATAAGAAAAACCTATTTTTTTACTGTAAAAGTAGTACATTCATTACATTATATAAGGAAAGTCATGTGTTGCGCACATCAGATTTTTACTTTCCTTATATACATAATGTATAAGGAAAGTATTGTGACGGGGTCGAAAATTCGAATTCGAGTTTTCGACGGGAGAGCACGTTTCAAGCATCCCTGATCACGAATCAAACATTTTTGAAGTGATGTCTGTGTGTGTGTGTGTGTGTGTGTGTGAAAGTATGTGTGTATGTGTGTGTGTGTGTCAGTGAGTCTGTGGAGACGATAACTGACGAACGAATGGACCGATTCGAACCAAATTTGGTACAAAAATCACAATCCGTAAACACTGGAAGCCTATTGTTTTTATACGCAATCGAATATTCAGAACCCCCCTAAATTTTCGAATGAAATTTTGAAAAAATCGTCAAAAAATTAAAATCACTAATAAAGTTACGCAAATAGACATTTCTTATGTAATGTTTCATTAGAAAACGATTGACATAAATTTTAAAACGCTAACGTGAACCGTTCTCGAGATATTGTACATTTTTTAAAAAAATTATCAAAAAGTAATATAAAATAAAAAGAAAAATATTTCCTATTGAGAAACATGTTTACTTTTCATATGTAATACCATGCGATAAATTGAGTGACATCCTTCTCGTGGATCTAGCTCGTTCCATTCTTGAAAAAAGATACTTTGAATAATACTTTTGTATTTGAACGCCAATAGTCATTTATCTGCTTTAAGAAAAACTTATTTCTTAGTGCATAACACTTGGCGAGATTTTGGCGACGAATTTGGCGGAATGTCGCCAACTTGGCGACTTTTTTGAAATGTTGCCAAATTAACGAAAATCTCGTCAAATGGATTAAAATGACGCTAAATCAATGAAAATGACGACTAATTGTCGAAAATTCAATATCTTGGAAAGAATATTAGTATCTACTACAAGAAAATCCTATTTTTTTACTGTAAAAGTAGTAAATTCATTACATTATATAAGGAAAGTCATGTGTTGCCCACATCAGATTTTTTTTATTATTTTTAAATTAAAGTTTTCCTAATTACAAGTATAATTAATCAGTATTTTCTCATAGTTGTACGATAGAGTACAGAATATATTTATATATTCAAGATAAAAATAAATTCAAAGGTAAAATAATTTTGAATACGCAGGAATATTCTCTATTGCTTAAATTTTATTTTGTATTGAGCTAATAATTTTTTTTTGCAAAATTGACCGTTTAAATAGATATTTTAGAAGCTCTTCCCATAGAAATGCATGGAAAGCGGGGCCACTGGTCTTATCTCAGCGTCACCTGAATTACTGTCTCAAGCGATATTCGAATTTTTTTAATATAAAGTTTTAACTCCTTACTTCTACCTCCATACTAGAGAGACTTAAAATTCATATTTTAAACAATGAAATGAATGGGAAATTTATTCATAGATAGATTTGTTTAAGTTGAATTCTATGCCCCATGAAGCTAAAGAGAGTTAGTTAATCTCTTTAGCCTCCATGGCATCACCAGTATTTGAAAACTTCAAAAATTTAATGTATTAAATTCAAACGAGAATGATGAATCATGCATAAAGCATTGATTATGAAACACTTTCCAACTGGATGCAATTCTAACATCTCTAAAATGCGATACTTTCAGCGCTGATATATGTTACATTATCACAGTACTGCAATAATTTATTATATGTGAAGACTTTAAACTTCATGGGAAAATATGAACTTTATTCAAATGACGTTATCGAATTATAAATCGTCTGGCTCTCTATGTAAAAGCAATGTATATTCCATTCATATCACTTTTATTCCAGACTCCAGAAATAAATAATTTTGCGTGAAAAAATTCAGCAATTCTTTTACAACTACCTTGTTTTGTTTACATTCTGCATACGTTAAAATTAGGCTTCGTTGTAGAAATAATCAAAGTTTAGTGATCATTTAAAATAAAAAGTATTGTAATTGCGTTAGTACAGAATTTAGAAACACAGATAATGTACAAAAATAAAGCGGTTTTAGGACGGATGCAATACTAAATATAAATACAAGAAAGATCAATCATGAATAATGCATTGATTATAAAACAATCCAACTGTAACTTTATTTAAACATCTCTAAAATACGATACATTCAGTGGCTATAGTACTTTAAATATCACAGAACTACAATAATTTATTTTACTTGTAAAATTAAAACCATGGAAGTAAATGTAGTACGTTATAACGCCACGCTTAAAACCTTATTCAAGCGTTATTCAAATGACGTCATCGAAATATAAATCATCTGGCCCTCTATGTAAAATCAGTCAGTATTTCATTCATACACTTTTATTCCAGACTCCAGCGTTAAATTATTTTGCGTAAAAATAATCAGCAATTATTATACAACTCATCTTACAATCACGTATTTACATTTTACATTCATTAAAATTAGGCTTCGTTGTAGAAATAATCAAAGTTTGATTATCATTTAAACTCAAAAATATTGTAACTGCGTTGAAGCATAACATGGATACACAGAAAAAACGCAACAATAAAGCGGTATTTGGACGGCTGTAATACTAAATATAAATTTAAAATGGCTTTAAAAATCATGATTTTGACACAAGATGGATGACATATATGACCTCTTCATATTATATGGGTATCATTATTGGAATTTTTATTTAAAAAACTACAGCACATATTTTGCTGAAATTTTTTTATATATTTTATGGGATAATTTGAATATTTCTAAAATTTTTGAAGCAATTTGTGAATTTTAACTTCGCTTAAAAAATTTTTGAAAAATTAAGTCCCATAGGGCTCAATGTGTTTCATTTTTACAACCGGGGTTCAATCCAGAACTAATTGGATGATATTATTTATTTATATTCCCATGTGTCCCACAAACCACCGTCTTAGCAACATACTAAAATGTCATTTTGATGAAGACATTTATGCGGTAATTATCATGTGAACAGACAGACAGAATGAACAAAGTCATAAACACTTTTCAACTATGTTGCAAAGTGTTAAAAATACAAAAACAAGGCTGCGGCAGACGATAATTAGCTGAATATTTCAGAAATGAAACTGGAATTTTCATCAACGCCTGTAATCGTGGCTTTTTTTATCAGTTCGCCGGAAATTATCAACAAAGTAGCTGAAAAATAATGACCAAAGGTTGCAGACTGTTTTACAGGGTAAAATCACTCCTAAAATTTTGTGAATAAAATTAATTTACCTATATTTTTAACATCCATTAACTATTTATTTTGTAAACGTTGTTTTACACCTAGACTTTATGCAAAGTCGTGACATAACACGGAAAATAAATATCTTACACAGAAACTTATTAAATAAACATAAATATTAGTCTAACGCAAAGAAATGGCAAAACTATTTCGATGTGTATTTTGCAATAGAAAACCACAGCTTTTGAAATATCTTAACAGGCCGCTGCCAATCACAACGCAAAAAACAGGAAATGAAAGGGATTTAGAAGATTCTCTCGGGAAATTGAGGAAGCAAAGGAACAGCTAAACTCGTACTGAAGCATTTCAAGCTTCAGTACGTGCTCTTAATCTCTCATTAACGAATAAATGTCGTGTTTACTTTTCTACAATGTTAGGAAAATTATTGCATTGGAGTTGAAAACTCTAATTCGCGTTTCTAGACGGATGGATTTTGACAGTTTGATCATCCCTGAGCTCGAATTGGCCGTTAATTGGGGATGAAGTATGTGCGTGAATGAATCGCGCTCTCATTGCAGATAACGGTATCTATAGAGTGGTTTGGCACTTGTTATGTTCCAGTCAGTATTGCCGATATCTGCATAGCAGCAAGAAAACTTGCTATGTGACATAATTGCGCAAACCTCTGTGGAGACTAACAAATTCCGTCGAATCTCACGCAGCCATTATATTTCTTTAAAGATTGTGCTCAGGCTGCACAAGACGGCAAAGCCATGTTCGAATGTACAGAAATATGAGGTCAGTGAAAAAGGTGCACTCTCACCGCTAGATTCGCGCTCCCATTGTTGCTGATAATAGCAACATGGATCAGGTTTTTTTTCATGCGCTTGTAGCGAAATCGAGAAATTACCAATCTGGTATCGTCGAGGTTTGACCTCGGATCAAAACATGGTAAGTATCATAGTGTTGAGCCAATTAATTCTCCAGCTCAAGGCATTTAATACTGCCTTATGAGTGTTCGCTACAGAACTCTCCCTCCCAGTGAGGTTTCTATAACCAAACAAATTTATTGTTGGGTTGCAGATGATACGTATCATTTATAAATTGGAAGGGAAAGAGAGGTCAAGAATACGTGATGTACTGTGGGATTATGTTGCTAATCGCATGGAATATGAAAGATATGCGATAGAGTTTGAATCCTTTATTCAACTGCCTTTTGACCACAGCTGGAGGGGAGCACAGAAAATACATTTATATACTACATCTATATTTGTCCCAAAGCTGAATAACCTGAAATAGCAGAGCAAAAGATGCTCCGTGCTCAACCAAAATCATAAATGTCACAAGAATGTTAAATCACCAACTTCAGAACCAGGCAAAGAAAACTTGAGCAACTTATATAAACACAAATAAAATGATAATGCAGCATGCATCTGTTTCGAGGATACGCTGGAACCCCTTCGTCAGTGCAAAAGAACCAATAATCCGGAAGAGGAATAGGTGCAAAGGAAGATACAAAAGGAATTATATGCCCAAGACCTGGATTAAGAGAGACCTAATTTTCGTCTTGTTGGATCTCATTTACTGTTGATCGGACATGACTCGGCTAGACAGGATATTCCTGCTGTGTATTGGCGTACACCAATCTCCTGTGTTGGTTCTCGTTTCGGATTGGTTGGACCGTTCTTCATGCTTCTTTCTGATTGGTGCTCTCTTAATCCAAGTCTTGGGTATATAAACCCCTTTGTTTCTTCCTTTGCATCCATTATCTTTTTTAACAACGGTGTAACTCAAAGTTCAGACTTGAGATGATAATGTTGCCTTTACATCATTTATTATCTCACCCTTCAACCTCGTGACCTTTGAATAGGATATAGCTATGTTGAGCCCGCGACTTTCACACTTGGAACCCATCTTCTTTCAGGGAGCTCGCTCCCAGTATACCCCCTTCTCTCCAAATTCTTCCTTTTGCCCATCTTCAACAACGGTTGTCCATCGTCCAAGGTACCTTTAATTGCAACCTAAACCAACAAAAGACTGCAAATCCTCATCAAGTATCCATCCAGATAAAGGAATGCTTCACATCCAACAATAACTCGAACTACGTATAAGATCTCTAGTTTCGATGTGGGAATACTTGAGTTTTTTCACAGATGCCCCGAAAAGAAAAATCTGATGTGGTCAGCACATGACTTTCCCTGCAGACTTATATTCACTTCTCTTTATCTTAATTATATTTAATTCACTTTTAATTCAATTTTCATTCTCATTTGGTAACTGGACTTATTTTCAAAGGTGGCGTGAAGAAAAAAATCTGATGTGGGCAGCACATGACTTTCCCTGCAGACTCAAATTCATTTTTTCTTTATTTCTTTAAGAACTCATTAAATTGAGTTTAATTGCACAAAATGATACTAAATTTGCATTTTTAATTCAATTTCTGCTTTTACTTGGTAATTGGATATTTTTCCAAAGGCGGCATAAAAAAAATGTGAAAAATCTCACATATTTCGAGAACGGTTAGTCCTAGAAGTCCTAGAGTAATAGAGTTGTTCTTATTCTTTTCCTCGTCAAAAATTACGTATAAAACAAGCATTTAAATGATACATTTGAATATGCATAGTCTTTTTTTAGATATTGGCGATTTTTGCGGGCCATTTCGTGAAAAAAAAACAGGTTGTTCTTTTCCGAATCGTACCAAAATCTGATCAGCACCAGAGTATCCTACATGTGATTTATCTAACAAATTTTGTGAAATTTGATCAATTTGTATTTCAGCTAGAGTGATTACATGAGATTTTTGCTAACCATTTCATAAAAAAGCGGGTTTTTTTTTTTCGAATAGTACCAAAAACTAATCAGCACCAGGGTCACACATAAGGGTCTTAACTACCAAATTTTATGAAATTCGGTCCATTAGTTTTTGAATTACAGTGGATACATACATTGCACAGACAGACAGACTGACAGACAAACAGACAGACACACACACACACAGACGTCACGCTAAAAATAGTTTTTTCGTATTCTAGATGTCTCGAAACGTGTAGATCCGTCGAAAACTCGAGTTGCGATTTTCGACATGATTCCAATACTTTCCCCATACATTACCATGTATTGCAGGGAAAGTAATAAATATTGAAAAATTGATTGTATACATTTAATAGAAAAAGTCATGAAGACAAATGAGAAAAAGCGATAACATTGTATGCAAATTTTCTAATTAAAAGCTTACAACCGGTCATTTGACCAGTCATGGTACATTTAGTGTTAAGTAACGGGCGGTTATTCGCGACCTGGACAACGGCGGGAAACTCGTTCTAGTTAAATCATAAAACTTAACGCAGAATTTAGAAGGCGCAGAATTCTCGACCTTATGCCTCACATATAATCTAAAGAAATAAATTTAAAGAATAATCATTTTCATATTTTCCGCTGTTCGAAGATTTAATCTATCAATAACTGACAGGGCAGTGACGAAATGAAATATAATCAGGTGACTGGGTGCATTATTTTGTCCTCCCCTCCCCCACCCCCGCTTCTGAAGAATCCCAATTTTAATTCATGACAAAACTGATTTCATTTTCGAAGGTTTGACATTTACTCTAAATTGAAAAGATATTAAAGAAAGGAAATAAACGGTGATTTTTGACATTAGTAACGTCTATAGGGGTGTTCGACTGAAATTTGAAATATAAACATTTATATCTCCGAATCTGGTAGATAAAAATATAAATAATTTTATACTTCTTTTGCCGGAAATGGGGTACGATTTATGAATATGCAGAAATTATTACAATATTTGAGTATGTTGAACTATTTCTGCTTTCGAAAAGAAATAAAAGCTTTTGCACGAGCGGGGTTTTGCTTCGCTTGTTTCCACCGGAAATATCTTCTAAATCAGAGGTTCTCAACCTTTTCATCAATGCGTACCACGAAAACCAAAATTTAAAAATTTCAGAACCACCATAAAAATGTGTCTTGTTCCAAATAGGTAGTTAATTCTATACACTTAATTAAGTGATTGTCGCATTTTAATTTTGTTTCTAATAAAAATATTAAAAAAATCTGATGTGGGCAGCACATGACTTTCCCTGCAGACTCAAATTCAGATATTCTTTATTCCTTTATTAATTCATTAGATTGAGTTTAATTGCACCAAATAACACTAAATTTGCATTTTTAATTCAATTTTTGTTTTTATTTGGTAATTGGACATTTTTCCGATAACGGTGTCACAAAAATGCGAGAAATCTCAAATATCTTGAGAACGGTTAGTCTTAAAGTATAATGGAGTGCGTTATAGTCTTTTCCTCGTCAAAAATTGCGTATAAAAGAAGAATTTAATTGACACATTTCAACATACGTAGTCTTTTCTTCTTTTTTAGATTTTGGCGATTTTTGCCGGCCATTTCGTAAGAAAAGGCAGGTTGTTATTTTCCGAATCGTACCAAAATCTAATCAGCAACATAGTGTCCCACAAGTAACTTATCTACCAAATTTTGTGAAATTTGGTCAATTAGTATTTTAGCTAGTGTGGATATATGAAATTTTTACTGGCCACTTCGCAAAAAAAGGTGGGTTCTGGTTTTACGATTCCTACCAAAAACTAATCAGCAACAGGGTCTCACCCAAGTGACTTACATACCAAATTTTATGAAATTCGGTCCATTAGTTTTTTAGTTAGAGTGGATACATACAATACACAGACACACAGACAGACACACAGGCACACACACACACAGACGTCACGCTAAAAATAGTTTTTTCGTATTCTAAAGGTCTTGGAACGTAGAGATACGTCGAAAACTCGAGTTGCGATTTTCGCCATGATTCCAATGCTTTCCCTATTCATTACCATGTATTGCAGGGAAAGTAAATATCTGATGTGGACAGCACATGACTTTCGCTGCAGACTTATATCCACGTTCTCTTTATTTCGATGAAATTTAATTCACTTTTAATTCAATTCTCGTTTGGTAACTGGACTTATTTTCAAAGGTGGCGTAGAAAAAAATACGAAAAACTAAAATATCTCGGGAACGGCTAGTCCTAGTGTAATGTGGTTGGTCTTGTTCTTTTCGTCGTTAAAAATTACGTATAAAACTAGCATTCAATGGGTATATTTGAGCATACGTAGTTTTTACTTTAGATTTCAACTATGTTTCGGGTCATATCGCAAAAAAGGCAGGTTATTTTTTCCGAAGCGTACCAAAACTAATCAGCACCAAAGTAACCCACAAGCGACTTATGTACCAAATTTTGTGAAATTCGATCCATTAGTTTTTCAGCTAGAGTGTTTACAGGCTTTCTCTAGCCATTTCGCAAAAATTGGCGGGTTCTTTTATTCCAAATACTACCCAAAACTAATCAGCACCAGATTCGCCCACAAGTAACTTACCTACCAAATTTTTATGAAATTCGGTCCATTAGTTTTTTAGTTAGAGTGGATACAGGATCTGCACAGACAGACACACATACAGACATCACGCTAAAAATAGTTTTTTCGTATTCTAGAGGTCTTGAAACGTGTAGATCTGTCGAAAACTCGAGTTGCGATTTTCGATATGATTCCAATACTTTCCCTATACATTACCATGTATTATTGCAGGGAAAGTAAAAATAATAAATATTAGCAAATACTATTAATAATTTGAATAACAAACAATATAATTAACGAAAGGATTTAATGTGATACTTGTACGTGTTTAACAATAGTCAATTTCTTTATATGTGGTTCTGTTTTACTTTATTTTAAACGTAATTTTTTGTCTCCAGTCCAGTTTCTTTCTATATATGTTTTTTTAAGTACAGCATTAGATAAAGTCCCACTTCAACATAAGTACGTCAAATAAAATGGCATTAAAATATAATTGTTTCTTCTGCAATGTCTCTAAAATATTTATTTTATTTTATCCAGAAGATGACTAAAGAGTTGTTTTAAATGGGATAAGAAGGGGATCTAAAGTAGAGTTGTTTTTGAAGGGAAAGCTGACTATAGTGCTGTTTTTAAAGGGAAAGCTGATTAAAGCGTTGTTTTTAATGGAGATAAGAACGGGATCCAAAGTAGAATTGTTTTTAAAGGAGGAGCTGACTATAGAGTTGTTTTTAAATGGGATAAGAAGGAGACCCAAAGTAGAGTTGTTTTTAAAGGGAAAGCTGACTAAAGACTTAATTTTAAATGGGAAGCTGACTAAAGAGTTGTTTTAAAGGAGAAGCTGACTATAGAGTTGTTTTTAAGGTGAAGCTGACTAAAGAGTTGTTTTTCAAAGGGATAAGAAGGGGATCCAAAGTAGAGCTGTTTTTAAAGGGGAAGCTGACTAAAGAGTTAATTTTAAATGGGAAGCTGACTAAAGAGTTGTTTTTAAAAGGAGAAGCTGACTATAGAGTTATTTTTAAGGTGAAGCTGACTAAAGAGTTGTTTTTAAAGGGGATTAGAAGGGGATCCAAAGTAAAGTTGTTTTTAAAGGGGAAGCTGACTAAAGAGTTAATTTTAAAGGGAAGCCGACTAAAAAGTTGTTTTTAAAGAGGAATTCAAAGTATCATCGAAATATCTATATATTGCTTTAATTTATTAACACTAGAACGACGGATATTTTGAGCTACCTAGAACAACGGGCAGTGGTCAATTTGACCGACATACAAAAAAATGCAACATACCTTTAATTCAAAACCAAAATATCATAGTTACAGCATTTAGGATGTTTCTTCGACACATTTTTTGCAATAAGCGTTCTTGACGCACCGTTCTTGGCATTTCCCACAGGTGGGCTTATCGCATGACGAACACACATCTTGTATTTTATTACTGCAGAACGAGCACTGACGACGTTTGTTACTTTTCGCTACTTTACTTTTGCTGAAGTAGAGTACTTTTGCTGAAGAAGACGAATTGAATTGGACGTATCGTTACCGTCAGAGTCTGTTTACTCCTCTGAGGAGCTGACGCTGTTCTCTGCAATTTCATTTTCATCAGAAACTGCAAAATCTGCATCACTATCACCGCCGTTATCACTGGAACTCTCGCTAAGTTGCTGCAAAAGTGCTAGATACTCATTAGTAGTCAATCGCTTCTCACGAGACACCGCGCCGAAATGTTATGCAATAACTTACATCCAGCACGAGCACAGTCGTTGTTCATTCTTGAAGCACGCCAAATAATGCTAAAAAGCTGATGCAATCATTCTTACGGCTTACAGTAGCGCAACGCCGCAGTCGGATTGCATCATCGTGTGCAATCTCTCTAGCGGTTTATTTTGACAGCTGCCGTCGTTCTAGGAAGATTGTTGATTTTTTCACTTATTAAAAAACCTAGAATAATTTTCTTCTGTGTTTTCAATAACTTTAAGAAAATAACAAAAGTCGTAAAGTTTCAATGGGCTGGGATTAGCCATTTTGGAGAAATCGTTTCTCAAAGTAGTTATGCAGTCAAAATGACCGCTTCCTTCGTTTTAATGTTAATATGTGCTTAATTACGTTCTTCGAGTTTTCTCTATCTGCAGCATAAAGTGTTTTCCCTTATTAATTCGATGATTCTTTATATTTAAATATCAAAAATTTTACTGGAGGAAGAAATTTTGTTGACACTGGGCATTTTTTGTAACGGAAGAAAATTCAGTTAGCAGTAATGACGACTGCCAGCCCATTTCTCTGTCAAAGCGTTCAAAACTTTCAGGTTCACGTTACAGTATTAAAACAGTTACAATAATAATTTATACAATTGCAGCCGTAAAAACAGTTACAGTAGTCACAATACAATTACAATAGTCATTTTTTATTAACAATACTTAACAAATAGACATAAGATGTAATATTTTATTCAAAAGTATGAGATAAATAATATTTATTAACACTACCTGGCTTTATATACGTATATCTTGTAATTCAACCCTAATGAACCTAATATGTGTTTACTAGATAGGGGTTTCTTAATATTTTAAGGAATATTTCAAAAGTTCCGCCAAGCAAAAAAGATTGGAAATTACTAGATTATACTGAAGGAATTTTTGTACCAAATAAATCAACCGTAGTTCAACCAGAACCAGATATAAACTCATACTTCCCAAATAAATTCCCTGCCTATACCACTTTGAAACCATCTGGCAATTAAACAACTAAAAAATTGATTTATTCTTTATTTAGAATAGTGGTTTTCAAAAATAGTTTCCAGTGGTTTTCAAAAAGCGTTAAATTAATTTCCTCTTTAAAACAAAATGAAACCTCAAAATTTATTTGTCTAAAGTTTTAATTTCAAATCCTTTTTATTTCAGCAGATCTTTCGGGAAATAACAGAGAGAGAAATTGAAGCAGAGTTAAATCATAAAATGTATTCAAATAATTCGAACAATATGGGAAATATTAGATTAATTAATTTTAATTAAATAAATAGTTGTTTCTAACACTTTCCAACATAGCTCAAAAATGTTTATGACTTTGTTCATTTTGTCTGTCTGTCCGTTCGCACGATAACTGCCGTAAAAATGACTTTATCAAAATTAAACTATAGTATGTTGTTGAGACAGCCTGCGGGACATATGGAAATGTAGATGAATAATATCACCCAGTTAGTTTCGGACTGAACCCGGGATGAAAACGGGAAATACAGAGAACCCTGTGGTACTTAATTTGTCAAACATTTTTTAAGTAAAGTTAAAACTCACAAATTGCTTCAAACATTTTAGAAAATATTCAAATTATCCCATAAAATGTATAAAAAAAATTTCAGCTAAATATGTTTGGTAGTTCTTTAAATGAAACTTAAAATAATGATTACACCCATATTATAGGAAGAGATCACGTGACCCACTTCAAAATAAAATGTGGTATCCATCTTTTTTCCAGTGTAAAAATCTTGATTTCCAAAGTTCTATTAAATTTACAATTACTGTTGCATCCGTTCTAAAACCTCTATATTTTTGCATATTTTCTGTGCATCTATAATCTGCGTAAACGCAATTACAGTATTTTTTAGTTTAAATGATCATCAAACTTTGATTATTTCTACAATGAAGCCTAATTTTAATGGATGCAGAATGTAAACAAGTGATTGTAAGATGAGTTGTATAAGAATTGCTGAATTTTTTTCGCTCAAAATTATTTAGCTCTGGAGTCTGGTATAAAAGTGATATGAATGAAATATTCATTATTTTTACATAGAGAGCCAGACGATTTATATTTCGATGATGTCATATGAATAAAGTTCATTTTTTTCGATGAAGTTAAGTTTTCAAATATAATAAATTATTGTAGTACTGTGATAATTTAAAATATATCAGCGCTGAATGTATCGCATTTTAAAGATGTTTAAATAAAATTGCAATTTAAATCAATGCTTTATGCATGCTTGATCTTTCTGGTTTTATTTACTCATTGTAGTAAGCTAAAAAATGTCACGTGGACAGAACATGACTTTCTTGAAGATTAAAATTATTTCTTTCTTTCAGAATGCGTGAAATTTAGTTTAATTTCACAAAATATCTATAATTCCTGTATATACAGGGTGTCCAGTGCTATCGGTGCCCAATGACTATTTCCTCAACCATTAGTCACAGAGATATACTTCCAATTTCAAAAATGTTTCAAATTTTAAAATCTATTATCTTAGAAACAGTTTAAATCAATAAATACATTTCTGAAAGAAATACGAACTATAAATTTTTATACGGTCTCCCGGTCCTACTAATTATATTTAGGAAAATCATCTTCATACAATTTCATGCAAAATTAAAAAAAAAAATCTTCCTTTTACGACCGAAATTTACAGAGTTATGAAGCATTAAACTTTATGACTTAAGTCGCTTTTCCACGCATAAGAATGTCCCGTTTCAGGCAACCAACCAATCAGGGACCGTATTGATCATTTCACCAGGCAACCAACCAATCAGGGACCGCATTAACCATTTCTCAGCACAAAAAATGCTCCAACTTTAAACAGCTATAAGTCGATCAATTTTGGTCGTAAAAGGATGATTTTTTTTTTTATTTTGCATAAAATTGTATGTGAATGATTTTCTTAAATATAATTGGTTGGACCGGGGACTATATAAAAATTTATCTTTCGTATTTCTTTCAGAAATGCATGTATTGATTTAAACTGTTTCTCAGATAATAGATTTTAAAATTTAAAACATTTTTGCAATTGGAAGTGTATCTCTGTGACTAATGGTTGAGGAAATAGTCATTGGGAACCGATAGCACTGGACACCCTGTATATAGTCCAACGATTTGAAATTACATCAAATTTGCAGATTAAGTAAAATTATTTTGACGAATTCCGTATTTCGATACGGAGTCACCACGCCAAAATTCCAAAAGTTTTAAATATTTCCAAAAACATTTCATTCAAAAGAAATGGAATTAATTTCATTCGTTTTAGTATCAAAATTTGCATATAAAACATAACTGCAACAGATTTTGATCATTTTTGCCAGTTATTTCGAAAACACAGATGAATTATACATTTTCAAATAGCACAAAAAACTTGTAAAAACACAACACAATCCATAAGTTGCTTGCCTACCACATTTTGTGAAATTCGTCGAATAGTTCTTGAACTAGAACGGATACATACATTGCCCAGACACGCAGAGAGTCGGCAAACGCTGAATTGTGCTGAACACGCCAAATGTAAACACATAACAAGAAAGAATCAATCATGCATAAAGAATTGATTATGAAACTCTTTCCAACTGAAATTCAATTTTATCTAAACATCTCTAAAATGCGACACATTCAGTGCTGACATATTTTAAATTATCACAGTAGTACAATAATTTATTATATTTGAAAACTTAAAATTTCATTAAAAAAAAAATGTTATTCAAATGGCGCCATCGAAATATAAATCGTCTGACTCTGTAAAAGCAATGAATATTTCGTCCATATCACCTTTATTCCAGACTCCAGAGCTAAATAATTTTACGAGAAAAAATTCAGCAACTCTTATACAATTCATCTTACAATCGCATGTTGACATTCTGCATCCATTAAAATTAGGCCTTGTTGTAGAAATAACCAAAATTTGATGATCATTTAAACTCGAAAATATTGTAATTGCGTTGGCACAGAATATAGATGCTCAGAAAATGCGCTAAAATAAAATGGTTTTAGAACGGATGCAACCAACACTCAATATAAATTTAAAAGAACTTTAAAAATCACAATTTTAACACTGGGAAAAAAAGATGGATGTATATTTCATTTTGAAGTGGGTCATGTGATCTCTTCATATAATATGAGTGTAATTATTATTTTAATTCTTATTTTAAAAACTACCGAACATATTTTGCTGAATTTTTTTTTATATATTTTATGAAATAATTTGAATTTTTTCTAAAATTTTCGAATTTTAACTTTACTTTAAAAATGCTTGAAAAATTAGGTGCCATGGGATTCAATGTATTTCACGTTTTCAACCCGGATTCAATCCAAAATTAATTGGGTGATATTATTCGTTTACATTCCCATGTATCCCACAGACGGTCTCAACGACATACTAAAATTTCATTTTGATAAAGTCATTTTTACGGCAGTTATCGTGGGAAGGGGCAGATAGATAGGCAGGCAGAATGACCAAAGTCATAAACAATTTTCAACTATATTGGAAAGTGTTAAAAATGTATCGCGATAAATTTGCGATTAAAAAAAAATCTGTGGATGTTTCCCGGATAACAATTTTGGAATAGGATCGTTTTCTAATTTCCCGAATAGACAGATATTCAGTAGAGTTCATTCAGTAGTATTAATGCATCCTTTCCGTAATATGCTAATTTTCTGTTTCCCTGGCAATTAGCGTATTCTGGAAGCTTCACTGTTTCGAGTATTTATACCCTGTGCCGAAAGGGGCATACTTTACCCTGTTGCTGATAGCGCTTTTGATCATGGAGTAGTGAGCTTTTCGCTCACAGTGTTAATTATCTTAGAGAGTTCCATATCTTCCATATCTTAATATCTTCCATATCTTAATATCTTCCATATCTTAATATCTTCCATATCTTCCATATCCATATTTTCCATATCTTCCATATCTTAGAGAGTTAGCTCAAATTGTGCTGTTGCCTACTTTTTAACACTTTACAATATAGTTGAAAAATGTTTATGACTTTGGTCATTATGTCTGTCTGTCTGTCCGTTCGCACGATAACTGCCGTAAAAATGACTTTATCTAAATGAAAATTTTAGTATGTTGTTCAGACGGTCTGTTGGACCTATGGGGATATAAATGAAGAATATCACCCAATTAGTTTTAAATTGATCCCGGGTTGAAAAAATGGAATACATTGAACCCTATGGGACATAATTTTTACAACATTTTAAGGCGAAGTTAAAATTCACAAACTGCTTCGAAAATTTAAAGAAATATTCTGATTATCCCATAAACTTATGAAAAAAAATTCAGCAAAACATGTTCGGTAGTTTTTTAAATAAAAATAATAAATACACCCATATAATATAAAGAGATCACGTGACCCACTTCAAAATAAAATATAGTATAAGTTTTTTTTTCTGTGTGTCAAAACCGTGATTTTTAAAGTTCTTTTAGATTTATATGTAGTGTTTCATCCGTCCTAACACCACTTTATTTTAGCGTATTTTCTGTGTATCTATATTCTGTGCCAACGCAATTACAATATTTTTGAGTTTAAACGATCATCAAACTTTGATTATATCTACAAGGAGGTAAACAGAATGTAATAGAAGACAGAATGTAAACAAATGATTGTAAGATGAGTTGTATAAGAATTGCTGAATTTTTTTCACGGAAAATTATTTAACCCTGGAGTCTGGAATAAAATTGTATGAATGAAATATTCACTGATTTTACATAGAGAGCCCGACGATTTATATTTTAGTGACGTCATTTGAATAAAATTAATTTTCTTCGATGAAGTTTAAAGTTCTCAAGTAAAATAAATTATTGTAATTCTGTGATGATTAAAAAAATATTCCCGCCGAATGTATCGCATTTTAGAGATGCGTAATCTTCAGTGGATTGCATTTCATTTGGAAAGTGTTTCATATTCAATGATTTATGCGTGATTGATATTTCTTGTTAATCAATTTATAGAGCTTTATGGTTCATTCATAGCTTATATAAATGAAGCTTGGCTACTTATGTCGTTTGCACTTAGTATACTTACAGATGTTTGCTTTATAGTTGTTGTTGTTGAGACCCAGGCCGTCCGACCTACCAGAAAGGTGTAAGGTAACTGTTTGGACGGCCGGGATGTGCCACCCAATTTAGACCGGAACCCAGTGGGGGAGGCATCCACAGGGACCGTACCCTCCTTCCCGTACCACCAACCTCTCGGAAGGACTTACAGACACACATGTTTAACGAGATCGTACTCCGCATGAACACGGCGGCAGTTGTGGCAGCGTGCAAAACCAGCGCGCAAACCACCGGGCTACCGCACCCGAAATGTGCCAACAGCACGCGGTGTTAGCTTACAGTTGTGAAATACTTACGCAAAAGACGGTGTTGCTTTACAGTGGTGAAATACTTACGCAAAAGATGTTAACTAATATCAAAGCCTAATATTCTACATATGTAGCTGTTATGAGCGAGAAGTGTTTTATATATGGTAATTTCCAATTCACGAAAATGCATACGGTAAATACACTTTACTATATTTGCAAAATAAATTTTGTTTGGGTTTTTACTTATATGTGCTATCATTCCACAGTCCAAACTGTGCCCGTGGCCTTGCGGTTTAGAACATCTTATTGTCCAGCCGGCTGTGCTTTTATTCTTCTTCTTCACCCAGATCGTCCAACCTACCTCAAGATTTCTGTTTGGACTGCCTGGACAGTACCACACAATTCAGACCGGAGCTCAGTGGAGGCGGAATCCATAGGAACTGTACTCTCCTTCCCCCTACCACCAATCTCTCTGAAGGACATAAACACCCACATACGTAATGTTACTGTAATTCACGTGAACGCAGAGATAATTTGTCAGAGTCAGGAATTGAACTCGGGTCGTCCAAGTGCAATTCCCGTGCGCTAACCACTGGCCCGTCCCACCCCTGGCTGTGCGTTTATTGAAGTTTTATCACCCATCCATCTACTGCTAGAAATCATGCATGTTTTACTCTGCCTAAAAGGAAAAGGTAAGTCGTAAGGGGTCGCCAAAGGACAAGATTGATCAGTGCTGTGTTTCTAACAAGTTGGAAGGGGGGGGGGGGGATTCATCTCAGCAAGTAACAGGACTGTATGTCGATTTGCAGTAACACCCGTAACCATAATCAGCACAGTCCTGACCAAAGGAACACGGTCTACGACCCCGTTCACCTGGAAGTATCCGGGTCAACACTATGTACGCAAAGATTCAAACATTTAAACCATCGAGGAGCTGCTTGAGCGTCTAGAGCGGGGGTCGGCAACTGGCGGACCTCGGTCCAGGTCCGGACCGCGGAAGGTCAAAAACTGGACCGCCAAACATTTTTTAACAGTATAAAATAAATTAATCAAATTATTTAAAAAATATTTTTCTATATTATAGAAAAATCTTTTAGAATCAAACTTATAGAATCTATAAGTTGGAGCGCAGCCTTATTATTTTTATTTAATGAAATAATTTTTATTTAATCAGAGAAGGCGTAACTCGAACGAAAGCTTAACTCCACTTTATGAAACTTATCTTTCGGGCGAGTCTACTCGGCGGCGGCGACCTTGGGCGTGGAAGAGCCTCGGTCCTTTGTTGTGCACCAGCATACACTTTGACGCGGAAGCGGTCGTCGAATCACTTCGTCAGTAGTTGTTGCGATCTCGTACGAAGCGTTTTGTTATTATCGAGGCTTATAACGCTTCTTTTTCGTCGATATGGATCCTGAAAAGCGTAAAGTTGATAGCGAAAATAGGAAGTTTTTAGCTGAGTAGACTGAACATTTTACGCTGCTTGATAGGCCTGGAGCTGTTCCAGTTTGCCTCATATGCAACAGAACTGTCGCTCTTGTTAAAAGTGGCAATTTAAAGCGACACTACGAAACAACCACATCAGCGGTTCCATAAAAATTTTCCTCTGGGTAGTGAAGCTCGTCAAGAAAAACTCCAGTCATATCTGGCTTCTTACAAAAAACAAAAAAAGCACGGTCTTACTAGTCCGATCTATGAGCTAACGAGAAAAATCTGCAGAAGCAGCGTTGCGTGTGTGTTGGACGTTTAATAAACACCAGAAGCCATTTTCAGACTCTGAGATAGTAAAAAAATGTATGTTGGAAGTGGCCGCGGCACTTTTTGAAGAAAAAAAGGATGTTGTTGCCGCAATTCAAGGTATTCCATTGTCGGCAAGAAGCAATACAAGAAGAACCTAAATTTCGGCTGCTGACAATAAAAGTAGTTTGCTCGAACTTCTGCAGAAGGCGCCTTGCTACGCCATAACACTTGTTGAATCATGCGACATTGTTGATGAGGAACAAATGTTCATTTTCGTGCGATTTTTGGATATTAAAAGTAAATCATTTAGGGAAGAATTGCTAGCAATATTGCCGTTTAAAGGCAAGACTCGCGGAGAAGATTTATTCAAGACTTTTGATGACTTCATGACAAAATCAAACATTAGTTATGATAAAATGGTGTCTCTTTCAACTGACGGGGTCCCAGCGATGATCGGCAAAGAAAAGGGACTAGTAATGAGAATCAAGAATAAGAATGTTGTGCTACTATCTTATCAGTGCATAATTCAGCAGGCAGCCCTTTGTGGAAAACTTAGTGTCACTCTGAAAGAAGTAATGGACAGCTTGATCAGGTTGATTAATTTTAAGAGGTCTCATTCTGCTCTTCAGCACAGACAGTTCAAAGAGATTCTATCTGAGTGTGATTCGGCGCATTCTGACTTACTGCAATACAATGTTCGTTGGCTAAGTAAAGGTCAAGTGATTGAAAGTTTTTTGGGAAATACAAGAAGAAGTAACCTCCTTCTTAGAAAACTTGGATACACAAAAAGCAAGAAACCATTTGGAGTTCCTAGAATACGAACGCAATATGCTAACTGTGGCTTTCCTGAAAGACATCCTTAAACATTTAAATGCGCTCAATACCGAGCTACAAGGAAATGGGAAATTAATATGTGATCTGATACAAAGTGTGTCTTCTTTCCGTCGCAAGCTGGATATCTTTGAAAAATACATTGCAAGACAAGAATTCATTCACTTTCCAACAATTTTTGAATATAAAAATAATTCTGAATTAGACATTGCAGTATTTTCAAATTTTATATCAGAACTTAAGAAGGAATTTGCAACAAGATTCCAAGACTTTTCAGAGATAGAGAAGTTGTCGCGATTCTTAAAATCGCCTTTTGAAGTTTCTCCAGCGGCAGAATGGACAGATGTGGCTGCGAAGTTGTTCCGCCTTTCAAAGCCTTTACTCAAAATGGAGATAATAGACTTGCAGGAAGACATTTCCTTGCAAACGTTTAAAACTGCATCCGCCGAAGAATTTTGGAGTAAACATGTCCCAGAAAAATATGGAAATTGCAAAAAATTAGACATTTACCTGGCTATTCTGTTTGGCTCCACATATGTCTAAGAAACTTCATTTTCAAAAATGAATTTTTTGAAGAACGAATATCGCTCAAGATTAACGGCCGCCCACCTTGAAGACATTCTTCACATAAGCTGCTTCACCCGTGAACCTAACTTTTAAAAACTGGCTCAAGACCGCAAATGTTGTTTCTGCCATTGATGTTTGAATACAAATATGCTTATCTACTGTATTTCATATTATTTTGTGAGTGAAAATTAAAATAAAAAACTAGTAAGGAATATGAGTTTTTTTTTCTGGACCTCGATAAAGATTTTCAAAAGTATCCGGACCCCACCTAAAATTACTTGATGACCCCTGGTCTAGAGTTTTCACAAAAAAAATTTCCACCCCGGAGGGTGTCGTCTCGGTAGGCCCGGGTTCGATTCCAGCCACTGCCAAAACTGCCGCCGTGTTCATGCGGAGTACGATCACGTTAAACATGTGGGTCCGAAAGTTCTTCCGAGAGGTTGGTGGTAGGGGAAGGAGGGTGCGTTCCCTGTGGAAGCCTCCCCCGCTGGGTTCCGGTCTAAATAGGGTGGCACTTCCCGACCGTCCAAACAGTTACCTTACACCTTTCTGGTAGGTCGGACGGTCTGGGTTTCAACAACAACCCCGGAGGGTGTCGTAAATCCTGCTTGCGTTTGGTTCTGTTCAATTATCAATAATATAAGGGTCCAAATATTCAGCTGTTCAGGTCAGCAATGGTCTTTTGGAAGGTTAGAGTCCACTTCCACAATAAAAGCTTGAAGACTCGTTCCAGTAGCTCAACGGTACAGCGTCGGTTGGCCAGTTAGGAGATCCAGGGTTCGATTCCCGATCGGCGCAGCAAGATGTATACAATGGCACACGAACAAATCAACCCTGTAGGTTAGTGCGAAGATGTCGGAAGTCTGAAGACCCCAGACCGTGCGACTCACATAGTGGGTTTAGAGTAGCTAGCTGCACGGCCGGGAAAGGATACCTCCTGCACTCAGGAGGCACCCAAGGTCCACCATCCCGCCAAACGAATATTAATTTAGATCTAAAAAGATAACAATTGGTGAAAAATATTGTAATTAAACAGACAGTTTTACATTATATTTCAACTTGACAAGTACGTCCATTTTTCAAAAATGGAAAAAGGGTTATCGCGAATATAGATAAAAAGATCATTGAAAAATAAAATTTAGAGTGAGGTATATTAACATAATGAAAAATAGACTAAAATTAAAGAAAATAATAAAATTTTAAAAGTAAAATTTAGAAAATACATAAAAAGAAAATATATGGAAAGGAAAAAAAAATTAGGCACATGAAAAACAAAAACAGAAATTTTGGATAAAATTTAGAAAAGAAAAATTAGAAAAAATACATATAAAAGGGGTCAAAAGGAAAAGAAAGAACCGAGAAAATAAGAACAGTTAACATAGCTTTTTTTTAAACAGAAAATATGGAGGGAACACAATAAGTTCATATAAGTTAATAAGAATGAAATAAGGGGATTCATTGATCAAAATTAATTGAGAGCAGAATCTACTCATAAGCTTAGGTCACTTTATTAGAAATTTCCATGGCAACAAGAATACAGTTTTGAATTTTATCTGCTGAAGAGGGATTTGAACGAACTTTGGAGAACCGATTTCGGAGGTCTGAAAGTGACCCTAGAGGACTCTTGAAAATTGAGGGTTGATTTCAAATTGAGAAGATAACAATAACGCAAGATACTAACCTGAGTAAAAATAGTAGTAGCAGGAGGCTAACTTGAGGTAAAAATAACAGGAAATGGTCAGTCAAATTGTCAGTTGTCCGCCAATCTGAGATTAGGGAGTGGAGAATGCAGAGTTCCCTTCCACAATAAGAGCTTTCAATCTCGTCCCACTATCTCAACAGTAGAGTGTTGAGATAGTGGATATAGAGCTGGCCAGTTCGGAGATCCAGGGTTCGATTGCCGGTTGGGGCAGCATGGTTCTTCATATGGTTTTATAATACTTTTCCAAAAAATGAAACATTTTCTCTATCTCTAGGGACTAGGGGAGGGAGGGTAGTTAAAAATTCCAGCTCCGTTAGGTTCTATCCCATGGCTGTTACTATAAGTGGGAAAATAATGAATCTTCCGAGTTAACGGAGAGCTTTTAAAAGGTTTAGGAAGACACAAACCTGTTAGAAAATTATGATATAGATTTTAACAGATGAGTACTAAAACTATATAAAACCCATGGAAAATACCTTCGTTCACCAAAACCCACTGATATTACTTTACCTAAATAAATTCCCAACTGCCCCATGTTAAAACCTCTGGCATTTTGTCTCTACTGAAGAATTGATTCCCCGCTATTTATTTAGATAGTTTATTCGCAAAAAGAAAAAAAAAAGTTCGAATTGCTTTTTGGAGAAACGTCAAACTTATTTACCTTTTGGAATGTAATTAAACCACAAAATTGGTTTCTCTAAACTTCTATTTTCGAATATTTTATTTCAGCAGATCTTTGGGGAAATATCAAAGTAAAATGGGGAAAAGTTAAACAATGAAATTTATTCAAATGTCCCTGAAACAAAAGCATAATCTTTTTTTTTCGCTATTGTACAGCGTTTTCTGCAATTTTAATTTTATAGCATAAATGACTGTTTAGGGAAATTGAATTTGATTATAACATTAACGAATAAGATTATAACTAACTACGAAATTTAATAGAATAATTAATATATTTTTACTTTCTCATATTATTGAACACTAAAAATCGGCATGTCCAACACATGAATTTTCCTACAACTTAACAAATTCCAGAAAAAAATAATACAAACAAGAAATTTATTCCTTGTTTCTTGAAATGTAGTTATTTGAAATGTAGTTCCTTGTCCCTTGAAATGTAGTTCCTTGTTCCTTTTTTATTCCTTGAAGTTTCTTCCCAAGAAATTGATTAGAAACCTTCCTATTGTGTCAAATGCTATATGCACTTCTTTTTTGACTGAACACTTAAGCGTTTCATAGTAACCGAAAGAAACATCTCTAAAACCGAAGTGGAAATCCATAATGAACCTGCCAATCCCTTCCTAATTTCGATTTTGAATCCATATCAGTTATCATGTAAGATCTATCCTTAGCGCATACTGAAAAATATATATTGCTTTGAGAAAAATATATATATCTCAAAGCATGCTTTCCCATCATTTCACTTTTCGACTCTATTTATTTAGTATATTGTTACAAACATATAAAATGCTTTCAAGGTTAAGTCCCTACAGCGGAGAAGCACTTTTACAGGCAGCCATTCCTATTAAGTGAAGGTAGGGTTGCCACGTTTTGGATTTCCGGGCAGGGTTGCCACGTTTTTGGATTTTCGGGCAGGGTTGTCAGATTTAGTGATCGCCAACTGGGCGACTTTTGGTACGCTTTCAAATATACTGAAACAATCTCGAAATATCAAACATTCTGGGAGATACAAGAACTTTCTAGAAATTTCTATGGAGAATTTATAAGGGAGTCACCGCTCAGTTGGAGAGTAGTTGGCGTGATACGAAATAAAGTGAATTTTGAGAGATGTCAGTGCTTTGAGGATTAATAGTATTGGCTATTTTGTGATTTAGATGAGCCTTTATTTGATGCTTTATTATATCTGACAGTTTTTTAGACAAAACTTAACGATCTGACACTTTTCAATACTCTGTAATGAGATGGGTTATGTGTATGACACATTATTACTATATACCGAAGTCAGATGGTTCTCACATACGCTCTCATACTGCGACGTATTTTCGATTTGAGAAACGAAGTTTACATTTTTTGATAGAAAATAAATATATATCCTGCATTAATGAAGATTGGCTCGGAAAACTCAGTTGCATGATTGACATTTTCGAAGAACTTAACAATTTGAATTTGTGTCTTCAGGGAGAGAGTACAACCATTTTAACATCCAGCAATAAAAGCTTTTAAGAATAAGCCGATACTTTAGCAAAGAGACTTGAACAAAAACAGCACAGACATATTCCCGTGCTTTTCAGAATTTACTAAAGAAAATAACATAGATTTCTTGTTATTTAAAAACATCATTTCCCGTCATATGATAAAATTGGGAGAAAACTTTTCGAAAACGTTCAAAAAATTTCCTGATAACGAATTAAGTTGAATCCGTTATCCATTTTCGTTTGCTATTTTTAATTACAATATCCGTTTAAATGGAAAAGAACAGTTAATTGATGTTTCAAGCGCCGAAATACTTCGCATTCAATTTAAGTCTCTAACTTAAATTGAATTAAGAGGATGACTTACGGCTTGCCATTTCCAATACAGATCCGAACATTGAAGCAATCATGAGCTCTTTGAAAGCGCATACCTCACATTGAATTCTTATGATGTAAAGTTTTTTAAAAGTATTTTTCATTAAAAAAATATTTATACCCATATGCATAAATAAAACCATTGTTTCCTGAAATTATGTGTTTTATTCAGATCTCTAATAAGGCAGAAACATAAGATTAAATCCCAGAAATAATTTCAATTTAACTACGTTGACGATTAAAAAAATCTGATGTGGACAGCACATGATTTTCCTTGTATAATGCAATGAATTTACTATTTTTACAGTAAAAAAAATAGATTATTATTATAGTAGATACTTATATTCTTTCCAAGATATTGAATTTTCGTCAATGAGTCGTCATTTTCATTGATTTAGCGTCATTTTTATCCATTTGGCGAGTTTTTCGTTAATTTATCAGCATTTAAAAAAGTCGCCAAATTGGCGACGTTCCACCAAATTTGTCGCCAAACTCTAGCCCAGCGTTATGGACGGAGGAATAAGTTACTCATACAGTAGATAAATGTCTACTGGCGTTCAAATACAAAAGTATTACTTAAAGTATTTTTTTTCATGAATGGAGCGAGCTAGATCCACGAGAATGATGTCACCCAATTTATCGCATGGTATTACATATGAAAAGTGAACATGTTTCTCAATAGGAAATATTCTTTTATTATTTTATATGACATTTTGATAATTTTTTTGAAAAATGTGCAATATCTCGAAAACGTTTCGTGTTAGCGTTCTAAAATTTATGTCAATCGTTTTCTAATGAAAAATTACATAAGAAATGTCTATTTGCGCAACTTTATTAGAGGTTCTGATTATTTGACGATTTTTTCAAAATTTTACTCGAAAATTTAGATGGGTTTTGAACATTCGATTGCGTATAAAAACAATAGGCTTCCAGTGTTTACGAATTGTAATTTTTGTACCAAATTTCGTTCGAATCGGTCCATTCCTTCGTCAGTTATCGTCTCCACAGACTCACTGACACACACACACACACACACACATACTTTCACACACACACACACACACAGAGACACACACACACAGCCATCACTTCAAAATTGCTCGATTCGAGATCAGGGATGCTTGAAACGTGCTCTCCTGTCGAAAACTCGAATTCGAATTTTCGACCCCGTCACAATTCTTTCCTTATACATTACTGTATATAAGGAAAGTAAAAACGTCTACTGTCAATCCAGGCGTCACGACTAAATTTTACACAAATGTGGGGTTGGAAATGAAAATAGTTTGAGCACCACTGCTTTAGACAATATGTAAAGAACTTCAATAGGGATTCTAAATTCCATATGTTTGCAGTGCCATCTATTGCAGAAGATGTTGGTGAAAAACTCAATAACTTAGCTGAAAGTAGACATGAATATTGCATAAATTTTCCTGTGATTTATTTCATTTCATACGCTCTCAATTTTGGTAGCCATTCAGCGTTTTGATAGTGACAATAGAGTTCTGAAAAGTTTTTTTTCTTAAATCTCGATCGAAAAAAAAAATTTTTTTTTTGGCACGGAAGCTGATAGCATCTAAAGTCCAGGGGATGTTCAATATTTTATGGAAAAGAAAAGATTTATTGACAGTGTTTCTTTCAGGACGTTTTGCCCGGAGGGGGGGAGGGGGCAGAAAATGAAACTTTAGGGGGACAAGTTTTCTATTTACTCTATATATAAATATATCTAAATGCTTTTACATAAATAGAAATTAGGTTAACATACATTGTCTCCAGGGGGGGCCTTCGCCCCCCCCCCTCCCCCCGGATGTCTGACGGAAAGAAACACTGTTTATTGGTCAATAGAGTCCGGATTTTGGCCAAATTTTCCTCATCATAGAATCGTAGGATTCGAACACCTACATCCATTTCTGGTTCCATGGGTCCACTATCCAAATATTATTGCGCCTATAAATGTCTATTTTAAGGGTTAACACCTATAAATGCCTATTTTAAGGGTTAGTGCCTATAAATGCGTATTTTAAAGGTCAATACCTCTGAATATGCCTAAATTAAGGGTTTAATCTATTTTTAACACTTTACAACACAGTTGAAAGTTGAAAAGTGTTTATGACTTTGTTCATTCTGTCTGTCTGTATGTATGTATGTCTGTCCGTTAGCACGATAACTGCCGTAAAAATGACTTTATCAAAATGAAATTTTAGTATGTTGTTCAGACAGTCTGTGGAACATATGGGAATATGAACAATTAAAATCACCCAATTAGTTTTGGATTGAACCCGGGTTGAAAAAATGAAATACATTAAACCCTATGGGACCTAATTTTTCAAACATGTTTTAAGGGAGTTTAAAATTCACAAATTGCTTCGAAGGTTTTAGGAAATATTCAAATTATCCCATAAAATATATAAAAAACTTTTCAGCACAATATATTCAGTAGTTTTTTAAATGAAAATTAAAATAATAATTACGCCTTTATATGAAGAGATCACGTGACCATTATATGAAGAGATCACGTGCCCAATTCAAATTAAAATATGGCATCCATCTTGTGATTTTTAAAGTTATTTTTAATTCTTATTTAGTGTTATACCCGTTCTAAAACAGCTTTATGTTTGCTTAAATTCTGTGCATCTACATTCTAAAACAACGCAATTACAATATATTTGAGTTTAAATGATCATCAAACTTTGATTATTTCTACAACGAAGCCTAATTTTCACTTATGGAGAATGTAAATACCAAAAGATGTAGAATGAGTTGTATAAGAATTGCTCTATTTCTTTAACGCAAAATTATTTAGCTCATGGAGTCTGCAATATAGCTGATATGAATGAAACATTCATTGATTTTACAAAGAGAAGCAGACGATTTTTTCGATGAAGTTTTAAGCATAGAGTTAAATTACTTGTACCTCCATGGTTTTAAGAATGGTGATGAATGAAAGGAAATCACCTCCATGTTGATGAATGAAAGGAATAGAAAAAAGTTTATGAATGAAATGCTGCTTTTATATAGAGAGCCAGGCGATTTATATTTCGATGACTTCATTTGAATAAAGTTCATTTGCTTTCGATGAAGTTTTAAAATATAATACATTATTGTAGTATTATGATAATTTTAAAAATATTATCAAAGAATGTATCGCATTTTAGAGATGTTAAACCAGGCAATTTATATTTCAATGCCGTCATTTGAATAAAGTAAATTTTTCGATGAAGTTTAAAGTTTTCAGATATAATAAATTAATGAAGTATTCCGATAATTTTAAAAATATTACCGAGGAATGTATCGCATTGTACAGGTGTTTAAATAAAATTGCATTGAAGCTGGAAAGTGTTTCATAATCAATGCTTTATGCATGATTGATCTTTCTTGTTTTCGATGAGGTTTTCAAATATAATAAACGTAGTATTGTGATAATTTTAAAAATATTACCGCTGAATGTATCGTATTTTAGAGATGTTAAATAAAATCGCGTTGCACTTGGAAAGTGATTCAATGCTTTCTGCATGATTGATTTTTCTTGCTTTATTTATTTCCCTGCTTTTATTGGGAGCAAAAATTTTGCGTTGCTATAGTTTTTAATAAAATTTTTTGAAGGAACTATTTCTCAGTATCTGCTATAGACAGAGCTTAGATACTAACTGATATAAATTCAGCATCCAATGTCGAAGGGGTCTTGAGGTTCACTAAAGATTTCCACTTCGGTTCTTTTCCCATTTCCTATTTTAAAATTTTTCTTTTACTTGAAACGTTTGTTTTTTTAGATTGGCAATATATAAAGCTTATATGATATGATATGGTTTCAGCTTCAAATTTAGAAGGATGTGTGTTTGTGAGAGCGGTGGTGGGGAGGCTCACTGAGGATTTCAACTTCCGGTTCTAGAGATGTCACTTCCTATTAAAATATTAGCATTTTCCTTGCAGCATCTATTTATACAGATTATCTATACATATAGCTTAGAAGAACACATATACAGGGTGTCCAAAAACATTGACCTCGACTTTTATTTTTTAAATACTGATCTTAGACATATATAATAAATTAAAAAGTTGCATAAAAAAGGGTACAGAATTTTATGAAATCGATTAAAATTTTCAAGGGAATTAAATTTGAAGAAATACAAAATTTAAATTTTTATACGGCCCCGTACAAGAACATTTCCAATGAGTAAAATGTGCCACATACACCAATAAGGTGGTGTACAAAATTTCAGCATTTTATCATAAAAAGTCCCAGAGATATGAAAAGACAAATATGCTGACTTAAACCACTTTCAATGCATCGACATGGGTTCTCAGAGAGGAAAAATCATGTCGGCAGATCGCATTTCAGGGGTCATACACAAATTACGAAAGAAAACAATGATTGCATAAATAAGTAATAATTTTGGTATTTATTGGTACAAAAGTATCTACACTGTGTAGAAATAATAACTTTACACAAAGATTACAAAGCTTGTTCAAAATGTTTTCCATCGATGCCAAAGATCCATTAAAGATAAGAGGCAGATATTATTTGCCTATAATACATTTCTGCGTTGCGTCATTTGCACTCTTGCTGTAAACATTTACATTTTAATTTTTGATTAATCCCTCACCGAATTTGTTCAAAACATATCTCTGGGACTTTTTATGATAAAATGCTGAAATTTTGTATATCACCTCATTAGTATAGGGAGCACATTTTATTCATTGGAAATGTTTTTGTACGGGGGCCGTATAAAAAATTAAATTTTGTATTTCTTCAAATTTAATCGCCTGAAAATTTATATCAATTTCATAAAATTCTGTACCTTATTTCACGCAACTTTGTAATTTTTTATATATGTCTAAGATCAATATATAAATAAAAGCCGAAGCCAATGTTTTCGGGGCAACCCTGTATATATATATTCCTCATTTTTGAATTTTGTTGATTGTCTTTGTCTTTATGACCTGCATTACGCTTTATTATTTCCTCTTTATGTCTTAATTTCTTATATTTCTTTGTATTTTGTAGAAAATTTTGGAATAGTGTATTATGAGTTACTACATACATTCTAACTTTGGAATTACTAATTTATATTTATATTTATATATATATATATATATATATATATATATATATCCTAAATTATATATATATATATATATATATATATATATAATTTAGGATACCTTCTTGTAATAATTCTTTTAAAGTCTTAAAATCAATTAATCTTGATCTTGATAAATATATATATAAATTAGCTTGTAAATACGCTCTGCCATTAGAGGCATTTAATATGTGGAAATTTACTATATTAGAATCAATTAAAAATGCTATTAGAGATATTAAATTGTCTAGATCTTTATATAATATTGATAATATTAAACATTCCATTAATGATTTACAAAGATCCTTTGTTATCACCTATGTTGATAAAGCCTCTAATAATTATGCTATTATCTGTAAAAAATTTTATATTCAATTTCTGTTAGATTATTTAAAAAATAATAGTCTTTTTAAACCTGATTTACATTCCATCAATAGTATTAAATTGAAAATTATCAATATGTATAATGATTTAAATATTAAATATAAATATCTTAAATTTCCTTATATAGTGCTTATTCCAAAATTTCATAAAAATCCTATTAAATTTAGAACAGTTACTAGTGGCCATAATACTTACTCTACTACTGCGAGTAAATTATTACTAAATTCTTTAAATCTAATAAATAATAGTTTAAGCCAGACTAGCAATAACTACCATATTCTAAATAATAGTAAAGAATTAAAGAATAAATTAACATCTCTTAGAAAAATAATAGGATTTCAAACTTTTGATTTTAAAGATCTTTTTAATAATATTAAGATATCTGATCTATATGATGTAATTTTAGCTCTATATAATGCTTATATTACACCTCTTTCAAATCAAATTAAATTTAAAAATTTTCCTAAACTTCTTCACTTTGTTATTTTCAATAATTATATTTTTCAAGGAAATAAATTATACTTACAAGTCTCAGGAGTTCCACAGGGTGGCTGTAGTAGCAGTATGCTAGCTAATTTATACCTTTATCATTATGAAATGTCATTTACTTCAATAGATTATACTTTTTACAGATATGTTGATGATCTGATTTGCTTAGTACATACAGAAAATTATCTCATAGATATAGATTACTATCCAGACAATTTGGAATTAATACCTAATGAAGCTACTATTAATAAAAATGTTAATTTTTTGGATTTAAATCTTTTTATTGATCCTTCTAATAGAATTGTTACAAATTTATATGATAAAAAAGACTTTTATAATTTTAATATTAATAAAATATTACCTTTTAATTCCTGTAACTCGATTCAATTGTTTAGAAATATTATACTCAATCAGCTTTTTAGAATTTATAGATTATCTGATAAAAAATTTCATGCTATGCATATCAATAATCTCAAAATTACTAGTAATTTATATAAATATCCCACTTATTTAGTAAATAGTATTGTTAAAAAATTTAAAATAGCTGGATTTTTATAATTCTTTCCATAGTATCATATAATTCTATTCATAGTATCTTATATTAGCCAGTCATCTCCATTTTTTTTTTTTTTTTTTTTTTTTTTTTTTTCCCCCATTCACTTCCCACTTCAGCATTACCTTTATTTGCCCCTCTTTTTAGTAGCTCTTTTTGTATATTAATACTTTTTCTTTACATTTCGCTTCACAGTTTTTCAATTCTTATGAATGGCAACAGTAAATGGTTTTTTATTTTTTCTTTACGAATGGCAACACTGGTCTCTTCTATCAGTGTTCCCTCGATCCCTGTAATGAATCGTCTGTACACACGCTGTGCTTTTTCCAGGTATTCATTTTTTCTTTTTTATTCCATCTTTATGTATGTCGTCCAAGTAGAAATAGTTCATAGATTTAATCTATCTATTTCTTCAGAAACATACATTTTTGTGTTTGCTTCTACAAAAAACTTGGACATGATTAGATTTTTGTAGAGGTTAACAATTCATGATTTAGGCTTAGAGCCTTGTCCACGTGTAAGGCGTTTGTGCTTGATTTCGTTTGTTATACTTATTTCGATTCCTTACCTTTGTATTATATTTTTCATTGACTTGTTGATTCGATATTAATTTTTTTATTTTTTCCATATGCTTGAGGATTAATTGATTTTTACATTTGTTTTGTACGCCAGTTAGATAGTTGAATTTAGTTTAAGTTTTTCTTTTTTTGTTTCCATACCTTTTAATTTGGTTGATTTTCTGTAACTTGATAGCTAGTGTTTTGTATTTTTAATCCATTTGATTGATGATTTGCTGTATTATATTTTATTCTGTGGGTGTTTTTAAAAAGTTAGGTTTATCGTGTTACATCTTCTTACTTTTCGTTCATTGGATTTTCAAACTTCTATTATTTTATATATATATATATATATATATATATATATATATATATATATACATATATATATATATATACATATATATATATATACATATATATATATACATATATATATATATATATATATATATATATATATATATATATATATATATATATATATATATATACCTGGAATCTGGGAACAGTAATCTATGGCGTCTTTTATCCATTCCAGGTCTCCTTTTTGATTTTGTTACTGTTGAAGTGCTTTTATCTTTGCACATATGGAGGACTGACCATTGTATTACATAGGTACCGTGAGCGTTGCCCGGGCGGAAGAGCTGCTTTAAACGGGAAAGGGGTGTCGCAATCCACCCCTACCATTTTATGAAAGACATATGGTCACCCCCGTTCTATTCTTTCCATTTATATCTTTATATATATATATATATATATATAAGATTCCCGGTTGGGGCAGCAAGATACTTTACAATGGTGCCCGAACAAATCAACCCTGTAGGTTAGTGCAAATATGTCGGATGTCTGAAAGTGACCCTAGTACGACTAGTACGGATTCAGTGCACTCTGGAAAATTGAGCTCCGATTTCAAATTGAGAGGATAACGACCACCCAGGATACTATAATGGGTGAAAATAGTAGTAGCAGACGGCTAACCTGAGGTAAAACTAGCAGGAGGTGGTCAGCCAGATTGTCAGTTGCCCGCCAATCTGGCATTAGAGTGTGTAGAATTAGAGGGTGCCCACTTAGACGTTAAGAGGTTACAATTTCTTCGCAATAGCTCAACGGCAGAGATTCGGCTGGCCAGTTCGGAGATCCAGGGTTCGATTCCCAATGAGGTAGACAGGTATTTTATAGCTGTAACTAAAAGTTTTCCCCAAAATACCGAAGCTTTTATATTTGCTTGCTTTAGTTCCGGTTCAAAAAATTTCCTTGAAACATCTATTTCAAAACTGGCTGCAAATATAGCGCAGGTGATAACTAATATGGATTCAACATCAATTTCCACATAATAACTGGGGATCACTAGGGATTTCCAATTCCGGTTTTGAAAATGTTACTCATGATTTTTCCAAAAATTCTAATCACACTGCGAAATAAGTATACAAAAAAAATATTCCTAATAGTTCTATCAAAAATGATGTTTCCACCACATGAAGGTTTGTTTCTGAGTCTTGATTATTCAAAGCTCTAAAATCAAGAACGCGTCAACTCGCTTTAATCATTTTAATAGATACAGCTTTAAATTTAATTCAGACTGTTCATTCACTGAGACTAAATGCCATTTCGACTTTAAGCCAATTCCGTACTCTCTAAATTAAATTAACTAAAGCCCAAATCCAACTCCATTGCTATTCTTGGCAAGTCAGATGGCAACGGTTCAACTAATTAAACGTATTTGCATGCTGGCTGTCCGGTCTGAGATTATTCTGGAAACATCAGTTTTCTTCTATCTCTTATTAACAAAAGTATGTTCGTTGTTGTTACGCCTTCTACTGCTCTGTCACTGCAATTTATTCAAATTAAAGCTCAGCATTATCTAAATATGTAGAATCGGAATTAAAAAAAAAAACAATTACAGTGTGGGCAGTACTTAAATGTCCCTACAAATTCATTTTCTCTTCATTTATTTCACAACTGATTAATTTGAATTTAATTACACAAAAAAGAGCGCGAGTAATTATTACTTTCCTTATATACATAATGTATAAGGAAAGTATTGTGACGAGGTCGAAAATTCGAATTCGAGTTTTCGACGGGAGAGCACGTTTCAAGCATCCCTGATTACGAATCAAACATTATTGAAGTGATATCTGCGTGTGTGTGTGTGTGTGTGTGTGTGTGTGTGTGTGTGTCAGTGAGACTGTGGAGACGATAACTGACGAACGAATGGACCGATTCGAACGAAATTTGGTACAAAAATCACAATCCGTAAACACTGGACGCCTATTGTTTTTAAACGCAATCGAATGTTTAGAACCCCCCTAAATTTTCGAATGAAATTTTGAAAAAATCGTCAAAAAATCAAAACCGCTAATAAAGTTACGCAAATAGACATGTTTCATTAGAAAACGATTAGCATAAATTTTAGGATGCTAACATGAACCGTTCTCGAGATATTGCACATTTTTCAAAAAAATTATCAAATGTAATATAAAATAAAAATATATATATTTCCTATTGAGAAACATGTTCACTTTTCATATGTAATGCCATGCGATAAATTGGGTGACATCATTCTCATGGATCTAACTCGTTCCATTCATGAAAAAAGATACTTTAAGTAATACTTTTGTATTCGAACGCCAATAGTCATTTATTTGCTGTAAGAATAACTTATTTCTTCTTCCATAACGCTTGGCGAGATTTTAGCGTTGAATTTGGCGGAATGTCGCCAACTTAGCGACTTTTTTAATGTTGCCAAATTAACGAAAATCTCGCCAAATGGATAAAAATGACGACTAATTGTCGAAAATTCAATATCTTGGAAAGAATATTAGTATCTACAATAAGAAAAACCTATTTTTTTAATGTAAAAGTAGTAAATTCATTACATTATATAAGGAAAGTCATGTGTTCCCCACATCAGATTTTTTGAAATTACGTTCAATTTGCAACTTTAATTCAATTTTCGTCCTTATTTGGCGACTTAGACGTACTGACAAAGGCGGCGTTGCAAAAAATGCTGATGCATATCCCTCAAAATCTCTAATGCGGATAAACGATTAGTTCTGGAGTAATGGGGTTTGTCATATTTATTTTGTCATCAAGAATTGCGTATAAAACAAGCATTTAATTGATACATTTGAGCATTGATATGTGAGTCGTCACACGCCAGGTATTGGCGCTATATAGACCGATCTCGTAAAGTGGAGTAAATAAAGAAATACATATTACCAGTAATTAAAATGAAGAGGCTTAATTTTAAACAATAACAAAGAATTTATTTCATTAAGACAAACCTTATTTAATAACTATTAACATCTGGTAAATTTCATATACCAACATCTTTAGTGTAGTACATTAAGACAATCAAATCTCCTCATTCTATGATCATAATATGAGCATTACAATTATTAACCTATTAATGTGCATTAACTCACTATTCTTACTAGCCTACGTCTTAATGGCCCAGGTTAACCTTATTTAGGAGGGTCAGAGAGATAATAATAATCAAAGTGCAAAAATATGTGTAGAATTGTCCTACCTCGATCATCTTTGCCGATGTCGGACTTTATGACCGCGCGCTCCGGCTCTGTCCCGTGGGCTCGCTCTCTCCGAGATCCGTCGCTCTTGCGACCTCTTCTTTTCACTCACAAAATTCAAGTCCTCGATTTCAAAAACTTAAAGTCCAAAGTTGCTCTCTGTCTCTACCCCCTTAACAAGGCGCCCCTGTCCATAATTGGCTAAGTAAATTAAGGGCTACGCCCTTCAGGCTATATTATTGGTCAAGGCCCCCCTGAAATATGAGATATGCAGTCTCCAGTTTTAAAATCGTTGAAAGTTCTCACGAGAATTTTCCCAAGGTTCGAGTGATATTAATTGACCCTGGGGTCAAGAAGTTCAACCCCTTCCGTTTGTTGTAACACCTAACGCTGACATGAACTTGAGAAGCACCCTCTCTTTTCGAAATGAATGTCCGGTGCAGCTGCGTTCGAGGGAATGTTACAAAAATTGCCTCACTTCATGAGGGACCGTCTTCTTAGGTCCACTTCCTCTTTCAAAAGAGCAATGTTATATTGGGAATTGAAAATTACAATATAACAATTACCCTTCTTCCCCCCCCAAAATTTGGTGGGAAAAAAGCCAATTACAAAGTGCCAGCTCATAGTTGCTGCAGGCGTGTCCACTGTGTAGTCCAACAACTCGTCTTGCTCTCATCTGTATCTACTGTAAAAATGCACTATATACACATATACACAAATCATATTATCATATATATACTCTTATATGCCATCAAAAGAACACGAAAATACTATACAAAAATACAATTCTCAATGTGTCTGCAAATGACGATATCTGTGTCGTTCAGTTGTACTTAATGTCGATTAAAAGTCTATTCATGTAAGCACAAGTTCGTCCACTGGTGATATGTCTTTTTTTTTGTTTTTTTTTTTTTTTTTTAAACAATATAGTTCCACACAAGTTCAAGGTGTATATCTGTAAAATTGTTCACATATGATAACCAAAGTCACTTTGACCGTCAATTGGATATTTGTTGGGATCAGGGACTTACGCATATGGTCCCTAATAATATCACTTTGTCCCCTTGTAGTTATGGTGGAAAGTGTAAAATATCTTTCCTTTGGAAAAAAAAAACACTGATATCACTGCACACTTGGAAACCGCTGAAATGTAAATCGCTCCACTGCTGGAACTCGTTGCAGAACTGGATCGCTGTCTAACTGGAATTCGCTGAACTGTAAGGCGATGAACTGCTGGAATCGCTGACCAAATGATAATCTTTGTGCACCCGGAATCGTTGAGCACTCGGAATCTCTGATCAACAGGAATTGCTGACCATTTGAGAATCGTTAGGCAACCGGATCTGTACGCTGTCTCATGTTTTGTTTAGGACAATCAATACATATACATTACACTCAAGCTTATTAAAATACTCTCTTCTCTTAAAACTCCCTTAAGTATCATTTTTTTTATAAATTCAATTTCTATAATTTTAATTTGTCACCCGGCACACGAAACATTACAAAAAAAAACTCTCTCTTTTTTTTTTTCAAACTCCTTTAAATTTGTTAACACTCTCAAAAATTGCCCCCTTTGAAATTTCTACACTTTATCTACTTTACATCCTTCCATATAATATATACATTTTTTTTTTTTTTTTTAATTTGATACTCTCTTCAAACTTACATTTTTCAAATTCCTTCTTTTTATTTATTTTACATCTCTGCCTTATGTATATATATATATATATTTTTTTTTTACATTATATACACTTCTTATCTAACATCCAATCCATCATGTGTTCTGAACCGGACATGCCATAAATATAACTCATGTACATATTTATAATAAAATACTTAAACAATTACACTATCCTCTCAAATACTATCAAAATAAGACTTATATAGGTTCAAAAATTTCCGCAATATACTTTAAAATTTTCCTACAAACTGAGATGACAGAAAAAAAAACCCATGTAATCATTTAATTATTATCCTACTGAAAATCTTATAACTCCCCTGCGATTCTATATTACACTATCCATAATTATACATTTTCTTTCACATATCCCCTGATTTAATCCAAATCTTATACTTGGATACGGAATTTCCCGAATTCCTTACATTATTCACTTTCCCACTTAATGAAACCATACTTAAATTTTTTGTAAATCTTATCACTCACTGAAATTCTCTCAATGCCTACAAAATTACGAATTTTCTCTCAAAAACCACCTAACTCAATTCAAATCCCATACTTGAATACCAAAATGTACATTTTCTTTTCTTATATCCCCTGTAATTGAATGCAAAGTCTCCTGAATTAATTCATTTCTCCTTTTGTGTAACATATATTCTAGCATCTAAATTCCCTGTTCAAACAGAAAAATCTAGTCCCCAGAGAAAATCAAGTAGTGGTATACAAGGTCAACATGTCCTTCTGCCATTGTGTCATTTTCCCTGGAAAGCGGTCCCCTTTCTGGCCTGCGGCTAATACGGGCATTTCTTCGTGTAACTTCCCATGGCCAATTAGCTGTACAAATTTTTGAAGATGTCGTTTTGGCAAAATGATACAAATTTTCTCGTCTACGTTTCCGCCATGTTGTGTAAAGTGTTTAGGACGACGGGATGTGCGCGTAGCAGTGTGTGTGATTGTCTGTGTTTCGCGACTCCTATGGATTACGCAAGGATTCATTTACCCCACGGATTAATTAAAATGCGGTTAGTGTCCTTTTGTTCTACCATTGTATTTTATTATTATATCATGTTTATTCCCGCGTTCTAGCGTTACCTTCGAAAGTTCGTCTCTCTCAAAAATTTTATATGTGCGACCCATTCAAAATATATGTAGAAACGCTTTTTTTTTTTTCAAATGCTTTTTATTTAATCTACAATTCGCGTATGTTTATTAAAATTATCTATTCATTTTAAATTATAATTTGTGTATAATTTTCATTACCATTATCTTTTTTCTTTGAACTGCCATTATGATTTTTAATTAAAATTCTCTATCCATTTCAAACTCTAATTTTAATTTTTAATTACCCATTGTTTAGTTATTTGAATTACAATTTTTATTTTTAATTATGAATTATTTATTTATTTAAACTAGAAAAAAAAAATTTGTTTTTCTTTTTTTCTTTTTTTTTTTTTTTATTTACCAATTATCTAATTATTTTAAACTATAATTCTATAACTCCTATTTCCTCACGCGTATTCATCCAACAATGGTTGATCAATCCGCTAATTAAATGAAGAGCGCGTGGAGAAAGTTTACTTTTGTTTTAAAATTTCACTGTTCTTTGAAAAGAGTTTTTTTTTTTTGAAATTCAAAATATCCCTTTATTTAATATTCCTAATTATCTTATCCATCGAAATTTTTATTGCCTGGAAATCAAAGTTCTCTTAAAAAAAAACCTTTTTATAGAGTTATAACGACTTTTTATAGAATTCTAACGATGTCCCCCTTTTGCTTTTTTTTTTTTCATGAAATGTGACGTGTCTTCTCTGTTATTTATGTTCTTTCCAAATTTGAATTTAATATATCCACATCTTTAACCTATCATCCCTAAAATTTCTTTTGTCCTCCAACGATACTTGTTATTTATTTTGTAACAATTATTTATTTTTTTAAATCACAATTTTTATTCATAATTCCCAATTATTTATAGTTCCATATTTATTTAAACTTTCTTGTTCATTTAAACTTTCAACTAATTAATGTATGATTTATTTAAAATTTCCTTTATTTACAATCCAATATTTATTTAAAATTTGCGTTTCATCTTTCGCGTTGCATTTTGTGAATGGCGATTTTTCTTTGTTACTAATATTTTCAAAATTTTGAATTACGGTTTGTCCGCGTTCTTACCTATGTTTAAACTTCTTTCGTGTTTTAATTGAATCAATTTAAATTTAAATTCTTTAAAGATCTCAAATCATATCTGTGTTTCGGCCTAACCGGTGTTGGAAGAAGTACTGTGCGTGAACAATTTGTACTGCTTATATCGTCCCCTTGTGAATTTCCCGCTGATTCATCTTTCCCCTGAACGTTTTCCATCTGTATACATCCCCCATCCACTTGTGTTGGTCCCTCTTGCGCATCTCGTTCTATTTCTCCCGCCTTTTCATTCGTGTTTGCTTCAATTCGTGTACCGTCCCCCTGTTCTGAAAGTTCCAAATTCTCGTGTGTTTCTAGCGTGCTATGTCTGCCTGATTCCCCCCCTGCTGAAAGAATGTTTGCGTTCGGAGAGTCTTTTGGAGGGATGATTGCATTCTCTGGTGCGCTCTGAGTTGTTTCGTTTTGTACTTGTGCGGTAACTGGTTTCGCGGATCCAAGAGTAAGAGTGTTTTCGTGCGTATGGTGTGGTTTCGCGTTGTGTGCACTGGTTTGACAAGACTCTCTGTACTGTCCGTTTGCTATTTCCTCTTCCAACATGATAAACGGAATATTCTCATTTTGACCGTGGTCTTTCTTTAGTTCCGGTTTCGGTTCAGAGTTTTGTGCGTTTTTAGGAGTGGGGAGAAGAGGTGACTTGTATTTGTTTATGTAGGGCATTTTTAGATGTGGCTTGCGGTCGGGAAGAGTCCTTAATCTATTTATGTGGGCTTTTATGATTTTAGAATTTGGTTTGTCACACAGTTTTATTTCATATATAAATCTATTTATTCTATTAATTACTCGATAAGGTCCCGTGTGGTTCCCCTTTTTATACCGATTATTATTGTTTTCCATGAACACCCTTGACCCGATTTCCAAATCCCTGAATTTAGCTCTTTGGAGTTGTTGACTTTCTTGGCGTTCTTTCGCGAGAATTAAATTTTTATTTGCCTCCTTAAATGCGTTATTCATCACTGTTATTTTTTTTTATATATAATCCTGATATGTTGTTTCTGTATTATTTTCTGTTACATTAGTTTCAAAAAAAGTTGGAAGGTCTCTTCCAAAAAAAAGAAAGTTTGGTGTTTCTTTGGTGCTTGAATGTACCGTCGCGTTGTACACAGCTACGTGGCATTGTACTGCAGTATCCCAGTATGGCGAATTCTCCGCTAATGTCGCTAAGGTGTGTTTCAATTGTTTGTTAGTAACCTCCACTATACCGTTAACCCATGGCGAACGTACCGATGCTATTCTGGCAACTATTCCGAGTTTCTCTGTCATAATTTGATGTATATTAGATGTAAATTGAGAGCCTGCGTCCGATAACACTGTCTTAGGACATCCCCAATTCATAAAGTAATTTAAGAGTCTATCAGCAACCGTAGTGGCCGTTATATCCGGGATAGGAAACATTTGTATATGTTTGGAGAAGTGGTCTACCACCGATAACACATATTTATTATTTGAAGTGCTAGTTTGAAACGGTCCGCAAATGTCTGTCGACAAAATTTGCACGGGCCCATCAGGTATAGGATTTCTTCCCAGGGGAACGGGCTGATTTTTTCCCTTTTTCTTTCTACACTGTTCGCAAGATGTAATAAAATTTTGTGTGTCACTGTACATACCCGTCCAAAAATATCTGTCCGATAAAAGTTTATAAGTTTTATCGATCCCTGCATGTGTTACATGTTGTTGTTGATGAAACCCAGACCGTCCGACCTACCAGAAAGGTGTAAGGTAACTTCTTGGACGGTCGGGAAGTGCCACCCAATTTAAACCGGAACCCAGTGGGGGAGGCATCCACAGGGACCGTACCCTCCTTCCCCTACCACCAACCTCTCGGAAGGACTTTCGGACCCACATGTTTAACGTGATCGTACTCCGCATGAACACGACGGCAGTTTTGGCAGTGGCTGGAATCGAACCCGGGCCTACCGAGTGCAACTCCAGCGCGCTAACCAATGGGCTACCGCGCCCCTGCATGTGTTACATGTGTAATCGCTAAAATTTCTTTCTGTAAATTTCTGGGTATAACTATAGTTTTGTTCAAATTGTCTCTCCAAGGTCTGTCCTTCCAGTTTCCTACGTGCATTAATAAATTAGTTTCCTCGTCAATATATAATGTGTCATAATGTTTACCCTCTTTAAAATTCCGGTTTTGTAAATTTTCTCTGATTATTTTTAATTTTGGATCTTTAATTTGTTCCTCTAAAATTCTATCTAATGCCGGGATTTCTGTTATTGTGTTTATCTGTGCAATATAGACACTATCCTCATTCACATATCCATTTCTTTTCACCGTGTTTTCTCCCTTAATTTGTTCTATCAGGTTAATTTCTCCCCTTGGATTCTCAATGTTTTGTTTTCCCTCATTCTGCTCTGTTTGTTTATTTTCAAAATCATCTCTACTTAAAAAATCCGCTAATAAATTATCTTTACCCGGGACGTGAATAAATTCATAATCATATTCAGATATCTCTAAAAGCCACCTCTGTAATACGCTGGGTGGGTTTTGTATTTTTAAATGCTGTCCCAAAGGTAAATGGTCAGAAAGCACAAAAAACTTTCGTCCGAAAAGAAAATTCCTAAAAAATTTCATTCCCTGATGCATAGCAAGTAATTCAATTTTCATGGCCGGGTATTTTTGCTCCTGTATCGATAATTTCCTGCTAAAATATGCAATCGGTTTTAAAATTCCCTCTCTGTATTGTAAAAGAGCGCCTCCTATGGACTGAATGCTGCCATCGATATTCAGATAAAAGTCTTTGTCAAAATCTGGCTGTATAAGTAATGGTTTCTTGAAAAAACATTCTTGGAGTTCCTGGAATGCCTCCTCACATTTATTATCCCATTTAAATTTATTATCCTTTCTTGTTAAGTCTGATAAAACCGCGGTTAATTGAGCATAATTTTTTATTGAATTTCTGTAAAAATTACAAATGCCTAAAAATCTTTTTAATTTTCTTAATGTTTTTGGTACTGGAAAAGAAGTGATTTTGTTTATATTTTCATCTGTTGGTGTAATGCCTTTTTGACTAATTTCAAATCCTAAATATGCTACTTTTTCTACAAAAAATTTACATTTGCTGGGTGTCAGAGTTAGGTTGTATTTTCTTAATTTATCGAATACTAATTTTAATTTATGTATTAATTCTGAATAAGAGTTAGCCGGGATTATTATGTCGTCGATGTAAGCTTGTATGTTTTCCTCTCTTAAGTCCGCTAAAATGGTGTCCATAACCTGTTGAAAAATTGGAGCGGAGCTTACATGTCCAAAAACGAGTCTTTCAAATTGGTAGTTGCCATAGGGCGTTGTAAAAGCAAATAATTCTTTTGTGTCTTCAGGTAAAACCAATTGGTTGAATGCACTATGAAAATCCAGTTTCGAATAGTATCTATGTCCGGCTAATTTAGTTATAATTTCATTTACACGGGGAATTTTGTAAGGAAAAAGAGTGGATATGTTATTAATTAATCTCAGATCTAAACATAAACGGTACTCTCCACTTGTTTTACGCACTAAAATCATCGGCGATGCAAAATTTGATTTTGTTCTGGCAATTATCCCTGCTTCTTCTAACTCTTTTAATTGATTTTTTGCGGTATCCTGCAGTGCGTACGGAACGTCGTATGGCCTGGAACGTATTGCGTGGTCATGTGCAAGCTTTATCACCGGTTTTACGATGTCCGTCGCTCCTAAAGTTTTTAATGATTTTGAAAAAACGTCCGAATATTGCATTACAAATTTGAGGAAATCTTGTTTAATGTTTGGGTCCATGTGGTCAGTATTAAAATCTTCTGTTTTCAAATCTTTTTTTCTTTCTTCAATTATCTCCGGTTTAGCCTGTATTAAATTTATCATCTCTTCGTGTTTATGTGTCCGTTCACTAATTTCTGGTTCTTTAATGTCCTGTTGTTGTATCGTAAAATCTGTCGTAATGTTTCCTAAAGCCATGTTTTTATTTAATGTAATTGTCGCATTCGTGTTATTCTGAACTTCAATTTTAATTTTGTTCTCATTCATGTGGTGTATTCCATAATTCATTACAATGTATGATTTTTCTTTGGGTTCGAACAAAACCTCTGTTCCATTTTCTAGACTTTCCTCACTATATACTACAACATTCTCCCTCGAATTCGGTTTGATTTCTACTTTTCTTAAAATTTTGGCTAGATTCGGTCTTTCCTGTATTATCTCATTTATTTGTCTATCAATTTGCCTATCAGAATTTAAAATTATTTCTATGTCGCCCATCTTCAGAATGTTCTTTTGTGTATTCAAAATGGCTTGATTTTTCTGTAAAAAGTCAAAACCCAATACTCCCTTAAATTTTTGTGTAAATCTTGCTGTTGTGACAAAAAAAATATGTTTGAACTGTTTTCCCTGAATTTTAAATGGAATTTCCACAGTCTTTATATATTCAATACTATGTCCTGTTAAAGTTGATATTGTAACACTCCTTGACACATATTTAATTTTGACATTATCTTTAATTTTATTGAACAATTCTAATGATAATACACTAACGCTCGCTCCAGAGTCTATCATGAGTTCGCTTTGTATATTTTTAAATTGAGCTATTATTGTTGGCAATTCTGTTTTTTCAATTTGTTCTCCTACAGATGCAATCGTTTCCTCATGTTTTTCAGTACTTTCATCGTTATGTATCTCCAATTTCTTATTTTCTGTTTGTACAGGAATTTCAATTTTTCTCGGGAACTTTACCCTGTAATTTTTCTCTCTTTGTAAGTTATTATTTAAAGCTCCCACAATTAGTTTAAATTATCTCTTCTATTAGGGAAATTTCTGTATTCAAATCTTGTATTCATCTCTCTCCCATTGTTTCTTTGCCCGCCCGATTCTCTGATTCTGTTTTGGTTTGACTCGTCCCTATTATATCGTTGTTCCCTAGAAAATCTACTTTGTGGAGGGGGTGCTGCATAGTAATTTCTGCTCTGTTGATAGTTTCCAAAGGCGTGGTTTGGCCTATAATCGTATGTGTCCGGCTGGGAGGAGTAAGTTCTGTGGTCATCATACGGCTGGGTTTGAAATGAGTGGGGAGGAGACTGTATTTGATTATGCCACTGTGTCCTCGCGTTGTTTATGTTTTGACTCTGTGTTTGTTTAAAATGATCAGCTTTGTATATTCGGCATTCTCTCATGAAATGTCCCTGTTTATTACAGTAGTGGCATGTTACGAGTTTTTTTGTTTGTGTCGTGGGAATTTGTACTTTTTCTTGGATTTTTAATGTGTTTATTTCTTGGGTAATTGAATTTAAAATATGTGCGTTAAATTCCTGTTGCTCTTTGCGGAGCGTCTCAATTTCTTGTCTATATGTAGCACTATTTACATTTGCCGTTATCGCAGCTAAATTTGCCTGTTCCAAGTTTGTGGCTATTTTTACAGCTTCATCAAAATTTTGTGCATTAGTTTTTATTATTTCTTTCTGGAATTCAGGTGTTACCGCCTCTAAGAATTTACTTAACCTTAATTTATCCATAATCTGTTGTGTCGCTTCACTGTGCTCTGTGTCGCCAATATAATTTAAAGTTAGTGTTGTTATTCTGTGTGCTAGCTGCTTAATCGTTTCTCCCTGTGTCTGTTTTGCGGTCGTGAAAAGGATCTGATTTGTTGTAATGTTCGGTTTTTCTGTAAAGAACTCTAATAACCTATCCCTAAATTTTTCGAAAGATGTTTCCCTTCTTAATTCTTGTGACCCTATATAAAATTTTCTTGCATTCCCTCTTAACCGCGATTTCACAATTGCTAACTTTTCCTCCTCTGACCAATCCCCCAAGCTGCTTAAAGATTTGATCTGGTCAAAAAAAATTTCTACATCATTCTCTATGCCATTGCATTCCCCTAATAGGTGTATAAGTCCTGGTAACCTGCCCCTCGTTGCTGGATGATTTTCTCCGCTTTCCGTCATTCTAAATTTCACTTTCTCGCAAAAATTCTATATCTAAAATTATCTCCTGTTTTTACACCTCAAAATGTTCCCCCAAAATATTTAAATACAATATCACATAAATTCAAAAACATAATTCTAATCATTTCACTATCTACGCATGCAAATACTTCAATCCTCATAATTAACTCCTCAAATATTACACAAATATTTATACAATTCAAAAATTTCTTAAAAGCTTCAAGTTCCCTAATAATTATATTTTCACATACAATATGGCATGTCTCATTAAGAACACATAATGATTCACTATTTGCTTGCTTCTCATACTGTGAAATAAATTTTCTTAAATTTACCTATATTTATTTTAATTTTAAAATTCTTTCTTTAATTTAATCCTTATTTTACACACAAAAAAATTTTTTTATTCAATCTTTTCATTTCTCATTAATTCCAAATATATTTATTCTCTTCATTAAAATTTAAATTCTGGCATATAACTGGTCTAAAACAGCAAAGTCGCCAGAAGGGTTAAATAATTTTGAATCGAGGTTTGATTGCTCATGAGCACCAATATGATAAGGGTGCAATAATTTTGAGTCCAGGTTCGAAACTGGTTTAAACGGCACCAAAATGATATGTGAGTCGTCACACGCCAGGTATTGGCGCTATATAGACCGATCTCGTAAAGTGGAGTAAATAAAGAAATACATATTACCAGTAATTAAAATGAAGAGGCTTAATTTTAAACAATAACAAAGAATTTATTTCATTAAGACAAACCTTATTTAATAACTATTAACATCTGGTAAATTTCATATACCAACATCTTTAGTGTAGTACATTAAGACAATCAAATCTCCTCATTCTATGATCATAATATGAGCATTACAATTATTAACCTATTAATGTGCATTAACTCACTATTCTTACTAGCCTACGTCTTAATGGCCCAGGTTAACCTTATTTAGGAGGGTCAGAGAGATAATAATAATCAAAGTGCAAAAATATGTGTAGAATTGTCCTACCTCGATCATCTTTGCCGATGTCGGACTTTATGACCGCGCGCTCCGGCTCTGTCCCGTGGGCTCGCTCTCTCCGAGATCCGTCGCTCTTGCGACCTCTTCTTTTCACTCACAAAATTCAAGTCCTCGATTTCAAAAACTTAAAGTCCAAAGTTGCTCTCTGTCTCTACCCCCTTAACAAGACGCCCCTGTCCATAATTGGCTAAGTAAATTAAGGGCTACGCCCTTCAGGCTATATTATTGGTCAAGGCCCCCCTGAAATATGAGATATGCAGTCTCCAGTTTTAAAATCGTTGAAAGTTCTCACGAGAATTTTCCCAAGGTTCGAGTGATATTAATTGACCCTGGGGTCAAGAAGTTCAACCCCTTCCGTTTGTTGTAACACCTAACGCTGACATGAACTTGAGAAGCACCCTCTCTTTTCGAAATGAATGTCCGGTGCAGCTGCGTTCGAGGGAATGTTACAAAAATTGCCTCACTTCATGAGGGACCGTCTTCTTAGGTCCACTTCCTCTTTCAAAAGAGCAATGTTATATTGGGAATTGAAAATTACAATATAACAAGCATATGTAATCTTTTACTTTAGTCTAGAAAATATACCAGCGCTGCCCGGGAGTTAAAGCAGGGTAGTTATATAAAAAAAATCTGATGTGGGCAACACATGACTTTCCTTATATAACGCAATGAATTTACTACTTTAACAGTAAAAACAACAGGTTATTCTTATAGTAGATATATTCTTTCCAAGATATTGAATTTTCGTCAATAAGTCGTCATTTTCATTGATTTAGCCTCATTTTTAACACTTTACAACAAAGTTGAAAAGTGTTTATGACTTTGTTAACACTTTACAACAAAGTTGAAAAGTGTTTATGACTTTGTTCATTCTGTCTGTCTGTCTGTCTGTCTGTCCGTTAGCACGATAACTGCCGTAAAAATGACTTAATCAAAATGAAATTTTAGTATGTTGTTCAGACGGTCTGTAGGACCTATGGGAATATAAATGAATAATATCACACAATTAGTTTTGGATTGAACCCAGGTTGAAAAATTGAAATACATTGAGCCCTATGGGACCTAATTTTTCTAACATTTTTTAAGCGGATTTAAAATTCACAAATTGCTTCGAAAATTTAAGGTAAAAGTCAAATTGTTCCATAAAATATATAAAAAAAAACTCAGCTAAATATATTCAGTAGTTTTTTAAATAAAAATTAAAATAATAATTACACATCTTATATGAAACGATCACGTGACCATGATATGAAACGATCACATGACCCACTTCAAAATGAGATATGGCATCCATCTTGTTTCAAATTCGTGATTTTTTAAAGTTCTTTTTAATTCATATTGAGTGTTGTATCCATCCTAAAACTACTTTATTTCTGCTTAAATTCTGTGCATCTACATACTAAAACAACACAATGACAATATATTTGAGTTTAAATTCTCATTCAAATTTGATTATTTCTACCATTAAGCCTATTTTTCACCTATGTAAAATGTAAACAGCAAAATATGTAGAATGAGTTGTATTAGAATTACTGTATTTCTTTAACACAAAAGAATTCAGTGCATGGAGTCTGCATGGCTGATATGAATGAAATATTAATTGATTTTATAAACAGAAGGACGATATTTTTCGATGAAGTTTTAAGCATAAAGTTTATGAATTGTAGCTCCATGGTCTTAATTTTTAAATAAAATAAATTATTATAGTATTGTGATGAATGAAATGGAGAAAGTTATGAATGAAATCCTGCTTTTATAGAGAGATCCAGGCGTGTTATTTTTTCTATGACGTCATTTGAATTAATTTCAGTTGTTTTCGATGAAGTTTTCAAATATAATAAATTATCGTAGTATTATGATAGATTTAAAAATATTACCGTGGAATGTATTGCATTTTAAAGATATTTAAACCACGCAATTTATATTTCAATGCCGTCTTTTGAATGAAGTTCATTTTTTTCAATGAAGGTTTAAGTTTTCAAATATAATAAATCAATGTAGTATCGTGATAAGTTTTAAAATATTACCGAGGAATGTATTGCATTTTCGACTTTTTTAAATAAAATTGCATTGAAGTTGGAAAGTGTTTCATAATCAATGCTTTAAGCATGATTGATCTTTCTTGTTATCCATTTGGCAAGTTTTTCGTTAATTTAGCAACATTTAAACAAGTCGCCAAGTTGGCGACATTCCACCAAATTCGTCTCCAAAATCTCGCCAAGCGTTATGGATGGAGAAATAAGTTATTCTTACAGCACATAAATGGCTATTGGCGTTCAAATACAAAAATATTACTAAAAATATCTCTTCTCATAAATGGAACGAGCTAGAACCACCAGAATGATGTCACCAAATTTATCGCTTGATATTACATATGAAAAGTGAATATGTTTCTCAAGAGGAAATATTTTTTTTTATTTTACATGATTTTTTGATAATTTTTTGAAAATTGTGCAATATCTCGAGAACGGTTCATGCTAGCGTTCTAAAATCTATATCAATCGTTTTCTAATGAAAAATTACATTTGAAATGTCTATTTGCAAAGCTTTATTAAAGGTTTTGATTTCTTAATGATTTTTTCAAAATTTCACTCGAAAATTTAGGGGTCTTCTGAACATTCGATTGCGTATAAAAACAATAGGTTTCCAGCATTCACGGATTGTAATTTTTGTACCAAATTTCGCTCGAATCGCTCCATTAATTCGTCAGTTATCGTCTCCACAGACTCACTGACACACATACACACACACACACACACACAGACATCACCTCAAAAATGTTCGATTCGTGATCAGGAATGCCTGAAACGTGCTCTCCCGTCGAAAACTCGAATTAGAATTTTCGACCTCGTCATAATACTTTCCTTATACATTATTGTATATAAGGAAATTAATAACAAAATAAAAATTGGTGTACATCGGCACAACGGGCGGGAAACGTACACCATCCGCCCTCACCCCTCCTCCTGAAATAAGGCAGGTTCTATTTTCCGGAATAAAATCTAATCAGTACCAGGTTAGTCCACAATTGACATACCTAGGGGTGGGACAGCTCAGTGGTTAGAGCGGGAGAATTGCCCTCAGACGACAGGAGTTCGATATCCTGCTCTTTTCAAACTGTCTCCATGTTCACGCGAAGTACGAAACCGTTAAATTTGTGGGTCCGTAAATCATTTCGAGAAGTTTGTGGTAGGGAAAAGAGGGTATGGCCCCCTGTGGATATCTCCCCCACTATGGGTTCCAGCCTAAACTGGGTGGTACTTCCCGGCCATACAAACAGGTACGTTACAACTTCGGATAAGTGAGACGGTCTGTGTCAAAGAAGAAGTGACTTGTCTATCAAATTTATTAAAATTTGGTTAATTAGATTTTAAACTAGAGTGAACAACGATTTTTGCGAGCCAATTTGCAAATAGGAGCAGATACTTATATCCCGAATCGTACCAAAATGTACCAGGGTAGCCCACAATAATGTACCTACAAAATTTTATAAAATTTGTTCGATTTGTTTTTGAGTTAGATTGGATACATAAATTGAACAGACAGAAACGCACACAGACGTGATGCTAAAAATTATCTTTTCGTATTCTAGAGGTCCTAAAACGCGTAGATCCGCCAAAAACTCGAGATGCGATTTTCGGCACGATTCGAATACTTCCCCTATACATTACCATGGATTCTGGGGAAAGTAAAAGTCTGATGTGGGCAGCACATGCCTTTCCTTGCAGATTCGCATTCACTTTCTCTTTATTTCTTCACTAATTCGTTAAATTGAGTTTAATTGAAAAAATAACACCCATGATTATTTTAAGTAACATTGAATTTGCACTTTTAACGAATATTAAATGCCCTACTCTGTTTAAAATCAAGTTTAAATTATTAATAAAATACAGTTTTAATTATTTTAATTTTAAAAAATCTGATGTGTGTGTGGGCAGCACATGACTTTCCCTGCATATTCAAATTCATTTTTTCTTTATTTCTTTAAGAACGCATTCAATTGAGTTTAATTGCACAAAATGACACTAAATTTGCATTTTTAATTCAATTTCTGCCTTTATTTGGCAATTGGACTTTTCTCAAAAAAATGCGAAAAATCTCAAATATCTCGAGAACGATTAGTCCTAGAGTAATAGAGTTGTTTTTATTCTTTATCTCGTCAAAAATTACGTATAAAACAAGCATTTAATTGATAACTTGAACAAACGTAGTCTTTTTTTAGATATTGGCGATTTTTGCGGACCATTTCGTAAAAAAGGCAGGTTGTTCTGTTCCGAATCGTACCAAAATCTAATTAGCACCAAAGTATCCCACATGTGATTTATCTACCAAATTTGGTCAATTTGTATTTCAGCTAGAGTGAATACATGAGATTTTTGCGGGCCATTTTGCAAAAAAAAGACGGGTTCTTTTTTTCCGAATTGTACTAAAAACTAATCAGTACAAGGGTCATACCCAAGGGTCTTACCTACCAAATTTTGTGAAATTCGGTCCATTGGTTTTCGAGTTAGAGTGGATACATTGAGTGGATACATTGCACAGGCACACATACTTAGACTTCACGCTAAAAATAGTTTTTTCGTATTCTAGAGGTCTCAAAACGTGTAGATCCGTCGAAAACTCGAGTTGCGATTTTCGACATAATTCCAATACTTTCCCTATACATTACCATGTATTTCAGGGAAAGTAAAAATTGAGTATGTACAGGAAATCCTAAAAATATCCTTAAACATCCCAAAAAATTTATAAGAAAAGGTCCATGAGTGTGCACGTTAGATCTATGTATAGTAAAGCCATCCTGCTCAATTGAATAAAAGTGATTGCAGCGCCTTACCCTAGAATTTTAAAAGTCAGGATCTAATTAGGCAACAAAGCAAGATAGACGAAAAAAACTAATTACAAAGTTATAGAACAGCGGGCCCCAAATTTTTTGACGCGTGGACCACATAAAAGTTTTCAAACATTTTGTGGGTCACAACAGCTTTTAGAAAGATATATCTAAAATCTGGATGTAAAATAGAGTGCAAAATATAAAGTGCAGATTGAAGAATGAAACAAATATAAAAGTTTAGAATAAAAAATGGACACAAATATTCCAAATAAATTGTTTTTGAACAAGACTAATGGGAAGCGTGAAACTGATGTTCCTTTGCTCTCGAACATTTAGCTGGTTCTCAAAATATGAAATTTCAATCATTAAAATAGATTATATGTGTTCATCAGCAAGTGCTGATCTATGCACTGATTTTAAGTACAATGTTATTTTCGAAACAAAATTTGCGTGAATATGTCGTACTAAAACCAAAAGTAAATCATTGAGCATACTTTTCAGTTTCTTAAATTCGTTTTTTGGAAGAAATTCATGAAAATGCGTTATGAATCTGTTTCTACATGTTGCTGAAGCCAATGTTTTGGATATCACGTCTAAGGCTGGGTGAGAATGTAAATTCAAGAAAGTTAACATAAATGTACTATAATTGTAGCATCGTAATAATACTGTAATTATTCTTCTGTTTTAAAATGTCCTACTAACCCGAAGAGGTGCATTTCGGAGTTATTACTTTCCTTATACACATAATGTATAAGGAAAGTATTGTGACGGGGTCGAAAATTCGAATTCGAGTTTTCGACAGGAGAGCACGTTTCAAGCATCCCTGATCACGAATCGAACATTTTTGAGGTGATGTCTGTGTGTGTGTGAAAGTATGTATGTGTGTGTGTGTCTCAGTGAGTCTGTGGAGACGATAACTGACGAACGAATGAACCGATTCGAACCAAATTTGGTACAAAAATCACAATCTGTAAACACTGGAAGCCTATTGTTTTTATACGCAATAGAATGTTCAGAACTCCCCTAAATTCTCGAATGAAATTTTGCAAAAATCGTTAAAAAATCAAAACCACTAATAAAGTTACGCAAATAGACATTTCTTATGTAATTTTTCATTAGAAAACGATTGACATACATTTTAGAGCGCCAACATGAACCGTTCTCGAGATATTGCACATTTTTCAAAAAAATTATCGAAAAGTCATATAAAAAAAGAAATATTTCCTCTTGAGAAACATGTTCACTTTTCATACGTAATACCGTGCGATAAATTGGATGACATCATTCTAGTGGTACTAGCTCGTTCCATTCATGAAAAAAGATACTTCGAGTAATACTTTTGTATTCGAACGCCAATAGTCATTTATCTGCTGTAAGAATAACTTATTTCTTTGTCCATAACGCTTGGCGATATTTTGGCGACGAATTTGGCAGAATGTCGCCAACTTGGCGACTTTTTGAAATATTGCCAAATTAACGAAAATCTCGCCAGATGGATAAAAATGACGCTAAATCAATGAAAATGACGACTAATTGTCGAAAATTCAATATCTTGGAAAAAATATTAGTATCTACTATAAGAAAAACCTATTTATTTTACTGTAAAAGTAGTAAATTCATTACACTATATAAGGAAAGTCATGTGTTGCTCACATCATATTTTTTTCTATTATTTCGAATTTGTTTTTGTATTTATTTTATAGGCTCGAAATTCCTTTGTGACCTCTAGAAACTCAATAAAACTCGTGTAGAAAATGTGGCTCGAATTTCATTCGAGGCACGGTAGCAAGATCACAGACAAGCTCCTCGGATTCCAGACGACTGACGCTTCATGCTTATTTGTTGAATATTCGGTCAATTGTGATTCTCATATTTGTTGTTTTTGCAGAGTGTGCGTACTATTTGGTTCGTGCCATTTTCGGATTGAAATTACTTTAAATTGTTTTCAAACATATTATTTAAGCAATGGGTGCTTTTTCAATTATTTATAAGTAGTGAACACTTGTTTAGAACCCAAGCAACGACGGGTAATTCGTTTCAGTATATCATATGATGGAAAGGGTAAAATCAGCTTAGTACATATGAAACAAGATGCTCTTAAATTATGTAAAATGTTATGTATTACTCACATTTCCATTTTTTGCCTCAATCATGTATCGAGCTACGGGCCGTATTGGAGCAGCTTGCAGGCCACGTTCGGGCCGAAGTTTGGGAACCCCTGGTACAGAGTATTGTCTTATGAGTAGGAATCAGTACCAGGAACGAACGAAACGCTCAATTAATACAATTATTAATTGCGCGTCAGGTATTAATTAAGTCAATTAATACCTGTATTTCTGACACAGACCATACGGCTCGCCAATATTGACTTAAGTCTTTTTAATGTGCGGCCGGTAAGAAAGGTCATTCCTCAGCACCAAGGAGGAACAGCGAGCCACCCCGTCATACAACGGAAGCACCCCCAGGAGCCCCAAGGGAACAACAGACCCATCCTCAGTCAAACGCGGGAAAGAGCAACCAACGCCCGCCAGGAACGACGGTGAAGCGCCTATCCAGCAGGCCAGAGCCTCGCCCACAGCAAGACCAGCCAGGCAACCCGCGCCACCACAGAGGGGTGACACACCAACATCCCTAGAAGAGTTATTTTTTCTTTAGAAACAGCATTACAAAATGGTTGTTAGCCACCTTTTCACAACTGTGCAGGAAATTAATGAAACAGAACGAATCACATCTTGGTGAAAACAAAATAAAGAAAAACGAAGTGGTATTTTCAACTCAGAACCACAGTACGCATTACCATAGCTTAAATAAAAACAAAATATTAACCTTAAATATTATTCAATTGTGTACATTACTCGAAAAATTTTTAAGAATACATTTAAAAATACAATTGAAAATATCATTAAATGTAACAATCATAAAAATACTATTAAAATCATCACTGCATATCTATGCAAGAAATTGTCAAAACATATTAAATTAAATGTGATAAATAAAAGAAATGCACGGTGGTGTTTTACCACCTTGAAATATACATCTACACACACAATATTACATATAGTATGAAAATTAAAAACACAATTCTATAATATTTAATATTTAAAACTATTAAGACCAAAAAAAATTAGTTAAATTAAAAGTCAACAAAATTATATTATACCTATATTGTTATTTACATAATACTTCAAACAATAAGTACCATGATATATCTTCAATTGTGGAGTCAATAGAAACACAAAAGATACAGTTTGAGCATGACAAAGTTAAAATCAATAAAAATACAATTTAAAAATAACAATGTTCTAATTTTTTGTCTTTTAAGATTTGAAAAAAAAATGCTACTTATAGGTCGACCTAACGTGTACATTGATGAACGTTTCCTTGCAAAGTTATCGGGTACTTAAGGACTTTCCCTGGAATCCAATTAATCTTCAATTAAAAGTTTATTATATCCTCGTTATATCGAGAATATATTTAAATGCAGGCTTGCTATAACGAATGTATCAAAAGACACTATAAAGCCCTCGTTCGTAAACCAGGGGCACCTATAGGGGTGGGCAAGAGGCGGAACTTACCCTTCCTGGTCATTCAATTTCACAAATTTGGTCATTAAGATTGTCGATGTTGTACTTTTTGTACTCAAGTTTTCCCTAAGCATGTCAGTGGGTTACACCTTTCTGGAAAATGTATGGGTGCCCATGGTAAAGACTAAACTTTTTTTTTTAATTTTGAAAAAGTATTTTCTTTGCTCGCTTCAAAAATTTCTTCTGAATATTTTGCCTTTGAATTTGCTGCTAAAACATAGAATGGTGTCGATAAAATAACAAAAGTTTATTTTCTTTGGGAGTAACCGAAAAATTCAAGAGCATACAAGACCGATGAGAGCAGGTGTGATCTAGCTTCCTTTTTATTCACGTCAGAGAGATGGCGCTGCATGCAAAGAGTCACCATTTCTTATCGGCTTCTGAAAATAGATCGGAATTTGACTCAGCTTCTGTGTTTCAGTGCAGGGATATTTTCCATGTATTTTTCCCGCTGAAAAAATTTTCTAGGATCATTTATATTTTCACTACCATATGTAATATGATGTATAGAGAAAACGTTTTCTATACTTTAAATTTTACAAAAATAATACGTGTTGCATATACTAAAAATATATTTCTTTATTTCTGTTTTTATAGAAATCATTCTATAAAAATAAAATAAAATTATTCTGTAAAAAGAAAATATGTAGCACAGGGATAGTATTTTTCTTTCTACAGATTTATTTAATTTTTTTTTAAGAAAATATGTAGTACAGAGAAAATATGTCTCAGCATTTTCCTTTTTATATAAAGTATGCTGCAAAAGGAAAATGTGTAGTATGGGGAAAGTATTTTTGTTTACTTTTCTTTGTACAAAAATTGTTCTCTAAAAAGTGTGTGTGGTATAAAGAAAGTATTTTACTTTATTTTCATTTTACATAAATTATTCTGTAAAAAGGAAATGTATATTATAGGTAAAATATTTTTCTTTGTACAGAAATTATTCTGTAAAAAGAATATATGTAGTATTATATAAATATATGTTGTTGTTTTTTTTACATAAATTACTCTGTAAAAAAAAAATGTGTAGTAGAAGGAAAATATTTTTTTTAGGTAAATGCTTTTTATAAAACAGAAGGGAACGAAAATATGTGATATAGTGAAAGTATTTTTCTTTTTACAGAAATCATTTTGTAAAAAGAAAATGTCTAATATAGAAAACGTACTTTTCGTCATTTTTCATTTTACAGAAATTATTCTGTAAAAAATAAAGTAGTATGGGGATATTTCTTTTTGTAGAAATTGTTCTGTGGAAAGAAAAATTATGTTTCTAAGATCACAACCATTATAATTGGATAACCCTTAAGCAAAATTGTTCCATAATTTTAATTTATAATATCCGTCATGCTAGTTTGTCATTTTTGTAAATATATATGGACATAAAGTTCTTAATTGAAGAAGTATGTATTATTTGAAGAAGTTATTATTAATTTTTGGAAGATATTTGTTTCTCCTATACAATTGATTAACTAAAATACATAAAAAGAGGTAATTAAATTATTTTTAAAAAATCTGATGTCGGCAACACATGACTTTCCTTATATAATGTAATGCATTTACTAGTTTTACAATAAAAAAAATCTGATGTAGGCAACACATGACTTTCCTTATATAATGTAATGTATTTACTACTTTTACAGTAAAAAAATAGGTTTTTCTTATAATAGATACTAATATTCTTTCCAAGATATTGAATTTTCGACAATTAGTCTTCATTTTCATTGATTTAGCTTCATTTTTATCCATTTGGAGAGATTTTCTTTAATTTGGCAACATTGCAAAAAGTAGCAAAGTTGGCGACATTCCGCCAAATTTGTCGCCAAAATCTCGCCAAGCATTATGGACGAAGAAATAAGTTGTTCTTACAGCAGATAAATTACTATTGGCGTTCAAATACAAAAGTATTACTCAAAGTATCTTCTTTCATGAATGGAACGAACTAGATCCACGAGAATGATGTCACTAAATTTATCGCATGGTATTACATATGAAAAGTGAACATGTTTCTCAATAGGAAATTTTTTTTTTCATTTTATATGACTTTTTAATAATTTTTTTGAAAAATGTGCAATATCTCGAGAATGGTTCATGTTAGCGTTCTAAAATTTATGTCAATCGTTTTCTAATGAAAAATTACATAAGAAACATCTATTTGCGAAACTTTATTAGTGGTTTTGATTTTTGACGATTTTTTCAAAATTTTATTCGAAAATTTAGGGGGTTCTGAACATTCGATTACGTATAAAAACAATAGGCTTCCAGTGTTTACAGATTGTGATTTTTGTACCAAATTTGGTTCGAATCGGTCCATTCGTTCGTCAGTTATCGTCTCCACAGACTCACTGACACACACACACACACATACTTTCACACACACAGACATCACTTCAAAAATGTTTGATTCGTGATAAGGGATGCTTGAAACGTGCTCTCCCGTCGTAAAAATAGGTTTTTCTTATAGTAGATACTAATATTCTTTCCAAGATATTGAGTTTTCGACAATTAGTGGTCATTTTCATTGATTTAAAGTAATTTTTATCCATTAGGCGAGATTTTCGTTGATTTGGCAACATTTAAAAAAGTCGCCAAGTTGGCGAGATTCCACCAAATTCGTCGCCAAAATCTCGCCAAGCGTTATGGACGAATAAATAAGTTGTTCTTACAGAAGATAAATAACTATTGGCGTTCAAATGCAAAAGTATTACTCAAAGTATATTTTTTCATGAATGCAACGAGCTAGATCCACAAGAATGATGTCATCCAATTTATCGCATGCATTACATATGAAAAGTGAACATGTTTCTCAATAGGATTTTTTTTTTCATTTTATATGACTTTTTGATAATTTTTTTGAAAAATGTGCAATATCTCAAGACCGGTTCATGTTAGCGTACTAAAATTTATGTCAATCGTTTTCTAATGAAAAATTACATAAGAAATGTCTATTTGCGTAATTTTACTAGTGGTTTTGATTTTTTGACGATTTTTTCAAAATTTTATTCGAAAATTTAGGGGGGTTCTGAACATTTGATTACGTATAAAAACAATAGGCTTCCAGTGTTTACGGATTGTGATTTTCAATTCACTTCAAAAATGTTTGATTCGTGATCAGGGATGCTTGAAGCGTGCTCTCCCGTCGAAAACTCGAATTCGAATTTTCGACCCCGTCACAATACTTTCCTTATACATTATGTATATAAGGAAAGTAATATATTTTTTAGATTTTTATGCAAATATAGATTAAGATTTTAAATTTAATGTATTGCTAAACAGGGCATAATAAGAAAGGGTCAACATGTTTAATCAAAAATATTTTCTTTCTTTGTGCAGCAATCTTTTTCTTACAGGTAGATCTCCTTTGCAAGAAAATGACCTGGATGAGTGAAAACTGTAATCTGCAGAGATGCAATAGCAACTTTCTCTCCTCAAGAAGTCAGGTCATAAATTCATTACATCAGGATTCACATGTCTTGGACATACTGGAATACAAGATGCCAACAGTGTGCAGACTCTTCTTCGGTACAGATCGTCCAACCGACCCGAAAGGTAGGTTGATTGCACGGTGCCTGTAGATGCCGCCCCCACTGATTCCGGTCTAAATTGGGTGGCACTTCCAGACAGTCCAAACAGATACCTTACACGTTCAGGTAGGGGGCAACGGCTCTACCGTGCGAAAACACCGGTTCTCGTTAGATCACCGAAGTCAAGCAGCATCGGGCGCGGTTAGTACTTGGGTGGGTGATCACCTGGGAACACCGCGTGCTGTTGCCACATTTCGGACGCGGTAGCCCAGTGGTTTGCAAGCTGCCACAACTGCCGCCGTGTTCGTGCGGAGTACGATCACGTTAAACATGTGGGTCCGTAAGTCCTTCCGAGAGGTTGGTGGTAGAGGAAGGAGGGTACGGTTCCTGTGGATGCCTCCCCCACTGGGTTCCGGTCTAAATTGGGTGGCACTTCCCGGGCGTCCAATTGGTTACCTTACACCTTTCTGGTAGGTCGGACGGTCTGGGTCTCAACAACAAACAACACTTTGAGGTAGGCAAGAAGGTATGGGTTGAGGAAGAAATATAAATAGTATATATAAGCTCTGCATCGTTTATTCGGGTTGTTGTGATGTGAATATATATAAATTAGAATATTTGAGTAAATCATAAAAGAAATGTTCACAAAGAAGAAATAAAATGATGTGACGCAAGTGCCGCTATATTTGCTCTGCCAAACTCAATACCGTGTTTCTGTAGGTAACGAGATATTTAATGTGAAAATCAAAGGAAGAGCTTTTGAGCTGCCAGCTCGCGTCCTGGATAGTTTAGTAATAGTAGGATTACGAATTTTTACAGGTATGTATCTGCAGTTTAATTTTTGCAAAACGTACAATTTTTATAATTTCTTTTTTAAACGGACCCTTTTATGAGTTATTCTATTTTATATGCATTTCTGAAGTGAAAAATATTCTTCAGTATAGACAAAGATTTGACTAGTCGAGTCCATAGGGAGCGCGAGGGCGGTCATGTGCGTCGGTCGGGTTGAAAGAGCTGAAAAAGCGAACTCCGAGGGTTAATGAGTGCTAGCGAGCAAAGGGGGAACCCAGAACAGGCGTATTATTCCTGCGTAACAGGCGGGATAAAAACTCACGAAGCAAGCTCATCGAGCAGGGGGTCGAAGCCCCGACCCGTTAAGCGAGTCACGGAAATTGGCGAACGTAGTAAGCAAAGAACGGAACCCCCTAGTAAAAAAAGAAATAATAATATCTGTCTATGTGAAAAGCCATGTGTTGCTCATATCAGATTTTTGCATTTACTGTATCCAATGTGATATTGTTTCAAAAAGAGTTAGCAATGACGGTGGGTGGGGTTAAATAGAAAAGAGGGGAGAAATTTTCCATCTGTAAACAAACTGATACATCCCAATTTAACTTTACAATAAAAATGCTCACAAATGTTGGATTAAATGCTTACAAATGTTGAATTAAAATAGTTTTATTTCAAGGATAATTAATAGTTAAAAGCAGTTCAATTCGAATATAGAAAATGTAATTGGTAAATGTAATTTCAAAGTGCTTCCTTTGAAATTACAGTACCAGAAAACACCATAAAACATACCCTTATAGAAGAACTATCAACTTATTTCTAAACTTTCAGAAAATATTTTCTTTGCTCACTTCAGAAAAATCTTCTGAATACTCAGATTCAGCCATTGCATTTTGCTGTCAAAACATCAAATGGCAACGCTAAGATAACAAAAGTTTAACTTCTTTGTGAGTATCGAAAAAAATTGTAGTGCATTACAAGACAAAAAGATAGCAGGTGTGTTCCTATACAGTTTTCACGTTGTTCGAGTCAAAGAGCTACATTAAATAGTCACCATTTTTTTCCTTTCAGGCTTCTGAAAATAGATTACAATCTGATTCTGCGTCAGCGGTTTTGTGGTTGTCTTTAAAAATTCTGCAGAATTTTATCACAACAGTTTTTTTCCACATTTTGTGCATTGTTTTCTGAAAATGATTGTCGATTTATTTTACTTTCTATACATATATAATAAAATGTACATCGTAACGAATATACATCGAACGTATAAGCATCGTAACGAAGTCGAAAATTCGAATTTTCGACAGTTCTACACGTTTTGAGCGTCCCGCAGAAGAAGAATAGTACGCTTTTGATGTGATGAGGCCTGTGTGTTCGTAAGATTGACCTGTTAGAAGACGCTGCTCCTTCTTCTTCTTCTTCAACCTAGACCTTCCAAGACTTAATTGTTCAGACATTTTAAAGCGAAGTTAAAATTTGCAAATTGCTTCGAAAATTTGAAGCTATATTCAAATTATTACATAAAATATGTAAACAAAATTTCAGCAAAATATGTTGGGTAGTTTTTTAAATAAAAATTGAAATACTAATTACACCCATGATTTATGAAGAGGCCACGTGACTCATTTCAAAATAAAATATGACTTCTATTTTTCACTGCTACCATAGGTATTTGAAGATCGTTTACATTTATATTTAGTGTTGCATCCGTTATAAAACTACTTTATTTTTGCTTATTATTTGTGTATCTAAATTATATGCCAACGCAATTACACTATTTTTTTTTAAATGATCGCTAAACTTTGATTATTCCTTCAACGAAGCCTAATTTTAATTCCTGCAGAATGTAAACAAATCAAGCGATTATAAGGTGAGTTGTATAAGAATTGCTGATTTTTTTTTCACGCAAAATTATTTTGCTCTGCAGTCTGGAATATAGGTGATATGAATGAAATATTCAATGATTTTTATAGAGAGGCAGATGGTTTATATTTCAATGACGTCATTTGAAAAAAGTTCGTTTTGTGTAACTAGCACTGTTTTTTCGATGAAATTTTCAAGTATAATAAATTACTGTAGTACTGTGATAATTTTAAAAATGTTCCCACTCATTGTATCACCTTTTAGAGATATTTAAATAAAATTGCATTTCAGTTGGAAATAGTTTGTGATCAATGCTTTATGCATGATTGATCTTTCTTGTTTACTTATTTTCCTGCTTTTAATGGCGGTAAAATGTTTTCCTTACTATTGTTTTTGCTAATTTTTAAACATCTATTTCTCACGATAGCTGGAGTTTAAATGATGACCGATATGGATTCGTCATCGAATTTCAAAGGAGGTAGAGAGTTCACTAAGAGTTTCTACTTCCGGCTCTTTTTATATTTCCAGTTCAAGTATTTTCATTTTCCTTGAAACATCTATAGTTTATGATTGGCTATAAATAGAGCTGGTATGATAGCTGATATGGATTCAGCAAAAAATTCTAGAGTAGGAAGGGAGGCTCGCTAAGAATTTCCATTTCCGGTTCCTTTCTCACTTCCGCTTTTTTATTTCCCAGAATTGGCAATAGATACAACTTAGGTAAGGACGTCTATGAATTCAACATTAAATTCTGGAATGGGTTGGGTCACTGACTAAGGAATTCCACTTCTTGTACTCACTTTCACGTCACTTTTGATTCAGAATTTACATTTTCCTTGCAACATCTATTTTCCAGAATCGACTATCGAAAAAGTTTAGATGACAATTAATATAAATTCAGCATCAAATTTTGGAGGATGCCGGGGTTCACTAAGGATTTCTGCTTTCGTTTCTTCCGACTTCCGGTTCAAAAATTTTTCCTTGAAACATCTATTTATCAGGATTGGCTATAGATAGAGCCTAAATGACAATTAATAAAAATTCAGCATAAAATTTCAGAGGCACGCGAGTGTTTACTAAGGATTTCCACTTCCGGCTTTTTCCAGTTAATTCCAGTTTAAAAATAATTATGTTTCTTGAAACAATTTCCCATAATCGGGTATAACACGCTATTCCAATTCCTCCCAGATATATTTTCTGCATCTAAACAAAATAAAGCAGTATTTTCATCAATGTCAGTTAAATTAAATTATCGCGCTAGATAAAAAAAAGAAAGAAAAAAAGATCAATCATGAGTAAAGCATTGATTATGAAACACTTTCCAACTGAAATGCAATTTTATTAAAACATCTCTAAAATGCGATACATTCAGCGGTGATATTACAGTAATTTATTATATTTGAAAACTTCAAATTTCATCGAAAAAGACAATACAAGTTTCACAAAATGAACTTTATTCAAATGACACCATCGAAATATAAATTGTTTGCCTTTGTATGTAAAATCAATAAATATTTCATTCATGTCAATTACTAGCAGCATACCCGTTCTTCGTACGGAGTAAATAATATAAAGAAACTTAAAATTCACAATCATGTGCAAATTCCTATAGTATACTAAGTGACATTTTTAATCAAAATATTCTGTTAAAATATTTAATTTAATGCTCCTTAAAAGAAGTTTAAGAATCTCTGTTCTCGCTATACAAAATTATTTTCAAGGGCAGATCTGAAGAATAAAACATCCTGGCCCCTTTTGTAAGAAAATTTACATAAAGTATGGAATTGAATCCATATATGCAAAATTGGATCTGTACTATACGCGAATACGCGAATATTGGAAGATGTAATCTGTATTAGTAGATTACATGTATAAATTGAAAATATCAATAAACCAGTAATCTTTAAACCTGAGAGCAGTAATTGATTCCAATATATGCCAAAATGAAAGTGCTAAAATTATATGGGAAGATATACCCGTACTACTTATAATGACGTTGATTAGAAGATATGTCAGAGTGTTAGTAGAAGATTACCCGTATTACAATATGAGTCTCAAAAGTTTTTGCCAAAATAAAACAGATGACATAATAAATTGAAAATATCAATAATGCTCGTAATCTTCATGCCAAAGGGTCGTACTTGATTCCAATATATGCCAATATATGTTAAAATACATGCCAATATATCTGTACTACTTATATTCTCGTAAATTAGAAGATATGCCCGTGCATTTCTAGAAAATTACTCGTACAACGTACAATATATGAGTTTTGACAATTTTTGTCGCAATAAAACAATGGCAAAATAACTTGAAGTTATCGATGACCTCTGAATCAATAATCCCCGAAAATATTAATAATAATAATGTTTAAACCTGAAGACCGTAATTGATATTGATTCAAAAATGCAATGGCAATGAAATTTATTTTATATACATATCTTCATTCTTCAAATCGGAACAGATTTAATAATAATCGTCTGCCGCATAAACACATTGGATTTAAATCCGTTGCTAAGCGACATAACATTATTTCCTTCAAATAAATTGGTGGAAGAAATATCGTCTGATTAATGCTACCGGTATGGAAGGTTTAGTGGCATTTACGTCAATTTAGCGACATTTTAAAAAATCGCCAAATTTATCGCCAAATGGGACTGCATAACTGACAGTCCCACTAGGCGAAAAATTGATTAAACATCATCACAATACTGTCCCCTAACAAAACACAATTCATTTTATTTATTTAGAGCAATTTTATCAATTTCAAGATATTTTTATGGATTTACAGACATTTGTATCAATTTGGTAACATTTTAAAAATTGTCTTAATGTGTTACTAAGTAGGACGGTTAGACTAACCGACAAATGCTAACGAAACATCATTTCAGTACGTTCTTCTAACAGAGCAAAATTAATTCCATTGATTTGCGTCTCTTTTAACAATTTGGCGACATTTCCGTCAATTTGGCAACGTTTAAGAAAAGTTGCCAAGTTAGTGATATCCCGCCAAATTCGTAGCTCTGAATTTGCAGATCTAAATAAAACATCCCGATCCCGTTTGTATATACTAAATGAAAACACTAAAAGTGTATTAGAAGATATATCTGTTCTACTCTTTTTTTTTTGTTTCAACAATCGGCTAAATGAATTTATTCGCAAAACACAATATATGAGTTTATTAGCTAAACACAATATATAAGCTTGAAAACTCTTTGACAAAATGAATGAAAGTGATGTACGCAGTTCGCAATTAATATAATTAAAAAAAAATTAAGCCGTTCATTTATAAGATATATTTTATATCCATTTGTTTATTATTCAAATCGAAAATATAATAATAAACAATAACAAACACATTTAATTTAATTGCGTTGCCGAGCAACATGATATAAGATAGAATCTTCCTCATAAAATGCTGATAATTAAATAACCTTTTTGATTTCTTAATACTTTTCATTATTGAATAAAAGGTTGTGAAAAATAAACCATAGTGATAGATTTTCCGTATAAATTCACGCTTCAAACAATTCATGTTTTCAGAAAGTGACTAATTAGAGCAAAAATCTTCCACCAAACTCAGATAAAGTTTTAATTCACTTTCACGTTTAAAACAAACGATTTCCAACCTGTTTGTTTGGAGGAACCAGGGAATTAGAGAGTAGAACTCCTAGGAATAGATGTCGTTTTTCATTAATATGTAGACAACCCCTGATTTTAGAAACTCGAAACTTGGACTAAATTTAAGTGGAGCGAGCTATTTCAAGGCTACCCACAAAATTTCATCAAATTCGGTTCAGCAGTTCTTCCGTGATGATGGGACAAACAAACAGACAGACAGATAGATTTTCAATTTTATTTATATAATATTCCAAACCCTAGAACTAAATAATTTTGCGTGAAAAAAAAATCAACAAATGTTATACAACTCACCTTATAATCGCTTGATTTGTTTACATTTTGCATGGGTTAAAATAAGGCTTCGTTGCAGAAATTTCAAAGTCTGGTTATGATATAAAATCAAAACGATTGTAATTGCGCTGGCACAGAGTCCAGATAGTCAAATAATAAGCAAAAATAAAGCTATTTTAGGATAGATGAACCATTAAATATAAATTTAAACATCGTTACACAGGAGAAAAAAATGGATGCCATATTTTATTTTGTAATGAGTCACGTAACCTTTTCATTAATCATCAGTGTGCTTAGTATTTCAATATTTATTTAAAAAACTACCCAACATATTTTGCTGATTTTTTTTTTTTTTTTTTTTACACATTTTATATAATAATTTGAATATTTCCTGAAAATTTCAAAGAAATTTGTGAATTTAACTTCGTTTAAAAAATGTTTGAAAAATTAAGTCCCATAAGGTTCAATGTATTTCACTTTTTTAACCCGGGTTAAATCCGAAATTAATTGGGTGATGTTATTCATTTATATTCACATGTGTTCCATTGGTCGTCTCAACAATATACTAAAATTCCATTTTGAGAAAGTCATTTTTACTTTCCTTATATACATAATGTATAAGGAAAGTATTGTGACGGGGTCGAAAATTCGAATTCGAGTTTTCGACGGAAGAGCACGTTTCAAGCATCCCTGATCACGAATCAAACATTTTTGAAGTGATGTCTGTGTGTGTGTGTGTGTGTGTGTGTGTGTGTGTGTGTGAAAGTATGTGTGTGTGTGTGTGTGTGTGTGTGTGTGTGTGTGTGTCAGTGGGTCTGTGGAGACGATAACTGACGAACGAATGGACCGATTCGATCCAAATTTGGTACAAAAATCACAATCTGTAAACAGTGGAAGCCTATTGTTTTTATACGCAATCGAATGTTCAGAACCCCCCTAAATTTTCGAATGCAATTTTGAAAAAATCGTCAAAAAATCAAAACCAATAATAAAGTTACGTAAATAGACATTCCTTATGTAATTTTTCATTAGAAAACGATTGACATAAATTTTAGAACGCTAACATGAACCGTTCTCGAGATATTGCACATTTTTCAAAAAAATTATCAAAAAGTCAAATAAAATAGAAAAAAAATATTTCCTATTGAGAAACATGTTCACTTTTCATATATAATATCATGCGATAAATTGGGTGACATCATTCTCGTGGATCTAGCTCGTTCCATTCATGAAAAAAGATACTTTGAGTAATACATTTGCATTTGAACGCCAATTTATCTGCTGTAAGAATAACTTATTTCTTCGTTCATAACGCTTGGCGAGATTTTGGCGACGAAATTGGCGGAATGTCGCCAACTTGGCGACTTTTTGAAATGTTGCCAAATTAACGAAAATCTCGCCAAATGGATAAAAATGACGCTAAATCAATGAAAATGACGACTAATTGTGGAAAATTCAATATCTAATAAGTTATATAATATATAAATATATAATAATAGTTATATAATATATGTCGAAAATTCAATATCTAATAAGTTATATATATATATATATATATATATATAACTTATTTCTTTATCCATAACGCTTGGCGAGATTTTGGCGACAAAATTGGCGGAATGTCGCCAACTTGGCGACTTTTTGAAATGTTGCCAAATTAACGAAAATCTCGCCAAATGGATAAAAATGACGATAATCAATGAAAATGACGACTAATTGTCGAAAAGTCAATATCTTGGAAAGGATATTAGTATCTACGAGAAGAAAAACCTATTTATTTTACTGTAAAAGTAGTAAATTCATTTCATTATATAAGGAAAGTCATGTGTTGCCCACATCAGATTTTTACGGTGGTTGTCATGCGAACGGACAGACAGATAGACAGAATGGCCAAAGTCATAAACTCTTTACAACTATGTTCGAAAGTGTTAATAAAAAGAGTTTTTTTAATGTCATTTAACCTAAATTATCCGGCTTGATAAAAAAAAAAAAAGATACCTGATCGTTCCAAATGAAATACTGCAGACGATATATCGTCTGCAGTATTTATAACATTTTTTCCCGCCACAAATATTCCACTACTAATCAAATTCAAGCTTCTGGAAAAGAACTTTTGTGGCGTGGAATAAGTAATTTCATCAGGAATACCTACTTCAATTAGCCTGAAGAAAAGAAATCGAAATCTAGCGCTATTTTTACGCCCGATTGAAAGCGTGCCGGAGCAAACTGTCACTACTGACTTAAAAAGTGAAAGAACTTTGTAAATCATTTGTAAGAGCAATCAAGGGAACCGAGACAAATCCATCATGATCAATTTCTTTGCAAATCGAATTTATGCTGAAAAACAGCAACCACATTCACATTCAATGACTCTGCCCAAGATTTTTCGACAATGGGTTCTATTCGTCTAAATTTTGACTATTTTAAAATAATAGGAAATTCTACCCCAGTTCGATGCAATTACCAATCCCCGTTTCCGATGTGCACAGAGTAAAATTTAAAACTCTTAACATGTATTAGATGTAAAGTATTATAAGTATTGGAAACATGGTGGTAAAAGTAAGGAGATAAAACTTATTAAAAAAATCTGATGTGGGCAGCACATGACTTTCCTTATATAATGCAATAATTTTACTACTTTTACAGCAAAAAATAGCTTATTCTTATAGTAGATACTTATATTCTTTTCAAGATATTGAATTTTCGTCATTTTCATTGATTTAGCGTCATTTTTAACCATTTGGCGAGATTTTCGTTCATTTGGCAACATTTAAAAAGTCGCCAAGTTGACGACATTCCGCCAAATTCATCGCCAAAATCTCGCCAAGTATTATAGAAGGAGAAATAAGTTATTCTTATAGCAGATAAATGACTATTGGCGTTCAAATACAAAAGTATTACTCAAAGTATCTTTTCTCATGAATGGAACGAGCTAGATCCACCAGAATGATGTCACCAAATTTGTCGCATGATATTGCATATGAAAAGTGAGCATGTTTCTCAACAGTTCATATATTTTTTTTTATTTATGGGATTTTTTGATAAATATATTTGAAAAATGTGCAATATCTCGAGAACGGTTCATGCTAGCGTTCTAAAGTTTATGTCAATCATTTTAAAGAAAAATTACATAAGAAATGTCTATTTACGTAACTATATTAAAGGTTTTGATTTTTTGATGATTTTTTCAAAATTTCACTCGAAAATTTAGGGGGGTTCTGAACATTCGATTCCGTTTAAAACCAACAGGCTTCCAGTATTCACGAATTGTCATTTTTGTACCAAATTTCATTCGAATCGCTCCATTCGTTCGTGAGATATCGCTTCCACAGACTCACTGACACGCGCACACACACACACACACACACACACACACACAGACATCACCTCAAAAATGTTTGAATCGTGATCAGGGATGCTTAAAACGTGCTCTCCCGTCGAGAACTCGAATTCGAATTTTCGACCCCGTCACAATACTTTCCTTATACATTATGTATATAAGGAAAGTAAAAACGCAAATATTGTTTGCGACAATAATTCAGGTGGCGCTGGGGTAAAGTAAGTAGTTCTGCATTATATGTATTTGAATGGTGGAAAGACCTAAAATATTTATTTAAACTGTCAATTTTGTAAAAATAAATTATTAGCGCAATGCAAATTAGAAATGAAACAATAAAGAATATTCCTACGTATTCAAAATTATTTTACCTTTCAATTTATTTTTAACTTCCCTATATTATGTACTCCATCCTACAACTATAAAAAATAAAAATACTGCTTAATTATACTCATAATTAGGGAACACTTAATTTAAAAATAATCAAAAATGCATATACTAAATACTAAGCCTTTCTGTTGTATTAACTAATAAACAATATCAGCTACTTTAATAATATTAGCTACACCTAGTTATAATTCTCTGAAAACATTATGGCATTTTCAAGCATTTCATCCATAAGAGTTTTATCTCCTTCTTTCTAACTCCATGTTTAGTAGCTTGTTGTCAAACAGACTGATAAGTTGCCATTGGGCAAATTCTTAACTGTACTAAATGTACTAAATACTATCCCTTTCTGGTGTGTCAGCTAATAATAACAGTTACAACTTTACTTACACTAGCAACACTTAGATATAATTTTCAATGATGGCATTATGGTATTTTCAAGCGTTTCATCCATAGGAGTTTTATCTCACAAACAGTGAAACTCGCTATATTTTTAATAAAAAACATTAAATTAATCATTTCCTTAAAGTGACTGTATAATTTATAGTGTAGATTTTCTGAGTTATTGAATATTCGTCGAGTTGGTAATGTTTTGTTAATTTTGCAACATTTCCAAAAATCGCTACGTTTGTCGCCAAGTGGAATAGACCGACAAACAGGCAGACGACCCTCTTGAAATATAGTTAATATACCATCCGTTTGTTAATTATCTTGAACTCCAATAATTTTAAAAATTTTAAATCAAAATCCTACTTATGTTTTGAATTTAATTTTTATCAATTTGGCGTCCATTTTGGTAATTCAGCGTCATTTTCATGAATTTGGCGGCATTTTCGTCAATTTGGTGAGTGCTTGAAAAGTCGCCAAATTCTTTACCAAGCCAAATTTTTTTGCACTAAGCGTTCCAGACAGACAGATAGATAGATGATAATGAAATTGCCGGTTGTGTTTCTGTCTCTTTGTTTATTATGTCATCACTTCTTTCTCTTTCTTGAGAATTATCTTGAAATTCAAACAAGAAAGAGCAATCATGCATAAAGCATTGATTATGAAAAACTTTCCAACTTCAATGCAATTTTATTTAAACATCTCTAAAATACGATACATTCCTCGGTAATATTTTTTAAATTCTCACAATACTACATTAATTTATTATATTTGAAAACTTAAAATTTCATCGAAAAAAATTGAACTTTATTCAAATGACGACATTAAAATATAAATTGCCAGATTTAAACATCTCTAAATTGCGATACATTCCTCGGTAATATTTTTTTAATTATCATAATACTACAGTAATTTATTATATTTGAAAACTTCAACGAAAACAAATTATCTGTATTCAAATGACGTCATCGAAATATAAATCGCCTGACTCTCTGTATAAAAGCAGCATTTCATTCATAAACATTTTCCCATTCATTTCATTCATCACAATACTATAATAATTTATTTTATTTAAAAACTTAAAACCATGGAGGTTCAAGTAATTTAACTCTATGCTTCATCGAAAAAGTCGTCTGCTTCTCTTTGTAAAATCAATGAATGTTTCACTCATATCAGCTATATTGCAGAATCCATGAGCTAAATAATTTTGCATTAAAGAAATGCAGCAATTCTTATACGACTCATTCTACATATTTTGCTGTTTACATTCTCCATAAGTGAAAATTAGGCTTCGTTGTAGAAATAATCAAAGTTTGATAACCATTTAATCTTAAATATATTGCAATTGCGTTGTTTCAGAATGTAGATGCACAGAATTTAAGAAAAAATAAAGCGGTTTTAGGGCGGATACAACACGAAATATAAATTAAAAAGAACTTTAAAAATCACGATTTTGACACAAGATGGATTCCATAGTTTATTTTGAAGTGGGTCACGTGATCTCTTCATATAATGGTACCATGATCTCTTCATATAAAGGGTGTAATTATTATTTTAATTTTTATTTAAAAAACTACTGAATATATTTTGCTGAACTTTTTTTTATATATTTTATAGGATAATTTGAATATTTCCTAAAACTTTCGAAGCAATTTTTCGAATTTTAAATTTGCTTAAATGTTTCAAAAATTAGGTCCCATAGGGATCAATGTATTTCATTTTTTCAACCCAGGTTCAATTCAAAACTAATTGGGTGGTATTATTCATTTATATTCCCATAGGTCCCACAGACCGTCTGAACAACATACTAAAATTTCATTTTGATAAAGTCATTTTTACGGCAGTTATCGTGCCAACGGACAGACATACATACAGACAGACAGAATGAACAAAGTCATAAACACTTTTCAACCATGTTGTAAAGTGTTAAAAAAGACTGTGAAAGAAGTAAATTCATTGCATTATAAGGATAGTCATGTGATGCCCCCATCAAATTTTTTACATTTTATATTCTGTGCGAATAACATGTATACAGATAGTACGTAATATAACCTTGGCTTTGATCCAGCCTGGCATTCATAACGTTGCCGAAAAACATATGAATAACATAACAAATATTTATATCAGATGTACAAAAATAAAAACACAAACATAAACATCTGCATCACTTCGTCATCCGAAGGCAAAAGAACTAGTTCATTTATCACCTTGATCTAATTTGACTCACCTCAACTCCGTATCAGACAAAAACAGAAGAAAAAGCTCACCTTTTGTCTTGAAGAGGTCAAGCAGTTACCTCAGCGTAACTCAACATAATGCCCCTTTTTGTAAAAAGCGTAATGGCAACACAAAAGCGAATGATTTGTTTGGTATAAAGGTCAATGCTACGCTCCTTTGTATCCTTAGAAGCTGTGAAGGGCTTCTTAAAATGAAGTGCTTTATCTTTTCTGTAAATCATAATATGGGATGAGTTATGAACGGTGTGGAACGGAATTTTATGAATGGTTGAATCTTCGAGTCGACATTTTATGGTGGACAAGGAAAAATATGTTTGCCTAGTACGTAAAAATAATTCAAACTGCGTCTTAAATAATTCGAAAATTTTAAATATTTTGCAAATAAAAGAATAAATATTTGATTAAAAATATTAAACCGTTTCGAAACCAAGAAACAGCCTCCATTTTTAGGTGCATATATCCGTACAGTCAGGGTCGTTTTTGACAATAGGCAAAGTAGGCAAATGGTGGGGACCCACAAAGCTCTGAGAGCCAAACTTCCGTACTCAATATACTTTTTTTTACTATAAAAGTTTCAAAGAGTCTATCTTCGAATACTTTATATACGTTTTTAACACTTTGCAACAAAGTTGAAAAGTGTTTATGACTTTGCTCATTCTGTTAACACTTTACAACAAAGTTGAAAAGTGTTTATGACTTTGTTCATTCTGTCTGTCTGTCTGTCTGTCCATTAGCACGATAACTGCCGTAAAAATGACTTAATCAAAATGAAATTTTAGTATGTTGTTCAGACGGTCTGTAGGACCTATGGGAATATAAATGAATAATATCACCCAATTAGTTTTGGACTGAACCCGGGTTGAAAAAATGAAATACATTGAGCTCTACGAGACCTAATTTTTCAAAAAAATTTTAAGCGGATTTAAAATTCACAAATTGCTTCGAAAATTTTAGGTAATATTCAAATTGTTCCATAAAATATATAAAAAAAAATTCAACGGAATATATTCAGTAGTTTTTTAAATAAAAATTAAAATAATAATAACACCTCTTATATGAAGCAATCACGTGACCATGATATGAACAGATCACGTGACCCACTTCAAAATGATATATGGCATCCATCTTGTCTCAAAATCGTGATTTTTAAAGTTCTTTTTAATTCATATTGAGTGTTGTATCCATCCTAAAACCACTTTATTTTTGCTTAAATTCTGTACATCTAAATATTGAAACAGCGCAATTACTATATATTTGAGTTGAAGACCCAGACCGTCCGACTCGTCCAGAGGACTTAGAGTAACTAGTTGGACGGCCGGTATATATTTGAGTTGAAATGCTCATCCAAATTTGATTATTTCTACAACGAAGCCTATTTTTCACCTATGTAAAATGTAAACAGCAAAATATGTTGAATGAGTTGTATGAAAGTTGCTGTATTTCTTTAACACAAAATCATTTAGTTCATGGAGTCTGCGTAGCTGATATGAATGAAATATTCATTGATTTTACAAAGAGAAGGACGATTTTTTTCGATGAAGTTTTAAGCATAGAGTTTAATTACTTGTAGTTCCATGGTCTTAAGTTTTTAAATATAATAAATTATTTTAGTACTGTGATGAATGACATGAATGGGAAAATGTTTATGAATGAAATGCTGCTTTTATAGAGAGACAGGCGTCTTATTTTTTCTATGACGTCATTTGAATGCATTTCAGTTGTTTTCCATGAAGTTTTCAAATATAATAAATTATTGTAGTATTATGATAATTTTAAAAATATTACCAAGGAATGTATTGCATTTTAGAGATGTTTAAACCAAGCAATTTATATTTCAATGCCGTCATTTGAATGAAGTACATTTTTTTCGATGAAGGTTTAAGTTTTCAAATATAATAAATTAATGTAGTATTGTGATAAGTTTTAAAATATTACCGAGGAATGTATTGCATTTTAGACATGTTTAAATACAATTGCATTGAAGTTGGAAAGTGTTTCATAATCAATGCTTTAAGCATGATTGATCTTTCTTGTTTTGCTATAAAACTTTTATTGGGCCTATCTTCCGCACTCAATATACTTTTTTTTTAATTTAAAAGTTTTAAAGAGCCTGTCTTCGAGTACTTAATATACATTTTTCTACTATAAAACTTTTATTGGGGGGCCTATCTTCAGTACTCAATATACGTTTTTTTTTACTATAAAAGTTTTATGGGGGGCCTGACATTTATTTTCGCCTATAGGCCCCAGCAAGGGTTAAAACGGCCCTGTATACAGTTGAATAAAAGTATCAACTGGTATCGGAACCAGTTTTCAGAAGAATTTTTTTTTCTTTTACTTTCCTTTTAATTGCGTAACTTCATTTTTAATATTTTTCGTGTTGCAATGTTGTCCTACCTATTATGATGCAATTATTTATTGATAGACGTCTCATTGCCTTTGATGTGTGGTTGTACTGTCTTTTTCTTCTTAAGAAGCAGGTTGGTTTTTGGCTCCGAAATCGGTTGAAATTTTCAATTAATTTGTTATGTAATTGCCTACGGAGTGTTTTTATTGACGATGTTTATCTTTAAAATTTAATAAATGGAAAACTGTAACTTTGTATATTGCTTATTTATGGTGAAAGTACTTTTTAATATAGAAGTGGATTTTATTTCCGTACAAACATAGTATAATGTATAGGGAAAGTATTGTCACGAGGTCAAAATTTCGAATTTGAATTTTCGACGGAAGATCACGTTTAACACATCCTGAACTCGATTAGAACGTTTTTGAGGTAATGTCTGTGTGTGTGCGTGCGTGCGTGTGTGTGTGTGTGTGTGTGTGTGTGTGTGTGTGTGTGTGCTTGTCACGAACGAATCAAGCATTGTGAAATATTACAAAAGTACAATTATTACAATCCGTAAGTACTAGAACCCTATTAATTTTAGACGCGATCGAACGTTCAGCAGACCCACCAAATTTTCGAATGAATTTTTGAAAACTGTAAAAAATTAGGACATGCAATAATTCTCAATAAATAATAATTTTATTTTTTTATTATAAAATGAATGACATAAACTTTAAAATGAATGACTACATGATGACATAGATGACATAAATGATAACATAATGATGACATAAATGATGCAATGAATGACATAAATTTTAAAACTTGATTGAACAACTCTCGAGATATGGCAAGTTATCCAAATAAATTTAACAAAACAATTGCTTAAAATTGAACAGTAATAAGTATCATCTAATATGTAATACTTGGCGATAAATGGCATCTAATTTGGTAAAATATCACCAACTTGGCGACTTTTTGAAAATTTTGAAAATTCGCTCCTTCGCTTTCAAGTCAAAAGTAAGAAGCTTAGTCACTTCGTTTCCGTGCTTAAACTGGAGAAAAATAAATTATCGCATTCGCTGCCAAACAAAAATATTTCACAAAGAGTGAAAATTGTTTTAACTTTTTTAGCATAAATGTTTTTATTATTTTCGGAAACAAATGTTCGGCAATATACGGGAGAATATCATTTTCCGAAATCCAATAGGCCTTTCATGTTTGCCGATTGAAATAATCATACCTAATTTCATTTGAATATATCAATTTGTTCGAGAGCAATCGCGCAAGCAAACACACAGACACCATTGACAAAAATGGTTGATTCATATTCAGGGATTCTCCCAAACGTCTGAATACGTCAAAAGTATAACGTTTTAACCACACACAACACTTTCATTTTGAAAATCTGGTATAAAGGAACTAAAAATCTATGGCATCTGAATAAAAAAATCTGATGTGGACAGCACATTTCTTTCCCTACAGACTTAAATTCATTTCCGCTTTATTTCTACAATAATTCATTAAATTGAGTTTAATTGCACAAAATAACACTCAATTTGCACTTCAATTTTTGTTTCTTATTTGGAAACTGAATACTTTTTCAAAGGCGGCGTAACATAAATGAGTAAAAACTAAACTATCTCAAGAACGTCTATCTCGAGATATCGACCTTACGTAATTTTTTATTTTAAATTTTGGCGATTTTTGAGGGCCATTTCGTAAAAACAAAGGCAGGTTCTTCTTTTCCGATTGATACCAAAATCAAATCAGCACCAGGGTATCCCACAAGTGATACCTGTCTACCAAATTTTGTGAAATTTGGTCAATAAGTTTTTTAGATAGAGTGGATACATAAGATTTTTGCGGGCCATTTCAATAAAAATGCGGGGTTTTTTTTTTATCCCGAATCATACCAAACTCTAATCAGCACCAGGGTAACCTTCGAGGGATTTTCCTAAAAAAATTTATGAAATTTGGTACATTAGGTTTTGAGTTAGAGTGGATACATACATTGTACAGACAGACAGACAGACCCACACAAGGACACGCACACACACAGACGTTACGCTAAAAATGTTATTTTCGTGTTCTAGAGGTTCCAAAATGTGTAGATCCGTGGAAAACTCGAATTGCGATTTTCCAATACTTTCTCTATACATACATCATGTATTGCAAGGAAAGTAATAATATAATTCTGCATAATAAATTCTTTAAGTTTGAGAATAAATACATTTTTTCTTTTCATTTAAGTGAGATATTTGTAAACCACCTGAGATCGCGCATCACTCAACAAAATTCCTCTTTTTGCAATTTCAAGATTTTCTTTATAGTAACTTTAATATTTTTACTTTCCCTACAATGTAATGCATAGGAAGAGTATTAGGCAAGGTCGAAAGTCGATCGAAAATTGTCTTTTCGCTGGATCGGCACGTTTACAGCAAGCACTCTAGGAAAAGAATCCACAATGTTTAACTCGACGTCTGTATATGTGTATGTCTGTGTATCTATGCAATGTATATATCCACTCAAACTTAAAAGCTGTACAACAAAATTTCTCAAAATTTGGTAATTAAGTTACTTGTGGATTATCTTGGTGCTGATGAGATTTTGGTACGGTTCAGAAAAATAAAATCTGCTTTTTTTACGAAATATCCCTCAAAATTCGTCAAAATCTGAAATTTAAAACTAAATATCACGACATGATGATTAGATGCTTATTTTATGCATAATTTTTGACGATAAAATAAAAAGGCCAACCCTAGGATTAACAGTGCTCGAGATATTTTTTTATTTTTTTTGTAATTTTTAGGAGCTGGCGCGTTTTAAAATGTATTAAGTTGTCAAATGAAAATACATATGTATTAAAACTATAAATTGGATATAATATCATATATGTGTTACTTGGGAAAGAAAAAGTTAATCATAAATATGTAAGAAAAGTCATATACTGTCCACATCAGATTTTTACTTTCCCTGCAATACATGGTAATGTATAGGGAACGTATTGAAATCATGCCGAAAATCGCAACTCGAGTTTTTGACGGATCTACACTTTTTGAAACCTCTAGAATACGAAAAAACTATTTTTAGCATGACGTCTGTGTGTGTGTGTGTGTCTGTCTGTGCAATATTTGGATCCACTCTAGTTTTAAAACTATTTGACCAAATTTCATAAAATTTTATAGATGTGTCACTTGTGGATTATCCTGGTGCTAATTATATTTTAGCATGATTCAGGATGAAAGAATCTGCCTTCTCTTACGAAATGACCCACAAAAATTGTCTGTATCCACTCTAGCAAAAAATCTAATTGACCAAATTTGACAAAATTAAGTATAAAAGTCACTTGTGTGTTACCCTGGTGCTGATTAGATTTTTGTATGATTAAAAAAAAAATAAAAAAGAACTTTCTCTCAACTTTTACGTTTAAAGTTATTTTGTTTCTGCATCTAAAGTTATTTGCGTTCAAGTTATTTAAACTTCCAAGTAAATATCCAAATAGTTTGCATCCACTCTAGTTCTAAAACTATTTGACCAAATTTCATAAAATTTTATAGATGTGTCACTTGTGAACTATCCTGGTGCTAATTATATTTTAGTATGATTCAGGATGAAAGAATCTGCCTTCTCTTACGAAATGACCCACAAAAATTGTCTGTATCCACTCTAGCTAAAAATCTAATTGACCAAATTTGACAAAATTAGGTGTAAAAGTCACTTGTGTGTTACCCTGGTGCTGATTAGATTTTTGTATGATTAAAAAAAAATAAAAAAGAACTTTCTCTCAACTTTTACGTTTAAAGTTATTTTGATTCTGCATCTAAAGTTATTTGCGTTCAAGTTATTTAAACTTCCAAGTAAATATCCAAAAATATATTTATTTAATTTTAATTTAAAAGTATTTTTGCTAACGCGTGCATTCATGCGTGCAAAATACTTATTGCTATATCAGAGTGTTTTCACAAACAAGCTGAAACTACCTGAGCGCATCTGTTGCGTGAGGTATCCAGTTGAATGCCTCTCATTTTACGTGATTCTCGTTCGTGTTTATATATTCGAAGACTAAAAATAAAAGTGCACTCTGCGGTTAGTATTATTTAGGTTGGTTATGGCAGTTATCGCAAATCTTAGCCCCAATTATTCAAGCAAATTATGAATAATCACGATGTATTTTTTCCTCAAATTTTCGAGACTATTCCCGTACCTTCAAATAAATTCAAAATTCGAATTTACTGGAAACGTAGTCAATTATGCATGATATTATTTCATGCGTTTGCTTTTAAATGAAAACAATCTGATATGGACAGCACATGACTATCCCTATATAGTGCAATGATTTTATTCTTTTATAGTGAAAATACGATGTATAAGATCTACGGCACAGTGTGTTTGACGTTGAATTGTACACTTAGAGCTTTTTCAGATGACAACGTGTAAAAGTCTTTCAAAGTACCTAATTTAACTTATGTTTCATGAAAATCTAAATTGACAATAATCAATATTGATATCCTCCGCAATAAGCAATATAGTCACTATGTTAAAAACCTGATGTGGGCAGCACGTGACTTTCCCTGCAGACTCAAATTCATATATCCTTTATTTTTTTAATAATTCATTTGATTGGATTTAATTGCACTGAATAACACTAAATATTTGCATTTTTAATTCAATTTTCGTTTATATTTGGTAATTGGACATTTTTTCGATAGCGGTGTAACAAAAATGCAAGAAATCTCAAATATCTTGAGAACGGTTAGTCCTAAAGTATAATGGAATGTTGTTGTTGTTGAGACCCAGACCGTCCGACCTACCAGAAAGGTGTAAGGTAACTGTTTGGAAAGCCGAGAAGTGCCACCCAATTTAGACCGGAACCCACTGTGGGAGGCATCCACAGGAACTGTACGCTCCTTCCCCTACCACCAACCTCTCGGAAGGACTTACGGACCCACATGTTTAACGTGATCGTACTCCGCATGAACACGGCGGCAGTTGTGGCAGCTTGCAAATCCAGCGCACAAACCACCGGGCTACCGCGCCCGAAAGTATAATGGAGTGTGTTATATTCTTTTCTTCGTCAAAAATTGCGTATAAAACAAGAATTTAATTGATACATTTCAGCATACGTAGTCTCTTTTTTTTAGATATTGGCGATTTTTACAGGCAATTTCATAAAAAAGGCAGGTTGTTCTTTAATGAATCGTACCAAAATCTAATCAACACCAGATTGTTCCACAAGTAACTTATCTACCAAATTTTGTGAAATTTGGTCAATTAGTATTTTAGCTAAGGTGGATACATCAAATTTTTGCTCGCCATTTCGTAAAAAAAGGCAGGTTGTTCTTTTCCAAATTATACCAAACTGTAATCAGCACCAGGGCATCCTACAAGTAACTTATCAACCAAATTTTGTGAAATTTGGTTTATTAGTATTTTAGCTAGAGTGGATACATGAAATTTTTACGAACCATTTCGCAAAAAACGGCGGGTTCTATTTTTACGAATCCTACCAAACACTAATCAGCACCAGGATCTCACTTTTATGAAATTCGGTCCATTAGTTTTTTAGTTAGAGTGGATACATACATTGCGCAGACACACAGACAGACACACACACAAACGTCACGCTAAAAATAGTTTTTTCGTATTCTAGAGGTCTCGAAACGTGTAGATCCGTCGAAAACTCGAGTTGTGATTTTCGCCATGATTCCAATACTTTCCTTATACGTTACCATGTATTGCAGGGAAAGTAAAAATATTTTAATTAATTCATCAATTTAGTGCCACTTTTATCGTCATTTTTGCAATTTTAAATATATTTTCATCAACCTGGGGCAAAATATCGTCAACTTGGCGATATTTCCTTAATGAGTCGCCAAGCTCGACAAATTGATTGCAGACAAACGAATCTATAATAGAATATTTCTTATACATAAATGACTGCTGACGAATTTTTAGACGTCAAAAAACAAAACTATTACACAAAATATCTTCTCTCGTGAATGGAACGAGCTAAATCCGCGAGTATGATGTTAACAGATTTATCGCATAATATTACATATGAAAATGAACATATTTCACAATAGTTAATACTTCTTTTAATTTTATGTGATTTTATTTTTTAAATCTATTTGAAAAATGCAATATCTCAAGAACAGTTACTTCTAGCGTTCAAAAATGTGTATAATAGTAAAAATAGTGTTCAAAAATATGTAAAAATTACATTTTCTAATGAAAAATTAAATAAGAAATGATTATTTATATAACATTATTGAAGGGTATGATTTTTTGATGATTTTTTTCAAAATTTCACTCAAAAATTTCGGGGTCTTCCGCACATTCGATTGCGTTTAAAATCAATAGGCTTCCAGTATTCGCTGATTGTAATTTTTGTACTAAATTTCATTTGAACAAATTTGATTTTCAATCAAAAACGCTAACTTCATTCGTGAGATATCTTCTCCACAATCTTATGGATGCACACACATACTTACACACACATATACATATTTACACACGCACTCAGAGATATACACATATTTACACATACACACACACAGATATACACATATTTACACATCATACACATACACACACACGTACATCACACTCACACACACATGTACACAAACATCACTTCAAAAACCTTCGATTCGAGTTCAGGGATACTTGAAACGTATTCTTCCGTCGCGAACTAGAATTTGAATTTTCCGGCCCCGTCACAATATTTTCCCTATATATTATACTATGTATATAGGGAAAGTAATATAGATTCAAAACCAAACTTTTATCCAATAGGCCGTTTGTAAAAAAAGTTTCTTTTATAAAGCTTGTTCTATAAAGCTTGTTTCATAAAGCTAGAAACATATGTTAAATGGCTGCATTTTTCTCCAATTTTATTACAGCAAAGTAGTAAATTCATTATAATACTTTCCTACATGTACAGCATTCCTAAGAGAGTCCACTAAACATCCCAATAACTTTGTAAGGACAGGTCCATGAGTGTACACATTAGATGTATCTATAGTAAAGTAACTATGGAATAAAAGTGTTCGAATAAAAGTGATTGAAGCGCCACTAGCGGAGAATCAAAAAAGTTAGTATAACGAACTCAGTACCAAAGCAAGGTAGAGGAAAAAATCAATTACAAAGTTGTTCAGTATTGTCAAATGAGCAGGAATTGACATCTACAACGAATGAAACGCGTATATGGAAGCCGATAAATATATTATTACAAATATGTAAAATCTGGAGTCACTTTTGAAAACCATACGGAGAAAACACCCGTACGAGCAACCTCTCAATGACGAAAATCTAGGATTGCCAGGTGCTGAAGTTGGGAAGAGGATTGCGAGATTTGGCGAGTTAGCGCCAATTTGGATCCATTTGGCGAATTCTCGAAGGTTCCAGAAACACTTCAAAATCTTGGTGTCGATCGTTAACAGATTCTTGCTTGAGTAGCTAGTATGTACCAGGCAGGTAATGGAACACTGAAGCTTGGATAATCCTTAATGCAATGCTACAATGCCTTTCCTTCTGATGTTTACCGCCCAAATGTTAATTATGGAGTCAACTTAAGACTCCAAAATGTGCAGGCTGGCGCAACCGCCATTTTGATTCCAACCGGTCCAGTCAGTTATCGTCTGCCTGTACTATTTCAATGACTCGCGCATGTTACATGCCTGATATTTGAGATGCAATGCAGATGTAAAATAGGTACTTCTGATTTTAAAAAATTGTACTAACCATGCAAGAAAGTAGTCTTAAATGTTATGATTTTTCGATATTCCCAGAAAAAGACGAAAAAATAATCCTCTTATCGCAATGTGCAGCTATCGCTTCAACTGGGAATCAATATGACCGGTGTTGCGCTAGCCTGTATATTTAGGATCATGGAGGTAAAAGTAAGACGTTAAAACATATTAAGAAAACGCCAATATCGTTTGAGACAATCATTCAGGTGGCGCTGGGATAACATAAGTAGTCCTGCATTGTATGCATTTCTATGGCAAAATGTCTAAAATGTTTATTTGAACTGTCAATTTTTTAAGAACACATTTTCAGCACAATGCAAAGTAGAACTGAAACAATAAAGAATATTTCTACGTATTCAAAATTATTTTGTATTTCAATTTATTTTTTTCTCCGTATATTCTGTACTCTATCCTACAATTATAAAAAAATCTGATGGGGCAGCACATGACTTTCCTTAAATAATGCAATGAATTTACTACTTTTACAGCAAAAAAATAGCTTATTCTTATAGTAGATACTTATATTTTTTTCAAGATATTAAATTTTTGTCAAATAGTCGTCATTTTCATTGATTTAGCGTCAATTTCAAACATTTGGCGAGATTTTGTTAATTTGGCAACATTTAAAAGAGTTGCCAAGTTGGCGACATTCCGCCAAATTCATTGCCAAAATCTCGCCAAGCGTTATGGAGGGAGAAATAAGTAATTCTTATAGCAGATAAATGACTATTGGCGTTCAAATACAAAAGTATTACTCAAAGTATCTTTTCTCATGAATGGAACGAGTTAGATCCACGAAAATAATAACACCAAATTTATCGCATGATATTATATATGAAAAATGAACATGTTTCTCAACAGTTAATATATTTTTTTTTAATTTATGGGATTTTTAGATAAATTTATTTGAAAAATGTTCAATATCTCGAGAACGGTTCATGCTAGCGTTCTAAAGTTTATGTCAATCGTTTTCTAAGGGAAAATTACATAAGAAATATCTATCTGCGTAACTATATTAAAGGTTTTGATTTTTTGACGATTTTTTCAAAATTTCACTCGAAAATTTAGGGGGGTTCTAAACATTCGATTGCGTTTAAAAACAATAAACTTCCAGTATTGACGGATTGTGATTTTTGTACCAAATTCCATTCGAATCGCTCAATTCGTTCGTGAGATATCGTCTCCACAGACTCACTAACGCACACACACTCACACAGACAAAAATGTTCGATTCGTGATCAGGGAGGCTTGAAACGTACTCTCCCGTCGAGAATTCGAATTCGAATTTTCGACCCCGTCACAATACTTTCTTCATACATTATGTATATAAGGAAAGTAAATATACTGGTTAATTATACTCATAATTAAGAAACACATAATTTAAAAATAATCAAAAATACATATACTAAATTCTAAGCCTTTCTGTTGTGTCAACTAACAATAGCGGCTACTTTACAAACACTAACGACACCTAGATATAATTCTCAAAACATTATGGCACTTTCAAGCGTTTCATCCATAGGAGTTTTACCTCCTTCTTTCTAACTCAATGTTTAGGAGCCTGTGGTCAAACAGACTGATATGTTGCCATTGGGCAAATTCTTAATTGTTACAACATGGGAAACGATAATGGCTTAAGAAAAGAAATGGTTAAAGATAATTTCGAGAATGGCAGAAAATAAATTAAACTTCGAAATCAAGTAATAACTTTCATTAAAATATAAAATCATTTGTCAACGAATAAGACATTTATATTTTAATTAAAATAATATATAGGTTTTGATACTCATTTTCATTTTCAAATTATTTTTAATCATATCCTTTTGCGCAGCATTTTTGCATTGTGAAATTAGTCTTCCATGATTCAACAGTTACGAATTAGCCTAGCGACAACGTCAATTAGTCTGTCTGCAATCTGGGTTAAAACATAATTAACCTTTGGACGGGAAAATTCAATCCCCCCCCCCTTCTTAGCTTCCAACAAGCTCATATGAGTTCGTTTGGTTTTGTTTGGTTTGTTGGTTTGGTAAAGATAGGGCATTCCTCAGTTCTTACCTTTTCAATTTTATATTTTCTGTATACAACTTTACTTGATCTTGGTCACGTGTGTTACTCTGGCCTCAGAAATCTCTCTTGTTTTGGCTGAGATGGTCAGTTTTGTCATTTTCTACTGAAGTGACTGATTTTGCCTATAAAATCAATTGATATATTTAATCACCTTGTAGTAACAAAACTTTCCATTTTAGTTAATTTAATTCAACAGTTTTAAACGACTATTTTTACTTTCCCTGCAATACATGGTAATGTATAGGGAAAGTATTGGAATCATGCCGAAAATCACAACTCGAGTTTTCGACGAATCTACAGGTTTCGAGACCTCTAGAATACGAAAAAACCATTTTTAGCGTGACGTCTGTGTGTGTGTCTGTGTGTCTGTGTGTCTGTCTGTCTGTCTGTGCAGATTTTGTATGCACTCTAACTAAAAAACTAATGGACCGAATTTCACAAAATTTTGTAGGTAAGTCACTTGTGGGCGGGGCTGGTGCTGATTAGTTTTGGATACGATTCGGAATAAAAGAACCCGCCTTTTTTGTGAAATGGCCCGCAAAAGCTTGTATCCACTCTAGCTAAAAAACTAATGAACCGAATTTCACAAAATTCGGTAGATGAGTCACGTATAGGTCACTCTGGTGCTGATTAGATTTTGGTACGATTCGGAAAAAAATAACCTGCCTTTTTTTGCAAAATGGCCCGCAAAAATTGCCAAAATCTAAAATAAAAAACTGGTTATACTCAAATATATCCATTAAATGCTGATTTAATACGTAATTTTTAACGACAAAAAGAATAAGACCAACCCCATTACACTAGGACTAGCCGTTCTCGAGATATTTTAGTTTTTCGTACTTTCCCTACGCCACCTTTGAAAATAAGTCCGGTTATCGAATGAGAACGAAAATTGAATTAAAAGTGAAATAAATTTAATTAAAATAAAGAGAACGTTAATATAAGTCTGCAGGGAAAGTCATGTGCTGCCCACATCAGATTTTTACTTTCCCTGCAATACATGGTAATGTATAGGGAAATTATTGGAATCATGCCGAAAATCACAACTCGAATTTTCGACGGATCTACACGTTTCGAGACCTCTAGAATACGAAAAAACTATTTTTAGCGTGACGTCTGTGTGTGTGTCTGTGTGTCTGTCTGTCTGTCTGTCTGTGCAGAATTTGTATCCACTCTAACTAAAAAACTAATAGACCGAATTTCACAAAATTTGGTAGGGAAGTTACTTGTGAGCGAGTCTGGTGCTGATTAGTTTTGGGTACGATTCGGAATAAAAGAACCCGCCTTTTTTTGCGAAATGGCCCGCAAAAGCTTGTATCAACTCTAACTGAAAAACTGATGGACCGAATTTCACAAAATTCGGTAGATGAGTCACTTGTGGGTTACCCTGGTGCTGATTAGATTTTGGTACGATTCGGAAAAAAATGACCTGCCTTTTTTTGCAAAATGGCCCGCAAAAATCGTCCAAATCTAAACTAAAGAACCGGGTATACTCACATATATCCATTAAATGCTGATTTAATACGTATTTTTTAACGACGAAAAGAATAAGACCAACCCCATTACACTAGGACTAGTCGTTCTCGAGATATTTTAGTTTTTCGTACTTTATCTGCGCCACCTTTGAAAATAAGCCCGGTTACCGAATGAGAACGAAAATTGAATTAAAAGTGAAATAAATTTAATTAAAATAAAGAGAACGTTAATATAAGTCTGCAGGGAAAGTCATGTGCTGCTCACATCAGATTTTTCTTTCCCTGCAATACATGGTAATGTATAGGGAAAGTATTGGAATCATACCGAAAATCACAACTCGAGTTTTCGACGGATCTACACGTTTCGAGACCTCTAGAATACGAAAAAACCATTTTTAGCGTGACGTCTGTGTGTGTGTCTGTCTGTCTGTCTGTGTGTCTGTCTGTCTGTGTATCTGTCTGTCTGTCTGTCTGTGCAGAATTTGTATCCACTCTAACTAAAAAACTAATGGACCGAATTTCACAAAATTTGGTAGGTAAGTCACGTGTAGGCGAGTCTGGTGCTGATTAGTTTTGAGTAAGATTCGGTATAAAAGAACCCGCCTATTTTTGCGAAATGGCCCGCAAAAGCTTGTATCCACTCTAACTGAAAAACTAATGGACCGAATTTCAAAAAATTCGGTAGATGAGTCATTTCTGGGTTACTCTGGTGCTGATTAGATTTTGGTACGATTCGGAAAAAAATAACCTGCCTTTTTTGCAGAATGGCCCGCAAAAATCGTCAAAATCTAAATTAAAGAACTAGGTATACTCAAATATATCCAATGAATGCTCGTTTAATACGTATTTTTTAACGACGAAAAGAATAAGACCAACCCCATTACACAAGGACTAGCCGTTCTCGAGATATTTTAGTTTTTCGTATTTTTTCTTCGCCACCTTTGAAAATATGTCCGGTTACCGAATGAGAACGAAAATTGAATTAAAAGTGAAATAAATTTAGTTAAAATAAAGAGAACGTGAATATAAGTCTGCAGGGAAAGTCATGTGCTGCCCACATCAGATTTTTAATGTTATTTTTATGCAAGCCAGTCCTCGCCCTCTTTGCCTACTCATCCCTTGCTGTCATTACAGATTTTTTTTAATATATATATCTTACGGCATTATTATAATAATTCATCAAACAATCTCAGTTTCTGTAACATAATTTTACTTTCTTATTTTATTGTATAAAGAAAGTATTGTTGTCCTAAAAATTATCGAATTCGAGATTTTGGCGGATATAGAATGTTTTATAACCCCTATTTCAAACACTGCAAAAATGTCCATGCATATGCACTGGCGGAAAATAAAATCCCAACAACAAGAGGAAATTAGTTTAGAGGAATGAAATTTAGGCTAAGCAATTGTGTAGGTAACATATTTATTTGATTGAAGTTTCAAGGTCACAGCCCATACAGCAAAGATCGTCACAAGTGTGACAGTGACGTTGTAATCACGTGACATATGAGTCACAATGTGATATCACAGTTGTGATTTCTATGTGACGTTGCACATTGGTAATATTGTGACCTTATTGTAACTATATTTTGTGAAGTTTCTGCACCTTAATTAACACGTCACAATGTGACGTCGCATTTGTGATTTGTATACAACATCGCTAATTGGTGACACTATGACATTACTGTGACTATATTTTGTCACGTATCTGCAACTAAACATAAATGTCACAATGTGACGTCACATTTGTGACTTATATTTAACATCGCTAATTGGTGACACCATGACATTACTGTGACTATATTTTGTCACGTATCTGCAACTGAACATAAATGTCACAATGTGACGTCACATTTGTGATTTATATTTAACATGCTAATTGGTGACACCATGACATTACTGTGACTATATTTTGTCACGTATCTGCAACTGAACATAAATGTCACACTGTGAAGTCACATTTGTGATTTATATTTAACATCGCTCATTGGTGACACCATAACATTACTGTGACTATATTTTGCCACGTATCTGCAACTGAACATAAATGTCACAATGTGACGTCGCATTTGTGATTTATATTGAACATCGCTAATTGGTGACACCATAGCATCACTGTGACTATATTTTGCTACGTATCTGCAACTGTACATAAATGTCACAATGTGACGTCACATTTGTGATTTATATTTGACATCGCTAATTGGTGACACCATGACATTACTGTGACTATATTTTGCCACGTATCTGCAACTAAACATAAATGTCACAATGTGACGTCACATTTGTGATTTATATTTAACATCGCTAATTGGTGACACCATGACATTACTGCGACTATATTTTGTCACGTATCTGCAACTGAACATAAATGTCACAATGTGACGTCACATTTGTGATTTATATTGAACATCGCTAATTGGTGACACCATAGCATCACTGTGACTATATTTTGCTACGTATCTGCAACTGTACATAAATGTCACAATGTGACGTCACATTTGTGATTTATATTTGACATCGCTAATTGGTGACACCATGACATTACTGTGACTATATTTTGCCACGTATCTGCAACTAAACATAAATGTCACAATGTGACGTCACATTTGTGATTTATATTCAACATCGCTAATTGGTGACACCACGACATTACCGTGATTATATTTTGTGACGTATCTGCAACTAAACATAAATTCTACACTGTGACGTCATAGTTGTTACTTCAAGGCGACGATGCATATTAGTAACATTGGGACTCTATTGGGACTATATTTAGTGACGTTTCAACCACTTGATAAACACATAACAATGCAACGTCACATACGCGACTTATATGCAGCATCGATAATTAGTGGCACTGTGAGATTACTGTGACTATATTTTGTAACTTTTCTGCAAATAAACATAAATGTCACAATATGACGTCATTGTTGTGACTTGTATGCAATATTGCATATTGGCTACATTATGCCATTGATGTAACTATATTTTGTAACTTTTATGCAACTGAATATTATTGTTACAATGAGGCGTAACAGTTGGGATTTCTATATAACATCGCTCATTGAGGACACTGTAACATTGTCGTAACTATATTTTGTGTTGTTTTCGGCCCTAACTATAAATGTTACAATGCAACGTAGCAGAGGTATTGACAAAACTATGACGGCACTGTAATAATTTATTATACTTCTGCTGCTTAAAACAGAGCACAATAGCTATATAAACGTCACTGTTGTGTCTTGTATTTCACATCATGCATTGATGTCACCTTACACCTTTCTGGTAGGTCGGACGGTCTGGGTTTCAACATCATGTATTGATAACACTGTGAAATGTACGATTAAGAACTTATATATTTTTTTCTTTTTCAAGACAAAGGATTTTGTAAACCCGCTATGTATTTACCTTCAGCTATAACTGCTTTCCTTTAACTGTCGTTTTTCTAAGCGATACATAAAACAGTGATCACTAGCTGCGGGACTCGCACCGAACCACAACATGTCCAGTATAGTTTACGGGCAACGTAAATATAAGGTAATAACTGTGTATAACTATTTTTAAGAATGAAAACTGTCCAATAATATGTATCGCTAACTTCAATTTATGGTCAATGACCGTATTTTTATAAAAAAAAATATCTTATTGTGCAGTTTGACAATTTACAAAATTGTATTGAACTTTAAAATCAAAAAGCAGCTGGTTGTGGGTGCCACATTTAACGTACTTTATATGTAACAAAGAAAATCCAATATTGAAATATGATGATGCACACAAAATAGTCTGACATAGATACTTTACAATTTTGTACATACAAATCACTCGAAGCACATTCCATATTTCTTAAAATTTTGAAAGAAAGAAAATTATATATAGGCATGTTGTCCAAGTTGTCAGTGTTTATAGATATATAGATATAATCTATCCCTGATATTCGAAACATGCATTTTGTGTTCATTTTTTTAAAATGCTTGGACTTGATAAAGAGTTTTATCGAAATGATCCATTCATTATTAGGCATAGGGCTTGTCCACGTGTAAAGCGTTCATGCTTGGATTTTATTTTATTTTATTTTATCGATTCATTTCCATTGATGTTTTTTGTTTGTCTTCAGCTTGATGACTAGAGGTTTGCATTTTATTTTCTACTTGATTGATGATTCTCTGTTTGATACTTTTATTTGTAAGGCATTTTTTAATGTTGGGTTCTTTTGAGTTGAAACTTCTCTCTACTCTTTCATTGGATTTTAAAAATGTATTATATATATATATATATATATATATATATATATATATAATATGAAAATTCAAAGATTGAATAGAGAGAAGTTGTAACTCAAAGTACCTTAACTTAAAACATGCCTACAAATTAAAAAGAAGTATTATAAATAGAATTTTCAATCATGAGGGAAAATATAATGACGTAATCACATGTAAATGCAAAAGTATAAGTTCCGGAGATGAATCAAGCCGGGTAAAAGTTTATGATACTGTAATAGTGGTTCAATAAATATAACCCCAGAGGTTCGCCTTCCCTGATGATGAGTGACAGGACTCACCAATGGCTGGCTACGAAGTTAATAAAATGGCAGAGACATGTATACACAATAATTGTCATCATAATATAGAAAAAAATCTTTAATTTATGTTTTAAGATATAAAACATTCCAATCATCATAAAACAGCTATTAGATGTTATATCACATCGTTTCAAATATTTTTCAACACAATATGTACTTGATTCACATAAATGTTAAATGTATTACGCAACATAATTTTTTCAGCATTCTTTATATTTATTCATAGACACTTGAAGTCATTATTTTATATCGATGAGATTTCTGTTACATATTTTTTCAACCGCTACCAAATCAGACGCCACAACAAATATCATGCCATCCAGCACTCGCTTTCACAGGCGCTCCGAAAAAGAAAGAATTAAAAAAAAATAATAATACATCTACATAAACGGACTCCTCAAAACCGGAAGTCACAGCCACGAAATATGCAAGTACATGAAAAGTGCGGTTTCTTTGCAGACGAACATTTAACACAGAATATATTACATTTACATTCAGCATGAAAACACATTTAAAACAGTAAAATTAAGAGTTTATAAAATACCGATACACAATATATATAACCCCTGCAGTTATTTTTTATGTATCTATTATTTTTACTTTCCTTATATATATGGTATAATGTATAAGGAAAGTTTTGTGACACGGTCGAAAATTCGAATTCGAGTTTTCGACGGGAGAGCACGCTTCAAGCATCCCTGAACACAAAACAAACGTTTTTGAGGTAATGTCTGTGTGTGTGTGTGTGTGTGTGTGTGTGTGTGTGTGTGTGTGTGTGTGTGTGTGTGTGTGTGTGTGTATCAGTTAGTCTGTGGAGACGATATCTCACGAACGAATAGAGAAATTCGAAAGAAATTTGGTACAAAAATTACAATCCGTGAATACTGGAAACCTATTGTTTTTTAACACAATCGAATGTTCAGAACCCCTCCCTCTAAATTTTAAGATGCAATTTTGAAAACATCATCAAACAAATCAAAACAGTTAATAAAGTTACGCAAATAGACAACTCTTATGTAATTTTTTCTTAGAAAACGATTGACATACATTTTGGAGCGCTAGCATAAACCGTTTTCGAGATATTGTACATTTTTCAAATAAATTTATCAAAAAATCGCATAAATTGAAAAAAAAAATATTAACTGTTGAGAAACATGTTCATTTTTCATATATAATATCATGCGATAAATTGGGTGACATAATTCTCGTGGATCTAGCTCGTTTCATTCTTGAGAAAAGATACTCTGAGTAATACTTTTGTATTTGAAAGCCAATAGTGATTTATCTGCTATAAAAATAACTTATTTCTCCTCCATAACGCATGGCGAGATTTTGACAACGAATTTAGCTATATGTCGCGAACCTTTTTCAATGTTGCCAAATTAAAGAAAATCTCGTCAAATGGATAAAAATGACGCTAAATTAATAAAAATGACGACTCATTGACGAAAATTCAATATCTTGAAAAAAATATAAGTATCTACTGTAAAAATAACCTATTTTATTTTTACTCTAAACGTGGTAAATTGATTGCAATATAAGGAAAGTCATGTGCTGCTCGCATCAGATTTTTTTATTGGGTTTTAATTCATGAATATGAATACATCTAATATTTCCAGGTTCAAAGTTCTTGTTTTTATCAATTTGATCATTTTCAATACCCTGTATTTATACTAGCGTTCTAATTTTTGTGTCAATCGTTTTATAATGAAAAATAACATAGAAAATTATTATTTACGTAATTTCATTGAAAATTTTGATTTTTTTACGATTTTTCCAAATTTCATTCGAAAATTTGGGAGTGTTCTGAACATTCGCATGTGTCTAAAACCAATATAGTTTCAGTGTTCACAGATGGTAATTTTTGTACTAAATGTCTTTCAAATCTCTCCATTCGATCGTGAGATGTCGTCTTCACAGACTCACGGACACCCACACACACATACACACAGGCAGACATCATCTCAAAAACGTCTGATTCATGTTCAGAGATGCTTGAAACGTGATCTCCCGTCGAAAACTCAAACTCGAATGTTCAAGCCCGTCTCAATACTTTTCTTATACATTATATTACTTATGTATAAGGAAAGTAATAAGCTTACCAAATTTCGTGAAATTCACTTGATTATTTTGAGATATCGCTTTTTTTATGGAAAACCAAAATTTCAAATATAGAGAACTATTTATAAAACTACTCATTCATAAAGCAATACTATTCATACTACTTTTAAAAGTAAAAAATAATTAATAAATAGGACTGTCTTAGGACTTCAAACACATTTTAACTTGTATTAAAATAATAAAATATGTCTGCGTATTCGCGATATATCTGGCGAAGTACTCACTCACCTTCACAATATTTTGAGAAAAAACATTAAAATTTATTTATTTTGAGTAATTTTCTAAAATTCACAATTTTAAAGGAAAGCGTTAACATTTGCAATTTAAGAAAATGCTCAAATGTATATTTTTATTTAAAATCGCTAAAAGTACCAATTTTATTTAAAAACTTTAAAACTTGTAATTCACAGAGAATCGCGCTTAATGTTTCATGAAAAAAGAAAGAACATATTTTGTCTGGCCTTATATTACCATATTTTACAGTGACTTTACATCTACAACAAAAATGCAGCTGCTCGATAGTTTTGAGGAAGCTGTTCTAGTATTTATCAACAATCTTAGTGGCGGGAAATTAAAGAATGCCGTGTATCATTGCGTATGCCGTAGATGTAATTTCCCACATTCGTGTTTTTAACACATTTGAATACAAATCATATCGGGCTGAGACTTATTAATCTTCGTGTCGAGTCGGATCGTGCATTTATACGTTTCTTTGGATTCGGGCTGGGTTTAAAGACTAGCATTTCGGGTCTGTCCGAGTGGAAATCTGGATTTCGGCCTTGCAGATCTCTTATGTGCGGGCACGGATAAATAAATATGGATGAGCACCGAAAGCCTAAAATAGACTGAAAAAATATCGAGATGACTTCTAAACAATGTTGTTCATTAATTTCAGATTAAATATATTTACGAAACATTCATTCGTTTGACAATAGTGAGTTTTTCGATGTTTTATGAATTTTGTTATTTTGGATCAAAAACCTGATATATCGTATGACATTTTTTTCGATTTTCGGAATGAAAAGTTCGTTATGTCGTGAACCTATACCGACGCATCTCATTCTCAATTTATATATATAACACCTGGACTTATTTTTTATGTATCTATTATTTTTCCCTTCCTTATATACAGGGTGTAAAATTGAATTCGAATTCGAGTATTCGACGGGAGAGCATGCTTCAAGCATACCTGAACACGAATCAAATGTTTTTGAGGTGATGGCTGTGTGTATGTGTGAGTGTGTGAAAGTGTGTGTGTGTGAGTGTGTGAAAGTGTGTGTCATTGAGTCTATGAAGACAATATCTCACGAACGGAGAAATTCGAATGAATTGGTAAAAAAATTACATTCTTTGAATACTGTAAATCTATTGTTTTTCAACACAATCGAATGTTTGGATCTCTCCCCCCCCCCCCTAAATTTTTCGGTGAAATTTTGAAAAAATCAAAATATTTAATAAAGTTACGCAAATAGACAAATCTTATGTAATATTTTCTTAGAAAACGATGTACATAAACTTTGGAACACTAGCATAAACTGTTCTCGAGATATTACACATTTTTCAAATAAATTTATCATAAAATCGCGTAAATTGAAAAAAAATATTAACTTTTGAGAAACATGTTCACTTTTCATATGTAATATCATACGATAAATTGGGTGACTGGGTGACATCATTCACGTGGATCTAGCTCGTTCCATTCTTGAGAAAAGATACTTTGAGTAATACTTTTGAATTTGAACGCCATTATTTCTCCGTCCATAACGCTTGGCGAGATTTTGGCAACGAATGGTTTGGCAACGATAGATTTGGCAACGATAGCTGAATGTCGCCAACTTTTTTAATGTTGCCAAATTAACGAAAATCTCGTCAAATGGATAAAAATGACTCTAAATCAATGAAAATGACGACTCATTGACGAAAATTCAATATCTTGAAAAAAATATAAGTATCTACTGTAAGAATAATCTATTTTATTTTTACTGTATGCAATATAAGGAAACTCATTGCAATATAAGGAAAGTCATGTGCTGCTCGCATCAGATTTTTTTATCGGATTTTAATTCATGAATGTGAATACACCTACTATTTCAAGGTTCAAAGTTCTTGTTTTTATCAATTTGATCATTTTCAGTACCCTGTATTAGTTCAATCAAATAATGGTACATATACTGCTGAAATATTAACATTAACATATAACAAATTTAAGCTTCTTAATATATAGCGTATATACAAAAATAAACTGTTCAAACGGTTTCAAAAGCTATGTTCAAACACACATCTAGTCAATTCAAAAAATCTTGAAAAAACCACTTTAAAATACCAAGGAATAAAAGACTGCGGAATTTAAAAGAATTGCGGAATTTAATCAAGCTAAGGAATCAACTGGTTTTGGAAATTATATGAGCTACCTTTATCAACTAAATACAAATAACATTTGATCAAACTAGATTGAAAATGAAAGGAAAAAAAGCTGAACAATTAAAAAGAATGTTCTAAGAACTTAAGTAGACAGCCATAGTATTTTATATATATATTTTTAATTTTACAATTTTTAATTCTCTGGTATTATTAAATTGAATTTAGTTAAAATATCTCATGTAGTTTTTCAAATCTGTTTTTCTTTTGTAGTATTTTATGACTTGGCAATTTTACAATAATTTGAACGAATACTTTGAAATTTTTTTTATGCTGGTTCCTCATTTAACTCTCGAAGCAGCTTGTTTCCATCGTTTTCGATATACTACATAATTTGGCAACATTTATTCACATACATTTTTGAAAGTGTTTGAAAATCTAACAAAAAACTACTAAATCAGAATAAAATGTTTTGACACTAAAGCTATTTATTTCTAAAATTAAGTTAACTTATATTTTGATGTGAATAGCATACATCTATGCTTGAAGTATCAGTAGCGAAAGTCGGAGCATTACGAAAATGTAAACAATTTGGACGTTTATGTTTGCCGAATCTAATAGAAATTTAAAGGCTCAACTCGACTTTCGTATACACGAAATCAGAATATAAAGTTTCATAAAAATCCATTAATACTTTTAGCAGCTATAGAGTATACAAAAAGAATCGAGCACAGACAGACATCACTTCAAACATAATCAAAGCGTGCTCAGGGGCCCTAAAACATAGATTGGCATCACAATCTCGAAATATAAATTTTAGTGAAACAATACTTTCTCAATACTACGTATGAGAAAGTAAAAATGTAAATAATTTTTCTTATTTTGTGGGAAATATGGTCCAGATTAAGAATATATAAATATAATTCGAATATTTTAATATTTTGAAAACAAAAAAATTTTTCGAAAGAAAATTAAAAAGTATCTATCTGTTCGAGCGGATTTTTTCTTCTCCTTACTTTCATTAATATCTTCGAAACTATGAAAGATCGATGTAAAGAATAAGTGGCAAAAATATATATTAGGAAATTAAGTTTCTATATATATATATATATATATATATATATATGTATATATATATATATATATATATATATATATGTATATATATATATATATATATATATATATATATATATATATATATATATATATATATATATATATATATATATATATATATATATGTATATATATATATATATATATATATATATATATTGATATATATATATATAATTTTGGAAGTATAGTGGATATAGTTTCAATATTTAATGAAATTATCTAAATAAAAATTCCAATATAAAATATCCGATAATTAGAAAATAATAATAATAATATCAATGGTTTTTGTGGATTACAATAAGAATTTTGAACATAAGTAAAAAAATGACAATAGCTTTGAATTTTATCATAAATGATTGATTTTCAGCATCATATGGAAATGTTATTTTCAATACAATTTATATTCTCTAAAGTATTAAATAAATATAAAACTTTCTTACTTTTTCCTCTCTAAAAAAAGAAAATAAAAGAAACTGATAGTGTAATAAGTGGTAACTGAGATGTCACAATAAAGATTATTATAGTTAATTGCTTGCACTAAATTAAGATTACACAATTCTTGCTCAACAAAAAAATTATTAAATTTTTTTATCATCTGCAAAAAAAAAGTTTAGAGAGAACGCGTTTTAATAGATATCTTTGATTGAAAAGTTATTATAGGAATTCTCCAGTACTTTTAAAATGTCTTCGAAAATTTCTTCGCTTTAAGAATTCTTAAAAATGTATTTCTGGAAAAAGAAAGTAAGTTTACAATCAAAATGACACATTTACTATAAATATTTTCAAAACCCCGGTTAAAATATATCCCGGTTGGAACATATTTATTCAATTTAATTCAATTCAATTTAAGTGGCAACTCCATATAAATCCAATTTGAGTAATCTGAAAGAACATAAAATACTAGAATATTAAACAATAAAAAGCTAAGAGCATTAAAACTGGCATTTTAAAAAAATGTCAGGCGTCAAAATAAAAATATCAATATCCGCGCAATATGTATCAAGGAGGTTAACAAATTTATATACAAAATAATCTCTTAATATAATTGTTGTTTTATTTGTTTGCTTGTTTTCATGTCTAATATTAACAGGTCATATGAAACTCCAAGAACGCAAGAAAGTATAGTAGGACAATGAATAATATTATTTAAAACTTCATAGTAAAACAAGAGGCAAAACTATTTACTTTTTTCTAAGGCGACAAAATCATGGATAATAACTATAAATTCTGTAATAGCACATAACACGTTAAAATGATTACAAATATTTTTTATTATTTGTTATCTCTGGAACAAAACTCATAATGCAGATATATATATATATATATATATATATATATATATATATATATATATATAATCTATCTCTAATATCAGAAACATGCATTATGTGTTCATTTTGATTACATACTTGTACTTGACAAAGAGTTTTTTCGAAATGAACAATTCATTTAGGCCTAGTGCTTATCCACGTGTAAAGCTTTAAAGCTTGAATTTTATTTGGATTTCTATTATCGGAAGCACTCCATTGATATTTGTTGATTATTTTTGGCTTGGTTACTAGAACTTTGCATTGCAACTTCTCTCTATTCTATCATTGGGCTGGGGGCGTAATAACCAAAAGTGTTGTTTTCCATTTCTCCATACATAATTTCTCCGAACTTAAATGGGTTCAGATATGTTGTTCCTGAGAGGAATGGCACCTTCTGTGCAATGTTATTGGGCCCAGGTTTCGAGGCGGCCCTGACTCAGATTTGTTTGTTGGAGAGGGGGACTTTGAGGATAACGCGGGCGTTTCAAAATTCAGCCGTGCGTATTTATAAAGTCACTGTTATTCCAGAATTAGAAAAAAAAATTGTAAATATTGGTGGTGACTACGGTAAAAGGAAAGTACTCCACGAACTTGCTCTTTTCTTTTATTTTATGTTACAATCCTCTTTGTACAAGAAATATTGTTAGCGTTAGTAAATCGAATTTGAGTTTTGCATGATTTTATTTATTGCATTTTTTCATTCAAAATTAAATACTTTTTAATCAATTTATTGTTTCTTATTATTGATGAAAATAATAATTTAAAATAATCATGAATGGGGAAAATAATGTGAAATTGTTAGGTTGAAAGTGAGCAGAGCAATAATTTCTGTGTCGTGGAATGGCAACATCTGTTGGCTTCCACGTTTATTTGCGGCAGTTTGTTTATTTGCGGGAACGCGCGGCAAGATGTTATTGTTAACGGATCATTGGATATCTTTGTTAAAAGGTAATTTCATTTATTTTGTAATCTATTGATCTTATAATTCAGTATTTTGTAAATAAGTATATTGCATATTCTTTTCTAATTTTATAAGTTTCTTTAGCGATTGAGATTAATTTAGAACATTCTTTCCTTTGTTGCGCATTCGACGTGTATTCGATTCTTGGGCATCTGCCAAGCGTGATTAGATTAGCTTCATTCTTGTTATGTTTTGAAAGTGGAAAGTAAGTAAATATCAGAATTGTATAACTATAATAAACTTGTAATACTGTGACATTGTCCTAACCAATTGTTTTAATTTCATAGTGCAGCTACTTGTCGATTCTGCCTTTTCACTAAAAATGTGATCTTATCTTTTAAATCTGATATGCTATATTTGTGTATTTTATATGCAAAATCAAATTTTTCTATATCTTCCTTTTTTATTATTATGGTTATTTTCAATCGCGGTTAGAAATTGATAGCAGAAAATGAAGCGTTAGTGGGTCCCAAACATTTTTACTCAGTTACCAAAAGGTTCTATACTTAAACAGGGAAGTTAGACATAAAAAATTGCAGCTGGGTTTAGAATCTCGTTGTCAAAATGAAATTTAAAGGTGGAAAATGCAACTGACAAATAATTTCGAATACTGTTTTTAATGCAGTTTAAAATTCTAAAATTGTGCAGTTAGATTTGGATATTTGTACAGAAAAATTGTATTGAATTAAAATTTATTCTGGCTTGTACATAGTTTTGCAGAAAGAATGAGAATTACCTGTTGCATGTATAAAACATTTTATTACCTAAAATAAAAATGTTTTTTACAATCATATGTATACGTAGAATTTAATACTTATCATATATATACAGTCATATCTATACAATCATATGTATACATAAATTTGTCACTTACTGTAATATTATTGTTAAATTTCTAAACAATCCATATAAATGGAATTGAAAATTTGTCTGTCTGTATGTAAGTTTGTCTCTTTATCACAGGAGAACGGGTGAACCGAATTTAATGAAATTTTGTGGGTAGGCTTAAATTAGCCCCACTTAAAATTTAGTTTAAGTTTTTAAGACCAGGGGTTATCTAGATATTAATTAAAAATGAACAATTGAGCCTTCCATAGAGATTGCATTATGCAGACAATATTTTTTACGCCAATTTATTTGAAGAAAATTGCATCATGTCACTTTAATGGACTTAAATCCAATGCGTTTATGTAACAGGAGGATTTTTATTAAATTTTTTCCGATTTAAATAATATAGTATGTATATAAAATAAATTTGAACGATACTGTATTTTTGACTGGATTATATCAATTACGGTCTTCATGTTTAAACATTATTATTATTGATATTTTCGGGGATTAATGATATTTTTAATTTATTACATCTTTGTTTTATTTTGGCAAAAATTGTTGAAACTGATATATGTTCATAGCACTGATCTTCTACAACTGCACTGGTATATCTTCTAATCTACGAGAATATAAGTAGTACATGTATATTGTCATATATTAGAGTGAATTACGGCCTTTAGATTTAATGATTACGGGATTATTGTTATTTTCAATTTATTATGTCACCTATTTTAATTTGGCAAATATTTTAGAAACTCATATGATGTAGTAATTGTAATCCTCTACTAATACATTGGTATATATTCTAATTTTCGTGAATATAAGTAGTGCGGGTCCCATACAATTCTAGCACTTTTAATTTGCATATATTGGTTCAATTTCATATTTTTTGCAAATTTGTTTATGAACAGGACCAAGATGTTTTATTCTTCAGATCTGCCTGTGAAGATAATTTTATATAGCGAGAACAGATATTCTTAAACTTCCTTTTAGTCAAGCATTAAATTAAATATTTTAATAGAATATTTTTATTAACAATATCATTTAGTATACTATAGGAATTTGTACATGATCGTGAATTTTAAATTTCTTTACATTATATGCTCCGCACGAAGAACAGGTATTACTGCTAGTTTCTATATATATATATGTGTTGTTGTTGAAACCCAGACCGTCCGACCTACCATATATATATGTGTGTAGAAATTAATAAATTTCAGTCAGTGGTCTAAGGGACCAGTAATTTTTATGACATCACAGGTCCTCAACCTTTATTGCTGGTCTGTATACAGAATTTTTATAAATATTTAAAAAATTGAAAAACATAGGAAATACTTGAGTAATATTATATTTTGATTTCTGTAAAAACCATAATAAAGAAAATATAAAAGAAAAGTTATATAAATTGTAATTTAATGTTTATGGAATAAACCAGTTAAATATATCTATATAATATTTATGAGGGAGAAAAGACACCACTCCTAATTTCAATACACAATTACTAACACCACTCATTCCAACACACCACTCCCAATTTCAAGCTTTGCATATAATAATACATGAAGGAATATATTTGTGGACAGGATTTTGCAGAATAGCAAAATCCTGTTTCCCTATACTCAGTTATCCCTCGACTTATCTCATTTTTTTGCACATCTATTAAAAATACTAGAGACAATCTGACTTATATAACATAACAACCTATTTATATATCAAATTTGGTATCATGTAGTTGAATATTTTGGGAAATATTGCATTAAAATGTGAAACTCCCGTGCCTATTCCGTGCACTGTTGTGAATGATACTGGTAAAACTGTACCTTTAGAAACTAGTGAAACTGCCAAAAGAAAATTGCACCTTAAATTTCACATTCATCGGTAGCTTTGCAGAAAATTGGTTACGTAGTGCAAAGGATGTAAAGAGTTTCGTAGTGCAAAGGATGTTTGCACACAATAGGGAAATGAATGGACTGCCATAAGTTTTTTTTTTTTACATAAACAGCACCTTTGAAAATGTATAGGTATCCTATTTGGCTAATAAGTGTTTTTGACATGAAAACAATACTTTCCTATAGTGAGATAAGTATAAAAGGAACACATTTAATGAAATCAATGGTAATGTCAAACGATACGAAGTAATTTTTTTATATATATAAAACGATTTCTATTAAATATACGGTGTGTCCCATCAAGACTGCTCCTTGCTCGGAGTACCTAAAAAGTGACCCAAGAACCATACCTCCACGACCCATAGTTTTCAAGAAAAATGCGAAAGAAAAAATATGACATCGCATCCGGTGCACGTAAAATAAGCTTTACTGGAAACATGAACATCAGTACTTGCATATGACATTATATTTACATAGGAAGATGCTCAAAATAACCACTGCCAATAACGAGGCATCCATGCGCGCACTGTAGAATGGCTGATTGCATACTATATTGCTTCGTGCTTCAGCATCCACTTAGTTGCTTGCTTTCATACTGCGCTCACTGTGAACAACAACACGATCCTAGATCATGTGCAGTGATCCATTCTACAGCGCTCGCATGCATATCTCGATATGCACAGTGATCATTTTGAGAATCTTCCTATGTAAACATGTAATATAGATGTACCAATGTTCATGTTTCCAATAAAAATTATTTTCCGTGCACCGGATTTGACATTATACTTTTTCTTTCGCATTTTTCACAAAAACTATGGGTCATAGAGGTATGGTTCTTGGGTTATTGTTCATGCACACCGAGCGAGGATTTTCACTCTGCAGAGTTTATGCTATCTTGACGGGACACCTTATATATTCGTTTTTCACAGTTAGTCCTAAATTACACCATTATTATACTAGACAGTATTTAGCACTAAGCATCTTATAATTTATCCTATTCATTCAATGCTGGACATAAGAAAACAATATATACCATATTTCTTCAATTTTAAGATGCACCTTTTCCGATATAAATGTAACTGAAAACAGGGTGCGTCTTGGAACCGATGGTGTCTTGCAATTATTTTTTTTTATGAAGATAAATATAGCTCGAAGTCATTAGACTCTGCATGGTTCGCTCTTCTGATATTGATTCAGAAGAAAGTGATGAATAACACACTTACTGATAAATACTATGTCTGTTAATAAATTGAATTCTATTCAAATAAAAGAAATTTTTAGTTCTACTTTTTTATTTGTTTTTAAATCAAAGCTTTTTCTCTGTTGGTATTACGGAAATTAAGGTGGTGTCTTACAATCTTAGAATGTAAGAAATACAATACATAAATTATAAAATATTATTTAAAAATATTTTTATGTAATTTTATAATGGGATAATTAATTAAAATTAGAACAAAATTGAATTGTATATTTTAGACATTCTTTACTTTTGCAAAGTAATATTTAATTTTTTGATTTATGTAGGATTTTGTGACAAGCATCTCATTCAAGTGTTTCCTGACTATCCAGTCACTTGCTCGCACAATTGATGGGAGTGGAAGCTGAAATTGAGCATCTGTGCTGTGATAATGATGTAGTTTATCTCTGTTTAGTGCTTAGGCATTTTAAGAACCTTTTTTATCATTTTAGTATAAATAATAAAAAGACAAGAAAATATAGTGATAAAATATTTTAATTGCTATGTACTATACAGTATATTATAAAGTGTCGTATTCTTGTATATTTTATTTTAAGAACAGACTTAAGGATTTTCATGAAATGAGGTGAACGTATATTGGATGCGAGAAGGTGATTTAACTATATTTCAACTTTGGAAAATCTTATTTACAACACCCTCCTAACCATTTATTATCCTTTAGCAGTAAATAAGAAGTCAGTAATATCCATGCGTTTAATTATTGGTTGTAAAATGATTAAAAAAGAGTGCAATATTCAGCTTCACCTCATTTATGTAAGATAAAGGGAGTTTAGTCATTGTAAGATAGTTACAAAAATAATCCAATATTCAACTATGCCTCACTTACATAGGGATCCAGATGTATTGAGATCAATAATTAAAAATTTATCAGATATGTGTAAAAGAGCACTTTGTGGTGTAACTCAATCTGCTTAGCAAATCAGTTGCTAGCAATTGTGATATTTATATTTTAACAGTTGAAGAGAGAACTTATACCGGGACTCATGATAATGCGAAATAGTGCAATGTTTATGTTTTTAAGTAAATTGGTGTATTTTTATAAATATTTATAAAATTTTATATCTTAAACGGGCCTAAAGATGTCCTATGAAACTAGGAAATGTCAGAATTTCAACTTTAATAAAGAGAACATGACACCGTTGGCAGAAGACTGATTGGATTCTAATCTCAAAAGCTATCCTTTGGATGAAGATAGGCCTACAACAGAGTTTCCCCCAGGATAAAAAAGGGCAGGATGCTGTTACCAAGAAAAGGACACTTGTTAAAAAAAGGGGCACATTTTTTTATGTGAATAATATTTATGCTTGGGGTTTCTGTGACGAAAATGAGTATTGCAAAGTATCTGTCTGAACAAATGCTTTTTTCTTTCATTTTGCTTACTTTCATTTGAAATATCTTTGAAACCATATAAGATAGATATACATAGTAAACGACAAAAATATGCATTAGGAAATTTAGTTACTAAATCTATATTTATACTTTAAACAAGAAAGACTAATCTTGCATGAGGCATTGATTGTGAAACACTTTCCAACTGAAATGCAATTTTATTTAAACATCTCTAAAATGCTATACATTCAGCCGTGATATTTTTAAAATTATCATAGTACAATAATTTATTTTACTGGGAAACTTAAAACTTCATTAAAAAAGGCAATGCTATAAAATCGCTTGCTTCTCTATCTAAGTAAATCGATGAATATTCCATTCATTTCACTTATATTCCAGACTCCGGAGCTAAGTAATTTCGCTTTAAAAAATTCAGCAATTCTTATACAACTCATCTTGCAATCTCTTATTTTGTTTACATTTTGTAAAACTGCTTTGCCTACAATGACTACAAGACCAAGGAAAGAGGCATGGAAAGAACCTCTGATTTTAACATGATACATAATGTTCAGCGATTAGAAGATATGTGACAACATGCAACTCAATGACTAACTGACGAAATAAAGTCACAACATAACCAATGTTTAGAAAAGAGAACATCGAATCTCAACCAAAACTACCGAAGAACATATTCAGCAACTGCACGACATGCGACAATGTGCAACTCAATGAACAACATAACCGCCGCTTGGAAGAACAATGACGTTGATTGTTGAATGTTACAGCGAATTTCAACCGAAACCTTCAAATATAACACCTATAGAACTCGAATATGAGAATTGAAAATAGACAAAACGGCATTTTAATTCAAATATTTTAATATACTGCAAACAACAACGACAACAAAAATACTTAATTTTTGTTTCAATGTTCATTCATAATTTGCCTCTGATTTGATTTACATTATTAATTTTGATTTAATATTACAATCTTTGAAAATAACATTTCAAATTTTAAAATTTTTTATGCACAGCAAGTTTATAACTGCATAGGGGAAACTCTTGTACCTAGGGCCATTCAGCTTTATTTTAATAATTATTATTTTACATTATTACTCCCTGAGGTAAGTAGCTACATGATTTGAAATCTTAGCAACCATTTTGAATGAAAGAAGGTAAATATAGCAGTTAAGTAGAAGGAAAAGTTTTAATCTGATGGCCAAAAGTAAAATTCTTAACATTATTTTGATATTGATATTTAGAAGGTAAGTGCAAAGTTTTATTTTTATGTATAACAGTTAGTTTCGGTCATAAACTAAGGGAGAAGATGGAATATTAACAAATCGGAATATTTATAGAGTTTTGGCTGTGGAAACCATTTTATAAAAAATGGCTATACCTTGTACCTAGAGCCATGGTCCTAGGTACAATATTATCATTTGTATAGTTTAAAAAATATTTATAAAGGGATGAAAAGATTTTTTATATTGTAATAATAATAGATTTATAATGCAAGTTTAGAACTTTCGTATAACATTATTTGGCTTACTGTATTAGTGTTGGTGCTTTTATTTATTCAGACTGGTTTTCGGGTATTGGGCTTATGACCAGTAAATGAAAATATATGCAATGTGATGAATATTTGAGTTCTCTAACAGATAGACCCTATTCAAATGAAAATGATTTCAACTGTAGGAATTTGATGGTGAATAGGCCAATTAATAGTCATCAAGAGACAAAAAAAAAAGGATACCTCTGCTGGAATTTGTCAGTCTTCTACATCAAACACTGAATCAATGTAATGTATAGCACCGAAACAAGTGTCCCATTTCCTTAAATCTAAAACTTATATTGTACAAAATGATGGGCAAAAATCTGGTAAATGTAGAATCCTTACTAATACTCTAGAGAAAGCTGAAATTGAAGCAGCAAAATTAAAGAAAATGATCGCCAAAAAGATAATTGTTAAGAGACCTGCATTTAAAGCAGAGAAGCAATATATGTGAATTGAGTAAATGGAAAGGGACAGTTCTGAATAAATAGCATTAGAAAATGATTATGGTGATGAGACATCTAAGGAATTACCACATATGATGGAAGCTTCAGTTTCTGCAAGTGATATGGATTCTGTAATAACTTATGGGAGGGATCAAATTCAAAAAGGAAACTATTGCTTGATAAAATTAGACGGGAAGAAAACAAAAAAAATTATGTTGCAGACCAACAATAAAATACCTATAACGAATGAGTAGTCCGAAAAGTTTCTACACCAGAATGCTACAACGTCTGCGATTAGCACAAATGATGTTGTTACCTGAACCCAAAGCTATTGGAGGCTCAGCAATAGCTATGTTTGCTACTTACTTTTGGTATCAGTTTTACAAATTACACTGTAGAATAATACAAATATTTTCTTTTATTATTATTATCGTGATTTGAGTAATCAAATGTTGTTTAATTTGTATTGTTTATATATAAAAAATATTCTTTTCCAGGCGTAGACGAGTGTGCAAGAATATTAGTGTTTAGTGACGATTCTTTATTCTGTTTGTCGAATGACAGTCGCCGTGTGAGAGTCTGGAGACGACGTGGAAACAGATCCAATCCTGCTGCAAATGTTGAACGCAATACTGCTCGACAGCGCGGCACCATGGTATAGGGTGCTATCGGTTTCGATAGCCGGTCACTTCTGGTTTATATCAGAGGCAAATTAATGGCACGACGATATGTAAATGAGGTGCTGCGGCCAGTTGCACTGCTGTACCTTCAGCTGTAAGATAACGCATGACGGCATATGGTAACCATCAGCAGATAAGCCTTGCAAGGTATCCAGGTGCTTCCTTGGCCTCCGCTGTCTCATGAACTGTCTCGTTCTGTCTGTCGTTTGACTGCCCTACCTCTCAGATCTGTCTGTCGTTTGACTGCCCTACCTCTCAGATCTGTCTGTCGTTTGACTACCCTGCACCCGCCTCAAACAAAGGATGACCTGTGGAAGATTGCTGAAGGCATATAGTCATATATACCTCAGGAAACTCTCCTCACTCTATTTGCATATGTTATTTGAAGGGTTGCTGCTTGTATCACCGAAAGATGTGAACCTACTGCCTACTGATTACCCTGTCTATGCCACTAGTATATTTCATTCTTCTTCTGGAATTAACATCACTTATTTATATATGCCATCTCTGTCTGCTCTTTAACTTCAAACTCTATTCGCTCTTTCATGCTGTTGCATTTTCTGCGTTGGGTAGTGTATTTCCAGTGAAAGTAAGAAAATAAAAAACACTCACTTGGACAGATGTTAAAGTTTTTTCGAAAAGAAAAGTTTAAAATACTGAAGTTTTTCTATTATATTTATATTAAGTTAATTATATTATATTTTTTATACATTTACTAGAAAATGTACCCCACGTTACCCGAGATTAAAAACAGACATCTGATAAAAATTATACCGGAACTCGCAGCGAATTCCCGAAAACCAAATACAATTTTAACAGCTCACTTATAACAAAAGCAAAGTAAAATAAACTGTTGCTTGGGTGCACACACGGCTATTAAATTATTGCTCATTTTGGGCAACATCGAGTACATTTTCTAGAAAATGTGCCTGGCGTTGCTCGGGGTATGAAATTCAATCCTTTGATTAAAATCATGAACTCGCATCGATTTATCGAAAACAAAATAATGTGTCAACAATATGCCCGCTTATGATAACACAACTATAAAAAAAACATCTGCTCTGACTGTGGAGGGAAGGAATGAATCTCCGCGAGAATATCGCAGGTGCGTCATTTCGTTTTAACATACGAATATATATATATATATTTTAAATTCTTTTAATTCTATGGATTCCTTTCAAGGTTTATTTGAAAGAGAATGTTTTGATCTTTCCAATGGTGTCAAGTTCGAAAGTCTGAAATAATGTTTTTGGTCTCTAAGGAAGTCATTCGTATGAAAATAGAACTAAAACATAAATAACTAAACAAATTTCGAATAAAAAACAAACAGAAAAACGCCAAGGTGCAACTTTTCATGTTCTGAAGTAACTGTGTACCAAATTTCATGACCGTACGTCGATTAGAATTTACTCTACAGCCGAAAAAACGGACAAATCGATATCTTTTTTTATTATTACAGATAGTCTGGACTATATTTCCGACAAAACATGAAAAATTATTTACATTTTTATCCACTAGGTTCGGAGATATAAACGTCCAAAACGTTTACATTTTTCATAACTCTCCGATTTCCGCCACAGATACCCCAATCATAAATATTTTTCACATAAAAAAACCTGATGTGGATCGCACAACGATCTTCCCTATATAGTACAATGAATTTACTTCTTTCATGCTGAGAAAATTATGTATAAGATCCACGACACAATGTTTTTTATTTTGATTTATACATTTGGAGCTTTTTTGGATGACAACATATAAAACTATTTCTTACTCAATTAACTTATATTTCTCACAGTTCCAAATTGACAATTATCAATATTGATAGAATCTGCAATAAGCTGTATATTAAAATATTTAAAAAATTCACCAATATTACGCCACTTTCGTTAATGCAGAGTCATTTTTGCAATTTTGACGGTAATTTCGTCAATCTGGAACGAAACAGTGTCAAGCTGGCGATATTTCTCTAAATTAAGGCCAAATTTATCGCCAAACGTTGCAGATAAATAAGGAACAGCTTTTCTTATGTATTATGTATTAACTTGTTTGTGACGTCACATTGTAATGTCTCTGAACTAAAGCTCCTATATATACAGCCTGACGTAAGAGCGGCCATCTTGACTCCCAGTTGAAGCGATGGCAGTACCTGACGAAACGAAGATTAGTTTCTCTTCTTTTTCTTAGGATCTCGAGAAAATTAAAGTATTCTAGACTATTTTCTTAAATGAGTGGTACAATTTTTTGAAAGCAGAAGCACCTATTTTACGGCAAAATTACGTATCAAATATCAGTCATATAACATGCGCGCGCCATTGAAATAGAACAGGCAGACGATAACTAACTGAACCGGTTGCAAACAAAATGGCGATTGTGTCAGCGGATCCTTACTCTGAACCGTGATATCGTAACATTGCTGTTACATCAAGTTACGTTTCAGCAATGTATTCATGTCACAGCGAAGCTACTTTGGTCATTTCCGAGGTACTTTTGTGACGTCACATTTTGATGTTTCTGCGAAGTGAATTTTTGACATTGCAGTTACATCAAATTGTGTTACTATAGTGTCGCATTCACGTGACAGTGAAGCCAGAATCTCCATTTTAGGAGTATTTTTGCGAAGTCTTATTAACACACGATCCATTAAGCTGCGCAGGTTTTGCTCCCAGTAGGAGCTAGCTGACTCTACTTCGAATTGTCGAGGAAAGAGCAGGTTTCAAGCATGACTTTTGGCTAATTGTTAAGCTTCAAAATGCAAAACTGTTACCAAATTGTCTTTTCTTGTGAATGGAACAAACTAGATCCACGAGAACGATATTAACAAATTTATCGCTTAATTACATATGAAAAGTGAACATGTTTCAAAATAGCAAATACTTAAATTATTAATTTTATGAGGGGTTTTTTTATTTTAACATATGCAATATCTCCAGAACGGTTTCTGCTAGAGTTCTAAAGTTTGTCATTCGTTTGTTAATGAAAATGCACACAAATCATGATCATTCACGTAACATTGAAGATTCTGATAGTTTCAAAATTTAATTTGATTTCATAAAATATAATTTTGGGTGTCTTTCGAACATTTGATTACATTTAAAATCGACATAGTTCCAGTATTCACTGATTGTAATGTATTTACCAAATTTCATTCAAACCACTCCAATCGTTCGTGAGATATCACATCCAGACACTCATGGACACATACAGACATCACCTCAAAACGTTTTATTCGAGTTCCGGGATGCTCGAAACCTGCTCTTCCCTCGACAATTCGAAGTAGTCAGCTAGCCCCTATAGGGAACAGAAGAACCTGTCCAGATATGACTTCGCAAAACTATACTCCTAAAATGGAGATTCTGGCTTCACTGTCACGTGAATCTGACATTGTAGTAACGCAATTTGATGTAACTGCAATGTCAAAATTTCACTTCGCAGAAACATCAGTATGTGACGTCACAAAAGTACCTTGAAAATGACCAAAATAACTTCGCTGTGACGTGAATGTCACATTGCTGAAACGTACCTTGACGTAACAGCAATGTTACGAAATCACGGTACAGAGCCATTACAATGTGACGTTACACATAGGTTGGTATGCGACGTCACAAACGACCATGAAAATGACCAAAATGACTTCGCTGTGACGTCGATGTGTAATTGCCGAGACGTACTGTGACGTCCTGTAACATCCCAAATTCACAGTGTGACGTCGCAAAAGTACTCTTAGAATGAAAAAAAAAACTTCGCTGTGACGTGAATGTCACATTGCAGAAATGCTACGGAATCACGGTCCAAAGACATTAAAATGTGACGTCACAATCAAGTTAAGATGCGACGTCACAAACGACCAGGAAAATGACCAAAATGACCTCGCTGTGACGTTAATGTGAAATTTCCGAGACGTACTGTGACGTCCCGTGACGACCCAAATTCACAGTGTGACGTCACAAACGTGCCTTGAGGATAACCAAAGTAACTTCGCTGTGACGTGAATATCACATTGCAGAAATGTAACGTGACGTTACAGCTAAGTTACAAAATCACGGTCTAACGACATTACAATGTGACGTCACAAACAAGTTAATATGCGACGTCACAAACGACCATGAAAATGACCAAAATGACCTCGCTGTGACGTTACTGTGAAATTGCCAAGACGTACTGTGACGTCCCGTGACGACCCAAATTCACAGTGTGACGTCACAAACGTACCCTAAGTATGAAGAAAGTAACTTCGCTGTGACGTGAATATCACATTGCAGAAATGTAACGTGACGTAACAGCAAAGTTACGAAATCACGGTCAAACGACATTACAATGTGACGTCACAAACAAGTTAATATGCGACGTCACAAACGACCATGAAAATGACCAAAATGACCTCGCTGTGACGTTACTGTGAAATTGCCAAGACGTACTGTGACGTCCCGTGACGACCCAAATTCACAGTGTGACGTCACAAACGTACCCTAAGTATGAAGAAAGTAACTTCGCTGTGACGTGAATATCACATTGCAGAAATGTAACGTGACGTAACAGCAAAGTTACGAAATCACGGTCAAACGACATTACAATGTGACGTCACAAACAAGTTAATATGCGACGTCACAAACGACCATGAAAATGACCAAAATGACCTCGCTGTGACGTTACTGTGAAATTGCCAAGACGTACTGTGACGTCCTGTGACGTCCCAAAGTCACAGTGTGACGTAAATCTTACGTCACTGTGAAAAAAAATGCTGTGTGGGAGGTTAAAGTATGAGCGAGAATATTTCAAATGTGAAATGGTGGTACATTAATAACCGCTGTAGTCGCCACGATATTGAATGCAGGCATGCAAACGTGAATGCATTGTGTCGTACAGGTGCCGTATGTCATTTTGTTGGATGGAGTTCCATGCCAGTTGCACTTGCTCAGTCAAATCAGCAACGGTTAATGCTGGTTGTGGATGACGCTGGATTTGTCTTCCAATAATGTTCCATGCGTGCTCGATGGGAGAAAGATCTGGTGATCTCGCAGACCACGACAACATGTCGACACTCTGTAGAGCACGCTAGGTGACAGCAGCGGTATGATTACGAGCGTTATCCTGTTGGGAAACACCCTCTTGAATGGCAGCACAATCCGTTCAATCACCAGTCTGGTGTACAAATTTGCTGTCGAGGTGCTTGGGATAACGCGAGCTTGCTCCTACTGCTATAGGAAATGGCTCCCAAGACCATAACTCCTGGTGTAGGTCCAGTGTACCTACGCCGCAGACAGCTCGGTTCCAAGTGCTGGCTTCCTTCTTACCAACATACGACCATCACTGACACCAAGACAGAAACAGCTCTCATCTGAGAATACAACAGATCTCCACTCCGTCCTCCAATGAGCTCTAGCTTGACACCACTGACGTCTCAGATGGCAGTGATTCGGAGATAGTGGTATGAACGCTATAGGCCGTGTGACTCGGAGCTGTCCCTCAAGTAATCGATTTCTTACAGTTCGCTGGGTCACTCTGGGGCCAACAGAAGCTCTAATTGCTGCTTCAGATGCAGTACGATCCGCCACAGTCATGCGGCGAATCCTGCGCTCTTCCCTCTCAGTAGTGGCTCTTGTGCGGCCGGACCCCGGTCTTCTTGAGACAGTGCCTTCCCGTGACCAGTGCTGCCAACAATCATGCACAGTAGATACATTCCTGCCAAGTCTTTCTGCAATATCGCGGAAAGAAAATCCACCTTCTCGTAGCCCTATTCTACGGCCTCGTTCAAACTCACTAAGCTGCTGATACTGCCTTCTTCGTTTCCTTAATCTTGACTCAAACCTAACTCACAACGTCCAATCCGGACGATAAATAACGCTCACGAAGTTTACATTGCGTATTTAAAGCAAACGTGATTTGCATGATCATAGTGGGACTACAAGCGCCACTCTTATTCGTCTAGCATGAAATTTGAATAGACGTCATCTTTCATATGTGCAAAAACGCGCCTCCCAAATTTCGTTTATCCAGCACAACTCCTTCTTGGTGTTGGGATTTTATTTTCCGCCAGCGTATAGGTGTGTGTGTGTCTGTGTGTGTGTCTGTGTGTGTGAGTGCGTATGCTTGTGTGCCTATGTATAGGCACGATAACTCGAGAACGAATAAACCGACCGGTTTCAAATTTTCTGTGAACAGTTACCATATGTAAAAAACTCTCAAAAAATTCTTGATAATTACCATAATTGGAACTCGAATTATTCGATTTTAAAGATCTTCACGGAATTATTTCCTATGAAAAACATTAATAATTCCTAGAAAAACGCTGGCATTATTTATATAAGGGTAATATAGAGAGATAATTTATATAGGAATATTAATGGCATAATAGTTTATATTAACACTGATAAGCTAAATGCTATCCATAAGTGTCACTAAGCTGTTATCGAATTGAAATAAAAACAAGAAAGATCAATCGTGCGTAAAGCATTGATTATGAAACAATTTCCAACTGAAATGCAATTTTATTTAAACACCTCTAAAATGCGATACATTTAGCACTCATATTAAAATTATCACAGTACTACAATATTTTTTTATAATTGGAAACTTAAAACTTCATAATAAAGACAATGTTATAAATCGTCTGCATCTCTATTTAAAATCAATGAATATTTCATTCATATCACTTGTATTCCAGACTCCAAAGCTAAATAATTTTAATTTTCTTATCCAACCCGTTTTACAATCGCTGGATGTGTTTACTTTCTGCGTGCTACAGGCACTAGGCTTTGTTGTAGGAATAATCAAAGTTTAGTAATCATTTAAAATAAAAAATATTGTAATTGCGTTGCAACAGAATTTAGATACACAGATAATATGCAAAAATTTTATGACGGATACAACAGTAAATGCAAATGTAAACGGACATCACGATTTTTACACAGGGTGAAGAAATGGATGTCCTATTACTTTCCGTATATACATAATGTATTAGGAAAGTATTGTAACGAGGTCGAAAATTCGAATTCGAGTTTTCGACGAGAGAGCACGTGTCAAGCATCCCTGATCACGAATCAAACATTTTTGAAGTGGTGTGTGTGTGTGTGTGTGTGAGACTGTGGAGACAATAACTGACGAACGAATGGACCGATTCGAACGAAATTTGGTACAAAAATCACAATCCGTAAACACTGGAAGCCTATTGTTTTTATACGCAATCGAATGTCCAGAATCCCCTAAATTTTCGAGTTAAATTTTGAAAAAATCGTCAAAAAATCAAAACCGCCAATAAAGTTACGCAAATAGACATTTTTTATGTAATTTTCATTAGAAAACGATTCACATAAATTTTAGAACGCTAACATGAACCGTTCTCGAAATATTGCACATTTTTCAAAAAAAATTATCAAAAAGTCATATAAAATAAAAATAAAATATTTCCTATTGAGAAACATGTTCACGTTTCATATGTAATACCCTGCGATAAATTGGGTGACATCATTCTCGTGGATCTAACTTGTTCCATCCATGAAAAAAGATACTTTGAGTAATTCTTTTGTATTTGAAAGCCAATAGTCATTTATCTGCTGTAAGAATAACTTACTTCTTCGTTCATAACGCTTGGCGAGATTTTGGCAACGATTTTGGTGAAATATTGCCAACTTGGCGACTTTTTAAATGCTGCTAAATTAACGAAAAACTCGCCAAATGGATAAAAATGATGCTAAATCAATGACGACTCATTGATGATGACGACATGAAAAATAACGGTCCATTGACGAAAATTCAATATCTTGGAAAGAATATAAATAACTGCTATAAAAATAATCTATTTTTTTTACTGTAAAAGTAGTAAATTCATTGCATTATATAAGAAAAGTCATGTTCTGCCCACGTCGGATTTTTTTATTTTGAAATGAGTCAAGTGATCTCTTTCTATAATATGGGTGCAATTATTATTTTAATTTTTTTTTAAAAAACTACCTAACACTTTTTGTTGAATTTTTTTTTAAACATGTTACGTGATAATTTGAATATTTACTATAATATTCGAAACAATTTGTGAATTTTAGCTCAAAAATTTTTGAAAAATTCTGTCCCATAGGATTCACTGTATCTCATGTTTTCAACCCGGGTTAAATCCGAAACTAATTGGGTTATATTATTCATTTTCATTCCCATATGTCCCTCAGACCGTCTCAACAACATACTAAAATTTCAATTTGATCAAGTCGTTTTACGGCAGTTATCGTGCGAACGGATAGACAGACAGAATGAACAAAGTCATAAACACTTTACAGCTATGATGGAAAGTGTTTTTTTTTTCTTTTGTGTTTAAACGCTTAGAAAATTTTTACAAAGGATTATATGATGAAATTAAAAAATAACTTAGTCTATCTATAACTAATCTGAAAAAGATACATATTTTTTCATTCCGATAATGATTGTGATACAAGTGGAACAGAAAACTGTGGAATATGAATGTATTGTAAGGAACCTTGTTGTTCCAAGCTGAAATCGAACCACGGTTCTTCGTTCTGACCAGCTGAGTCTCTACCGTTGAGTTTCTAGGACGAAATTGAAAGCTCTTATGCTCGAAGTGGACTCTACAGTTATCCACTCTGTAATATCAGACTGGCGTGCAACTGACAATCTGATTGACCCCCTCCTGCTATTTTTATTCTGCAGGTTAGATTCCTGGTTGTTACCCTCCCGATTTGACATCAGCGCTCAATATCTCAGAGTCAACTGAATGCGTACTAGTCGTACTAAGGTCACTTTCAGACCTCCAACTTTGCACTAAACTACAAGGTTGATTTGTTTGGGCGCCATTGTAAAGGACCTTGCTGTCCCAACCGGGAATCGAACCACGGATTTTCGTACTAGCCAGCCGACACTAGAACGAAATTGGAAGTTCTTACTGTCAAAATAGACTCTGCAATATTAAAAAAATCGAATGAAGACTTCCACTCCAAATATGTTCTTAATAGAAAGCCATTTTATAATTTTTCTTTCATAATACACAATATAACTTCATTCTAACTAAATGTTCTGACCCAATCTATGAACATTCTTGTCAACAATCGTTCTCTGTATGTTTACGCTAATCCATTGAAATATTACAAAATGGGAGATTAACTCTACAGATGTTAAATTGCGAATAAATGCAGCTTGGGGATAGTATCACGCAATCTCATACGGTCCGCTGCCATCAAGGTTAAGGGCTTTTTTCCTCTTTCATTTCCATGAGACATTTTGTTCGAAATTACGATCTGAAATCACCCATTTATGACGGCATTCCTTGTTGAAGAATAAGAACGGAATCTTCTGCCGTTTCGCCCGTTGCCACAATAGTGATCCAAACTTCCTCCACCATATTTCGAGCAGACGACATTTAGGAAAAGAAAAAAATGATGTCATTGTCTGAATGAGATGATACAACAAGCACTGGGTCAACTTAGCTTGCACGAATGTTTAGTCAAACGTCTGTCCAGGGTTGTTAACAGAAGCAATTTGTTTACAGTGTATTGGTTAGTAGAAGTAAAAGATGACAATGAGTTCTTCGAATTGGACGCTGGTATTACTAATAAATATTATATGGATTACGAAAATTACAGCAAGTAAGTAAATTTTTATGAATGAAAATTTTGTACTTTTTAATTTCTTTAACTATTGTAGGTAGAACAGTGTTGCCAAAGTGGGGTCCGCGAACCTCTTGGGGTTTGTGAATAAAGAGGCACAAATGGAGTCAGTGAACAACACAAAATGTATATGCTACTCGTATAACTAATTAAAATCATATGTATTTATTCTAACTGAAAAACTAATTGACCAAATTTTACAAAATGTTGCAAATAAATATTTTAATTTTTATTTAATGTCTCATGTTTCGTGTTATTTGCAAGGTATTTTATATCAGGCTGGTATGCTGTCGATTGTAAGGTGATGCATGCTGCTGAATTTCAATCTGTCAATTTTTTCTAGCCTTTGAACGCAGTTCAATACGGAAAAATACTTCCGCAAGAGTGTGTGGAGTAAAAAATCATTAATAACGTTCTTGCTAATATTTTAATGAAAATTAAAGCATCTTACATGCTATTCCGCATTTCTAATATTGAGTTTTAAACACGAGATTCTGATTCTCTATCTTCTGATGATGGCATTCCAGTTCTTCAATATGTTTTCATATACTTACATTTTACATATATTTCAGTACAAATGGAACTAGATTGTAACTTGCGCAAGAAATGTTCAGCTTCAAAAAATAAAAAAATGCACTTGGTAATTAGTCTTCGAAAAATTAATTACTCAATTAAACATGAAGTATTTTCAAAAGCCTGAACGAAAGCTATTTTGGGATTGTAATACCTTTCTTAAAAATATTTTTATTGAATTCGTCATAACCGATTGGTTATCTATCTGTTTGGACAGGGCTTTGAGTATTTTCGGGCCGGATCAATCTCGGGTCAATTATTTTAAAAAATTCTTGAGCTCGCGTCGGGTCAAATATTAATATGACCAAGTCAGTCTGAATAAAAATTTTTAAATTAGGCCCTTTCAGACCTCTATCCAAAAGAACCTAATGTTGATTGGCGTGTCAATTAACAAATTCACTGCCAAAATCATTATTCTATGGATCATGTACAACATTATTTCGATATGAAAGTTGTATTTAATTGCATTTTGTAATGAAAGTCATGTGCTGTATACAAAAAATATTTTTAAACTAAGAAATATTGATTCAGTAAGAAAAATGAAATATAAGATTAAGGCTTTCAGTTTCAAATTAATAGAGTCAGTTGGTGTAATTCATGGTCACTTTCTTTTCTGCTACTGAAATAATGCTTAATTAAACTGTAAAAAATCATAACGACACTTTTACTTTGCAACGTATGCTTTAATTATTTATTATGTTGGAACATATTTTGAAAAAAAAATTTTTTTTCATACCTGCTATAGTTAAATTTCTGCCAAACAACGTTGGCCATAATATTTTACACATTTTGCAAAGATTTTTGTCGCTCGTAAATTTTAAATTATTTTTCTATCCCTCATTTTTGCTTCAACTAAAAACTAATTACCACAGCTACTAAAAGTAATTATAAGATTTTCTTCTACTACATTGAAACATTTTACAGGAATATACCAAACTATGCCCCATATGTGTGGGGTAATTTTTGGTCACTGGGACAATTCCTAGTCAGTTGTGTTTTACAGTATTTATGCTTGACATTTTATCTATTATAACCTTGCAATCCCAAAAACTGTCGTTATACGACTATTTTTAACCATACCTGAAAAGTTTCTTTCTTAACTATAAGCTTAATTTTTACTTTCCCTGCAACACATGGTAATGTATAGGGAAGGTATTGGAATCATGCCGAAAATCATAACTCGAATTTTCGACGGATCTACACGTTTCGAAACCTCTACAATAAGAAAAAACTATTTTTAGCGTGACGTCTGTGTGTGTTTCTGTCTGTCTGTGTGTCTGTCTGTCTGTCTGTCTGTGCAGATTTTATATCCACCCTAACTAAAAAACTAATTGATCGAATTTCATAAAATTTGGTAAGTATGTCACTTGGGGGCGAATCTGGTGCTGATTAGTTTTGGGTACTATTCGGGATAAAAGAACCCGCTTTTTTTTTTTCGAAATGGCCCGCAAAAGCCTGTATCCACTTTAGTTAAAACACTAATGGACCGAATTTCACAAAATTCCGTAGATAAGTCGCTTGAGGGTTACTCTGGTGCTGATTAAATTTTAGTACGATACGGAAAAAAGTAACCTGCCTTTTTTTTTATTTTGCAAAATGGCCAGCAAGAAGGGTCAAAATCTAAAATAAAAGTCTACGTATGCTCAAATATATCCATTAAATGCTTGTTTTATACGTAATTTTTAACGAAGGTAAGAATAAGATGAACCCCATTACTGTAGGACTAGCCGTTCTTGAGATATTTTAGTTTTTTTCGTTTTTTCTCTACGCCACCTTTGAAAATTAATCCAGTTACCAAATGGAAACGAAAATTGAATTAAAAGTTAATTAAATTTAATTAAAATAAAGAGAACGTGGATTTAAGTCTGCAGGGAAAGTCATGTGCTGCCCACATCAGATTTTTACTTTCCCTGCTATACATGGTAATGTATAGGGAAAGTATTGGAATCATGCCGAAAATCACAACTCGACTTTTCGACGGATCTACACATTTCGACACCTCTGGAATACGGGGCCAACGGCCGTACCGTGCTGAAAACACCGGTTCTCGTTAGATCACCGAAGTCAAGCAGCATCGGGCGCGGTTAGTACTTGGTGGGTGACCACCTCGGAACGCCGCGTGCTGTTGGCCATCTCGGGTGTGGTATCCCCGTGGTTTGCGCGCTAGATTTGCACGCTGCCACAAATTCCGCCGTGTTCATGCGGAGTACGATCACGTTAAACATGTGGGTCCGTAAGTCCTTCCGAGAGGTTGGTGGTAGGGGAAGGAGGGTACGGTCCCTGTGGATGCCTCCCCCACTGGGTTCCGGTCTAAATTGGGTGGCACTTCCCGGCCGTCCATACAGTTACCTTACACCTTTCTGGTAGGTCGGACGGTCTGGGTCTCAACAACAACAACCTCTGGAATACGAAAAAATTATTTTTAGCGTGACGGCTGTGTGTCTGTCTGTGCAATGTATGTATCCACTCCAAATAAAAACTAATGGACCAAATTTCACGAAATTTGGTAAGTTAGTCACTTGGGTGCAACTCTGGTGCTGATTAGATTTTGGTACGATTCGGAAAAGAACAACCTGTCTTTTTTTACGAAATGGTCCGCAAAAACCGCCAATATAAAACAAAACAAAAAAAAGACTACGTATGCTTAAATGTATCAATGAAATTCTTGTTTTATACGCAATTTTTAACGAGGAAAAGAATATAAGACACTCCATTATACTTTCTGCCTTTTGTCTCTCTTGTATTGCATGGTATTGTACTGTATTGTATTGTTTTTATGTTTTGTTTTGTCGTTGCCAATATTTTGCTTGTCTCGATGTAACTACTTGTTTTGTGATTCAATTTTAATATGTAATGTAACTTCTTGGATCTAAAATAAAGTTCCCGGCCACACACTTAGCAACAGAAAGCCCTCGGGTCTGTCGTGTGGTCTGGGTTTTCAACACTTCAACACTCCATTATACTTTAGAAGTAACCGTTCAAAAGATATGATATTTCTTGCATTTTTGTTAAACCGCTTTCGAAAAAAATGCCCAGTTACTAAATAAAAACAAAAATTGAATTAAAAATGTAAATTTGGTGTTATATAGTGCAATTAAACTCAATCTAATGAATTAAAGAAATAAAGAAAATGTGAATTTGAGACTTCGGGGAAAGTCATGTGCTGTCCACATCAGATTTTTTGTTTTTGTTTTACTTTGTTCACAGTGCCTAATTTTAATAAATCATTCCTCTATTCTTTTCATAAATTTAGCCTACTGTTTTACCCCGCAGTTATTATGCTGCGTACAACTATGATAAAGATCAGTTTTATATTGGGAAGATCACAAAATTACAAGGCAGTAAAGCAAAGCTGGAAATTTCCGTTTGCGCTAAGCGAGATAGAACAGAAATCATAAACATTCAATACATTTTTATGGATTTGTAAGGTGTTAATTCATAAATATTGCGAAACAATTTTGAGTATAGTTAGTTTTGTAGAGTGCAAAAATAAATCCTTTGCATATCGAATAAATATGTATTTACACCCAAAATATAGTGTGTATGCTATTCCCCCCCCCCCCATTTATAAAACGAAACATCTTATGTGGTCAGCACATGACTTTCCCAGCAGACACAAATTCATTTTTCTTTATTTCTTTAATAATTCATTAGATTGAGTTTAATTGCACAAAATAACGCTAAATTTGCATTTTTAGTTCAATTTTTACTTTCCCTGCAATACATGGTAATGCATAGGGAAAGTATTGGAATCATGCCGAAAATCCCAACTCGAGTTTTCCACGGATCTCCACGTTTTGAAACCTCTAGAATACGAAAAACCTATTCTTAGCATGACGTCTGTGTGTGTGTCTGTCTGTCTGTGCAATGTATGTATCCACTCTAACTCAAAAAGTAATGGACCGAATGTCATAATATTTGGTAGGTAAGTCACTTGGGTGTAACCCTGGTGCTGATTAATTTTTGGTACGTTTCGGAAAAACAGAACCCGCCTTTTTTTGCAAAATTGCCCTTAAAAATCTCATATATTCACTCTAGCTGAAATACTAACCGACCAAATTTCACAAAATTGGGTAGATAAGTTACTTGTGGGATATTCTGGTGCTGATTAGATTTTGGTACGATTCGGAAAAGAACAACCTACCTTTTTCTACGAAATGACCCGCAAAAATCATCAAATTCTAAAAAAAAGACTACGTATGCTCAAATGTATCACTTAAATTCTTGTATTATACACAATTTTTGACGAGGAAAAGAATATAACCAATTCCATTATTTTAGGACTAACCGTTCTCAAGATATTTGAGACTTCTTGCATTTTTGTTATGCCACTTTCGGGGAAATGTCCAGTTACCAAATACAAACAAAAATTGAATTAAAAATGCAAATTTAGTGTTATTTTGTGCAATGAAACGTAATCTAATGATTTATTAAAGAAATAAACAAAAAATGAATTTGAGTCTGCAGGAAAAGTCATGTGCTGACCACCTCAGTTTTTTTTTTTCTTTTTTCTTTTTTTTTTGTGATTACTGCAGGCTATTTCGTAAAAACTGGCAAGTTGTTCTTTTCCGAAAGGTACCAAAATCTAATCAGCACCAGTGTATCCCACAAGTAACTTATCTACCAAATTTTGTGAAATTTGATCAATTAGTATTTTAGCTAGAGTGGATACATGGAATTAATTTTTACGGGCCATTTCGCAAAAAACGGTGGGTTCTTTTTTCCGAATTGTACTAAAAACTAATCAGCACCAGAGTCACGCCCAAGGGTTTTACCTACCAAATTTTATGACATTCGGTCTATTAGTTTTTGAGTTAGAGTGGGTACATACATTGAACAGACAGACACACACACATACAGAGGCGTCACGCTAAAAATAGTTTTTCGTATTCTAGAGGTTTCAAAACGTGTAGATCCGTCGAAAACTCGAGTTGCAATTTTCGGCATGATTCCAATGCATTACCATTCCCTATACATTACCATGTATTGAAGGGAAAGTAAAAACCTTTCTTAATTTAGTCTACTTACTTTTAACCCTTTGCGATAAATAATAAATGAATATTTATTATATTTGCATGAAAAAGGATTCTGGCCGATAATTACCCAAGAAGTGACCAGTAATTATCCCAATCCTGGGGCAATTCCTGGTCACTTAAAATTTATAATTATTCAAATTATAAGTACATTTATATTGAAGTAAACATTTTATTATAAAGACATCAAAAGGAGCTAACTCCTGCTGAAATTGGAAACATTAGTTTTGATAGTTGTTATAATAATTGGATGTTGTTGATTTTTGACCAAGAATTACATCGGGAGACGCTACAATTAATATAAAAATTTCTTGGACAAATATATTTGTTTTTGAAGGGATTTCAAAATATAATTTTCTACAAATTTTTACTTTATGTAAAATTTATTCATAGTCTATTTAAAGAGAAAGTATTGTATTGAGGTCAAAAATCTGATTCTCGGATTTGGATGGATTTACACGTTTTAAGCATTCCTGAAAACAAATCAACGTTTTTCAATGATGCCTGTGCTCCTTGTTAGTAAGTCTGTGGACAAAATATGGCTCTACAAAATTGATCAAATCGAATGAAATTTGATAGTTTTATTTCAATCAACAAACTTCAGAGGACTGTGGAATTTTGATGGCAGGTCGGCCCAAGGTCGGCAGGTCGGCCGACAATTTTCCGAAAATAAAATTTTATGCCTGGGAAAAATTTATAAAAAAAAATTATTACGTTCCGAAATGTTACAGAAATTTTCATTTTATGTAATATTTTATTTCAAAAAAGAGAACAACATCATTTATGAAACGTTAATTTGCTCTGTTCTAAAACTCTCATGTTTTTGAACTAATATTAAAATATTGTATTACAGCCAGTCTGCGTAAAGCCAGTTGTGCGCAATAGTTTTCAATGGTAAGCAATCTGATCTAAAATAAATGCAAAAATTCCGCGTCCACTGCTGTAAATGTAAGTAAAAAGTTTTGTGTTTTTAGCAGTTTCTTCAATACACAGTAGATGGCAGCACCAAAATTATTCAACCCATGAGTTTTATTTGATATTTAAGCAGCAAAGCCTTCATGGCAGCAGCAAAAACAATTTTATATTTCTTACTTTTCCCCCGTGAGATGTTTAATTTCCAAATAATTTACTCATAATATGTATCATGCAATTTGTATTATTAGTCATAATGTATTATTAGTCATAAAGTTCATTTACTTGAAAGCAGGACCCAGTGGCGTATTTTGAAATTAAATTTGAAAAAGAGGTATTTTAAGTTAAGGTAATATCAATCTCAAGGGATCCAAGTTATAGAGAAGTCGGCAGGGCCCGGTGCTGGTCCGTAGGCTTCGACCTTACTTCCCACAGGCTACGTTTTATTAAATTCGGGTCGAATCGAACCGTGTCAAAATAAACAAGAAAGATCAATCATGCTTAAAGTATTGATTATGAAACACTTTCCAACTTCAATGCAATTTTATTTAAAAAAGTCGAAAATGCAATACATTCCTCGGTAATACTTTAAAACTTATCACAATACTACATTAATTTATTATATTTGAAAACTTAAACCTTCATTGAAAAAAATGAACTTCATTCAAATGACGGCATTGAAATATAAATTGCCTGGTTTAAATACCTCTAAAATGCGATACATTCCACGGTAATATTTTTAAAACTATCATAATACTACGATAATTTATTATATTTGAAAACTTCATCGAAAACAACTGAAATTAATTCAAATGACGTCATAGAAAAAATAACACGCCTGGATCTCTCTATAAAAACAGCATTTCATTCATAACTTTCTCCCATTCATTTCATTAATCAAAATACTATAATAATTTATTTTATTTAAAAATTAAGACCATGGAGCTACAAGTAATTAAACTCCATGCTTAAAACTTCATCGAAAAAACTCATCCTGCTCTTTATAAAATCAATTAATATTTCATTCATATCAGCCATGCAGACTCCATTGGCTAAATTACTTTGTGTTAAAGAAATACAGCAATTCTAATACAACTCATTCTACATATTTTGCTGTTTACATTTTGCATAAGTGAAAAATAGGCTTCGTTGTAGAAATAATCAAATTTGGATAATCATTTAAACTCAAATATATTGTATTTGCGTTGTCTCAGTATGTAGATGCACAGAATTTAAACAAAATAATGTAGTTTTAGGACGGATACAACACTCAATATGAATTAAAAAGAACTTAAAAAATCAGGATTTTGAAACAAGATAGATGCCATATATCATTTTGAAGTGGGTCATGTGATCTTTTCATTTCGTGGTCACGTGATCCTTTCTTATAAGAGGTGTAATTATTATTTTAATTTTTATTTAAAAAACTACTGAATATATTACGCTGAATTTTTTTTTATATATTTTATGGAACAATTTGAATATTACCTAAAATTTTCGTAACAATTTGTGAATTTTAAATCCGTTTAAAAAATGTTTGAAAAATTAGGTCCCATAGAGCTCAATGTATTTCATTTTTTCAATCTGGGTTCAATCCAAAACTAATTGGGTGATATTATTCATTTATATTCCCATAACTCCTACAGACCGTCTGAACAACATACTAAAATTTCATTTTGATTAAGTCATTTTTACGGCAGTTATCGTGCTAACTGACAGGCAGACAGAATGAACAAAGTCATAAACACTTTTCAACTTTGTTGTAAAGTGTTAATAAAAAAGCGAAAAGTAGATCAAAATTTTGACAGAAAATTTTTAAATTACGTATGGAACAAAATTCTCAATGACCGGATGAAAATCTGCCTGTCCCATATTAAGTACTAAAAGTTTGCTCTACGGAGAACGCAGATGGGTAAATTAGAACCGGAAATAAAAAATTATAATTTCAGATAAGATATTAAAGACTTATTTATTCGACATTTCGAAGTCAAATAAAATATTGTACTTTGCGACATTCAAGTCGTTTGAAACTACTGTAACACAACAAAAAATATATTCTGACCTGGATGCAGCAAAAAAATCTGATGTGGACAACACATGACTTTCCTTATATAATGCAATGTATTTACTACTTTTACAGTTAAAACAAAATAGGTTATTCTTATGATAGATACTTATCTTTTTTCCAAGATATTGAATTTCGCCAAATAGTCTTTATATTCATTGATTTAGCGTCATTTTTATCCATTTGACGAGATTTTCTTTGATTCTGTAACATTTAAAAAAAAATCGCCAAGTTGGCGACATTCCACCAAATTCGTCGCCAAAATTTCGCCAAGCGTTATGGACGGAGAAATAAGTTATTCTTACAGCAGATAAATGACTATTGGCGTTCAAATACAAAAGTATTACTCAAAGTATCTTTTTTCATGAATGGAACGAGCTAGATCCACGAGAATTATATCACCAAATTTATCACATGGTATTACGTATGAAAAGTAAACATGTTTCTCAATAGGAAATATTTTTTTTTTATTTTATTTTATATGACTTTTCGATAACTTTTCTGAAAAATGTGCAATATCTCGCGAACGGTTCGTGTTAACGCTCTAAAATTTATGTCAATCGTTTTCTAATGAAAAATTACATAAGAAATGTCTACTTGTGTAACTTTATTAAAAGTTTTGATTTTTTGACGATTTTTTCAAAATTTCACTCGAAAATTTAGGGGGGGTTCTAAACATTCGATTTCTTATGAAAACTGTAGGCTTCCAGTATTTATGGATTGTAATTTTTGTACCAAATTTCGTTCGAATCGGTCCATTCGTTCGTCATTTATCATCTCTACAGACTCACTGACACACACACACACAGACATCACTTCAAAATGTTCGATTCGTGATCAGGGATGCTTGAAACGTGCTCTCGCGTCGAAAACTCATTCGAATTTTCAACCCCGTCACAATACTGTCCTTATACATTATTTTATATAAGGAAAGTAATAAACATTTATTTGAGCAAACTGTTATAATTAAAAATGAATATATGAATAAAACGAACTATTGAATTATTCTTTTAGAATTTATTTATATTTGTAGTCCTAACATCTTACACTTATACTTGAAAATTATTAATTTTAACAATATTCATAACTATGTCTTAATCAAAGAAATAATATCTATGTATACGTGAGTAGGAAGTTTAATCGCATTGAAATGTTTTTTAAACACTAACAATTGTGGCATATGACAAAGTTTGTTTTGCTACCACTGCACTCAATAATATTTAAATCAAGAATATTACAAAAGAAATTCAGTTTCTAGATCCATACTTTGTTTGTACAACCGATCTGTCAAGTCGAAGAAGATTGGAGTTTTTCCATTTTCAAAAGTTGTAAAGCCTATACTAGAAAATTACAATTGCTAGCTATAAAGAGTAAAAGATTAATTTATAACTCTTTGAAAGCCCTACAAGGTTATATAAACATATTTTGGATCAGCTTCCTAGTTACTTTCCTTGTGTACAATTATGTATAAGGGAAGTATTGTGATGGGGTCAAAAATTCGAATTCGAGTTTTCGACGGCAGAGCACATTTCAAGTATCCCTGATCTCGTATCGAACATTTTTGAAGTGGTGTGTGTGTGTGTGTGTGAAAGTATGTGTGTGTGCTTATGTGTGTGTGAAAGTATGTGTGTGTGTGTGTGTGTGTGTAACGGAATTCGGTACAAAAATTACAATCCGTGAATACTGGAAGCCTATTGTTTTTATACGTAATCGAATGTTCAGAACCCCCCTAAATTTTCAAGTGAAATTTTGAAAAAATCGTCAAAATTCAAAACCTCTAATAAAGTTGCGCAAATAAACATTTCTTATGTAATTCTATTGAGAAACATGCTCACTTTTCATATGTAATACCATGCGATAAATTGGGTGACATCATTCTCGTGGATCTAGCTCGTTCCATTCATGAAAAAGATACTTTGAGTAATACTTTTGTATTTGAACGCCAATAGTCATTTATCTACTTATCTGCTGTAAGAATAACTTATTTCTCCATCCATTACACTTGGCGAGATTTTGGTAACGAATTTGGTGGAATGTCGTCAACTTGGCGACTTTTTTAAATGTTGCTAAATTAACGAAAAACTCGCCAAATGGATAAAAAGGACGCTAAATCAATGAAAATGACGACTAATTGGGGAAAATTCAATACCATGGAGAGAATATAAATATCTACTATAAAAATAATCTATTTTTTTACTGTAAAAGTAGTAAATTCATTGCATTATATAAGGAAAGTCATGTATTGCCCACATCAGATTTTTTTCAAGATATAGTGACTATAATTTCGATATTTTGAACTATTTTGAAAACAGCAAATAAACGTATTGAACACCAGTATTTAAAATGTAAAATGCAGGTTATACGAAAGAAATGGTCAACCAGTTTCAAAGACAAAAAGCAGCCTTTTTCGAAACCGATGAACATTGTAGGATTTGTCCCACCCGAAATACAGGAAAAATAACTATATCGTTGCTGCAAGCAATCCCATCGCCCCCCCCCCCCCCCCAACACAGCCACCACGGGGTGAAGCCAACACCGAGGTCACGTCGTTCGTCACCAAATCAGAACCACCAAGCCATAATGATAAATTTCTAGTCATTTGAAATTTACAACACAAACAAACGATTGGATAACATTTTGTTAAATTTTCATTGTATATAAAACACAATACAGTTAAATTGTGGATTCTATTAATTATTAAAATAAATTTTTGATTAGCGATTAGGAAAATAATAGATGGAGTAATCTATAAATTAAGTAGAATATTAAAGACAATGATTTTAGAGGCAGAGTAAGGAGAAATAAACAAAAAATAAAAGAAATAATTGATGTATTTATATGCAAGCATCAAAGAGTATATAAGCAATACTCAAATATCACCATTCTCATTTCAAGTTTATTTAAAAAAATATTTTTCTTGATTAAACATACAAAATATTAAAATATTTACTTTAGAACTTCACTATTGAACAATATAAGATTTAATATAAATGTTATTCAAAAATATTGGTTTAAAGGGACCCCCATTCCATCAGCTCATCCGTCAGTCCTGAAAAGCCACATCAGAATTCTTCCTTTTATCACTTTCTTTCTTTTATTACTTCCTTTCATTACTTCCTTTTATTACTTCCTTTCATCATTTCGTGTCTGAATACAACCATGTATGTAACGTTCATAGAAAACTGATTGTTCTTTAAAAAAGAAACTTCATACACCGACCGGGATTCTGTCATGGCGCGTAAAAACTGAGATGATATTAATTCCAAACATTCTAACGCGTTTTTGACTTCTACAGTCTACAGATCTAAATATTGTGGTACAGTTTCAGCTTATTCATATCCTGAGCAATCCGAAATCGATACGCCATGTGTTTAGGGTGGTGTGATGTATAGAAATATTTTTCACCATGCAAGAAAAATGTACTTAACTTCAGTCCCGAAAGATTACTATAGGAAACTAATACGTATATTGCATTTTTTTTAGGATCCGATCATTATATAGAAAAAGAATCAGAAGCTGTTGGTGATATGCCTTTGCTCACTTCAGTCTCAAACACAGGTATATTACATTAAATATCCTCTGCTACACAAAAGTGTTTTATCAGTATTTTTCAAAGTACAATTACGAAATATTATATCTTTCCCTCCTCACTCAATCCAACCTATTTCCATTCTCTTTCTCTTTCTCACCAGCATTTCCTTCCCCATCTTCTTTCTTTACACCATCTTCTTCCACGTATAAGAAATATACTCTGGTGGACAGAAATGTTTTATTTACTACATCATATCTCTAAATCTTCTCTCCCTCCAACTTCCTCCATGGCCTTAACATCCTTTCTCCCCGTCTCTTTCTCTTCACCATCCTCTTTATTCCATAATGCCCTTTTTCTCCTTCTACTTTATCTGCCCCCGTTTTTCTTCCTCTCCACCATCCTCAATCTCTTCTTCCTCTTTCTATTATCGACTTTCTCTTCCTCTTATCTTCCTATCATCTTTCTCTCTCCAACATCCTCTTCCTCTTACAATAAATATACTCTTGTGTACAGAAATGTTTTATCAATATTTCTGAAATTGCATTTACTGAACACCATATCTCTAAAGCTTGTCTCTCTACAAATTACCTCCATCCTCTTTCTCAATATCATTTCTCCCAATCCACTTTCTTTCCCCTATCCTCTTTTTCTTCACCATCCTTTCTCCTCTCTATCTTCCTCTATTTTCCCTTTCTCCTCTTCCTCTCCACATCCCCAATGTCTTCTTACTCTTTCAATTTTTCACTTTATCTTCCAATTCTATTCCCAACTTCTTTCTCTCCACTGTAATCTTTCTCTTACAATAAATATAGTCTGGTGGACAGAAAAGTTTTATCAGTATTTCTGAAATTGCAATTACTGAACACCATATCTAAATCTTCTCTCTTTCCAGCTTACCTCTATCATCTTTCTCCCTTCCTCTCTCTTTCCAATATCCTCTTTTTCACCCTCCCCTTTATCTCTCTCCTTATCCTCGTCCTCTCCAACATCCCTAATCTCTTCTTCCTCTTCCTCCTCTCTTCCCATCTTCTTCCTCTCCGCCATCATATTTCTCTTATAATAAATATACTCTAGCAACAGAAATATTTTAACAGTATTTCTGAAATTGCAATCACTGAATATCATATCTTTAACTCTTTTCTCTGACCAACCCCCTTCCATCTTCTTTCCCAACATCCTTTCGCTCCCTTCTTTTTCTCACCCTCTTTTCTCCCCTTTTTCCACTTCCTCCTATTTATCACACTATCCTTAATCCATTTCACCTCTCCTTTTCTACCATTTTTCCATTTTCATTTCTCTACTCACTTTATCTCCCTCTTTCTCTCCAATCTCTTTTCCTCCATCTTTTTTTATCTCCATCCTCTTTCTACTCTGTTTCCTTCTTTTAATCTTCTTTCCATTCATTCCTTTCTGCCTTGCTTCTTTCGTTAATCCATCCATTCGTTCATCCTCTTTTTCTCCGTCCTGTATCTCTCTTTTTTGTCCCTCCCACAAGTCATGACTTAATAAAAATATCCATGAAAACAGGAAAACGTCTGTCTGATGCCCATGGTAGGCGTTTTCATGCTTTGCTGGAATGCTTGCTCTGTCTCTCTTATCTTTAGAAATCCCAATTTACTTCCAAAACCAGTTGATATCTTTACTGTTTTATGTGAATATTTTTACTCACACATAAATGAAGCGTTTTGTTAATTCTTTCATATTTGAATTCAGGCAACATGAACAGAATATTCATTTTCTTTTCCTGAAAATATTTCTATATTGTGAACTATAGGATTTATCTATCAAGATGTCAACAATAAAAAAAAATCTGATGTGGGCAACACATGACTTTCCTTATATAATGTAATGAATTTACTACTTTTACAGTAAAAAATAGGTTTTTCTTATAGTAGATACTAATATTCTTTCCAAAATATTGAATTTTCGACAATTAGTCGTGATTTTCATTGATTTGGCTTTTTTATCCATTTGGCGACATTTTCGTTAATTTCGCAACATTTCAAAAAGTTGGCGATATTCCGCCAAATTCGTCGCCAAAATCTCGCCAAGCATTATGGACGGAGAAATAAGTTATTCTTATAGCAGATAAATGACTATTGGCGTTCATATACAAAAGTATTACTCAAAGTATCTTTTTTCATGAATGGAACGAGCTAGATCCACGAGAATGATGTCACCAAATTTATCGTATGGTATTACATATGAAAAGTGAACATGTTTCTCAATAGGAAATATTTTTTTTTTCATTTTATATGACTTTTGAATAATTTTTTTGAAAAATGTGCAATATCTCGAGAACGGTTCATGTTAGCGTTCTAAAATTTATGTCAATCGTTTTCTAATGAAAAATTACATAAGAAATGTCTATTTGCGTAACTTTATTAGTGGTTTTGATTTTTTGACGATTTTTTCAAAATTTTATTCGAAAATTTAGGGGGATTCTGAACATTCGATTACATATAAAAACAATAGTCTTCCAGTGTTTATGGATTGTGATTTTTGTACCAAATTTGGTTCGAATCGGTCCATTCGTTCGTCAGTTATCATCTCCACAGACTCACTGACACACACACACACAGACATCACTTCAAAAATGTTTGATTCGTGATCAGGGATGCTTGAAACGTGCTCTCCCGTCGAAAACTCGATTTCGAATTTTCGACCCCGTCACAATATTTTCCTTATACATTATGTATATAAGGAAAGTAATAGTATTTCATTCCAGTTATTCTCGACAGCAAACATTAAATTGGTTTAAAGGCAACCCCACTGGCGTGCTCATACATTTTAAAGAAGTTTTTATCCCAAAAAATTTTTGAAACATCTATTTCTCAGGATTTATTATATCTAAGACTTACATGATGACATATGGATTCAGCATCGAATTTCAAAGCAGGTGAGAGTTCACTAAGGATTTCCACTTCGTTTATGTTTCCATTTCCTGTTCAAAAATTGCCATTTCCCTTGAAGCACCTATTTACTAAGTTTGATACTATAAAGTGAGCTTAGATTACAACTGGTATGAATTCAGCATAAAACTCGAGAGAAGGATAAAAAATGGTTCACTAGGTCTTTCCATTTCTGGTTCCTTTCCCACATCCACTTTAAAAATATTCCTTAAAGCATCGATTTCTCAGGATTGGCTACATGGAACTTAAATGATAACTGATGTGGTTTCAGCATTAAATTCTGGAGGGGTTAAGATGACTCACTAAGGATTCCCACTTCCAGTTTTGAAGATGCCACTTCTGATTAAGAAAGTTACATTTTCCTTGCAGCATCTATTTTTCAGCATCGAATATAGAAAGAATTTATATGGCAACTGATATAGGTTTAATATTGAATTTCGGAGGGGTGGAGGGTTTCACTAAAGATTTCCACTTCCGGGTTTCCTGAAGCCAAAATTAGTCCAGCTTATAAGGATTTCCATTCCAGAGAAGAAAGACCAGATTTAAAAAAAAAAATTTAGGGAGGGAAAGACATAAAAAATTCCCGAAAAGGGCAAAATAAAATATGGAGAGGGAGTTTTGATAAATGTTTGTAGGAAGGCCCACAGTATATATGGATGAACCTGTATTGATTCAATAATTAATTTAAATATGATGAGTGAGAGAATATTGATTCCATTACTAAAATATCTGGAATGAGAGTATATTGATTCAATTTCTATGTCTGAAGTGAGAAGACATTGATCAAATTATTAATTAAAACATCTAGATTGAGAGTGTATTAATTCAATTTCGAATTAAAATGTCGAAAGTGAAATGATATAGATTCAGTTACTAATTAAAATGGAGTGAGAGAATATTGATTCAATTTCAAATTAAAATGTCGAAAGTGAAAGGATATAGATTCAGTTACTAATTAAAATGGAGTGAGAGGATATTGATTCAATTTCAAATTAAAATGTCGAAAGTGAAAGGATATAGATTCAGTTACTAATTAAAATGGAGTGAGAGGATATTGACTCAATTTCAAATTAAAATGTCGAAAGTGAAAGGATATAGATTCAGTTACTAATTAAAATGGAGTGAGAGGATATTGATTCAATTTCAAATTAAAATGTCGAAAGTGAAAGGATATAGATTCAGTTACTAATTAAAATGGAGTGAGAGGATATTGATTCAATTTCAAATTAAAATGTCGAAAGTGAAAGGATATAGATTCAGTTACTAATTAAAATGGAGTGAGGGGATATTGGTTCAATTTCAAATTAAAATGTCGAAAGTGAAAGGATATAGATTCAGTTACTAATTAAAATGGAGTGAGGGGATATTGGTTCAATTTCAAATTAAAATGTCGAAAGTGAAAGGATATAGATTCAGTTACTAATTAAAATGGAGTGAGAGGATATTGATTCAATTTCAAATTAAAATGTCGAAAGTGAAAGGATATAGATTCAGTTACTAATTAAAATGGAGTGAAAGGATATTGACTCAATTTCAAATTAAAATGTCGAAAGTGAAAGGATATAGATTCAGTTACTAATTAAAATGGAGTGAGAGGATATTGATTCAATTTCAAATTCAGTTATTAGTTAAAATGTAACTAGAGTATATTAATTCAATTTCTAATTAAAATGTCTGGAGTGAAAGCATATTGATTCAAATTCAAATTAAAATTTCGGAAGTGAAAGGACATTGATTCAATTACTATTTAAAATGCCAGGAGTGAGAAAATATAGTAATTCAATTTCTAATAAAAATGTTTTTAGTGAGAGTATATTAATTCAATATTTAATCAAAATATATGAATGAGCGGATATTGATTCCTCATCCAAACATTTTACTCATAACTAAAATGTTTGGAGCCAGAGTATACATTGATTCAATTAACAATCAAACTATCATGAGTGAGAAGCCCTACTTAATTTTCTCACACAGATCATCGATATTTTAATTTCCATTATCTACAAAATAAAAGTTATATTTTTCCAGTGCAGTTGCTAACTGCTATTCAGTGACAGTGCAGATGAACTCTAACAAATCTGAAACTAATCCACGAATTCTCGTTTCTGCAAAAAGATCATGATTTCAAATTATTACTATATTCATTATGAAAGTTATTAAAATGAATAATAACAATGAAGCAATTTTTCTTATTTTTCTTTCAGAATCCCTCCCATATGGAACCATAGAATCGAACGAGGTAACATCAGAGACCACAGTTAGCGACATCTATGATCAGATCGCACCATCAAGGGACCCAACGACTCCAATTTCTAGAAAACCCTTTCATTCAAGAAGAAAATCCCTACGGAAATTCGAAAATCCCTCGACAATACCAACAATATTGAATGCCCCGCCTCCTTTCTATCAAACCTCGTGAAGGTGTTCGTTTTCAATGTTTTGAATTGAACAATTGCTGAGCAATGACTATGTTGATTTTGAAAAACTCGAAATCAGAATTATATCGTTTAAATCATACATCTCCAAACTTCTCAACATGCAGGCCACATTAATATTTTCAAACATATACGCCGAAACAACTCTTATGAACAATACTCAATTAAAACATCAGAGACCGCAACTGGCGACATCTATGATCAGATCGCACCATCAAGGAACCAAACGACTCCAATTTCTAGAAAACCCTTTCATTCAAGAAGAAAATCCCTGGACAATACCAACAATATTGAATGCTCCGACTCCTTTCTATCAAACCTCATGAAGGTGTTAGAAGTGTCGATTTTGAAAACTTCGAAATCATATCGTTTGGATCATAGATCTCAAAACTTCTCAACATGCTGACCACATTAATATTTTCAAACATATATGCTGGAACAACTCGTATGAACAATACTCATTTAAAACATCGGAGACCGCAACTGGCGACATCTATGATCAGATCGTACCATCAAGGAACCCAACGACTCCAATTTCTAAAAAACCCTTTCAATCAAGAAGAAAATCCCTAGAGAAATTAGAAAATCCCTCGACAATACCAACAATATCGAATGCTTTACCTCCTTTCTATCAAACCTCATGAAGGTTTTTGAAATGTCGATTTTGAAAACTTCGAAATCATAATTATATCGTTTGGATCATAGATCTCCAAACTTCTCAACATGCAGGCCACATTAATATTTTCAAACATATACGCCGAAACAACTCTTATGAACAATAATACTCAATTAAAACATCAAAGACAGCAACTGGCGACATCTATGATCAGATCGCAGCGTCAAGGAACCCAAAGACTTCAGTTTCTAGAAAACCCTTTCATTCAAGAAGAAAATCCCTACAGAAATTCGAAAATCCCTCGACAATACCAACAATATTGAATGCTCCGCCTCCTTTCTATCAAACCTCATGAAGGTGTTTGTTATTAATGTTTTGCATTGTACAATGGCTGAGAAATGACTATGTCGATTTTGGAAACTTCGAAATCATAATTATATCGTTTGGATCATAGATCTCAAAACTTCTCAACACGCAGACCACGTTTATATTTTCAAACATATACGCCGAAACAACTCTTAAGGATACTGAATTAAATCTCATAAAATGCAGAGCAGAAAAAAATATAAGTGAACAAGAAATTAAATATAAATGTTTCTTATATAACTAGCAAAAGCCAGGCTGTCAATGGACTCTCACGCATGAAGTATGCGAGCTGTGAAAGATTTCAAATTAAAACATAATTTAACAAATAAATTATGAAATTAGAAGTATAAAAAATAATTTCAATATCTGATAGTCCTAATACAAAAGAGCGTATAAGTTTTTAGAATTTGAATTGTAAGTTAAACAAATTAAAATACAGGAAAATAATAGAATTAAAGTAACACATTTAAATCACCAAAACACATTTCCACAGAGCTGCGTTCTATTATTGTATGTATTATGGAGGTAAAAAGTAATTCTCTAACTTCACTTTTTTTAGTAACCGTGTAAAAAAAAATAAGATAGTGAAACTTAATATTGAACCCATGGAGTTAAAAAGAAGGAAATAAAACTCCTATGGATGAAAGTTTAAAAATGCCATAATGATTTGAGAATTATACCTAGGTGTCGCTAGTGATAGTAAAGTAGCTGCTACTATTAGTTGACACAATAGAAAGGCGTAGTGTTTAGTATATAAATTTTTGATTATTTGTAAATTGAAAGTTCTCTAATTATGAGTACAATTAGCCAGGCATTCTTTCATAGTTGTAGGGTAAAGTACAGAATATAAAGAGATAAAAATAAATTCAGAGGTAAAATTATTTTTTATTGTTTCAGTTCTACTTTGCGTTGCGCTAATAATTTATTTTTACAAAGTTGACAGTTTGAATAAATATTTTAGGCCTTTCGCCATAGAAATGTATATAATGCAAGACTACATCCCAGCACCACCTCAATTATTGTTTCAGATATTGACGTTTTCTTAATATGAAGTTTTAACTCCTTACTTTTACCTACATGATTGAACCTTTTGCATAACGATGTTTTTTACACGCTATTTATAGGAACGGTAGTGAGCATGCGCTGTTTAAAAATTGGGGATTTGCCCTGTTACAGTTCATTTTGATCATTGAAATTGTGATTTTGCAAATCTACGTACAATTTCACGTATATGTAAAATTTCATCTTCCTATTACAGTTTTCGAATAAAAGGGATAACAAAATTCAGGGAAATGTTGATTTCGCTTCGTTTGAAATAGAGAATTTACTTCGCTCATCCATAATAAAAAATTAATTAATCAAGGGAAAATATATAACTAGTATTCAGTAACAGTGCAAGGGGGACACTTTCCCCCTCCTGCACTGAGGTCTGAAGACCCCAGACCGTGCGACTCACATATTGGGTTTAGAGTAGCTATCTGCACGGCCGGGATACCTCCTGCATTCAGGAGGCACCCAAGGTCCACCATCCCACCAAACGAACTTTTATTTAGGTCTAAAAATATTACAATTTATAATAAATATTGTGATTAAACAGACAGTTTTACATTATATTTGAACTTGACAAGTACGTCCATTTTACAAAAATGGGAAAATGGTTATTGCGAATATAGATAAAAAGATCATTGAAAACTAATATTTAGAGTGAGGTATAATAACATAATAAAATATAGATTAAAATGAAAGAAAATAATAAAATTTTAAAAGTAAAATTTAGAAAATATATAAAAAGAAAATATATGAAAAGGAAAAAAAAAATTGCCGTATGAAAACAAAAACAGAAATTTAGAATAAAATTTAGAAAAGAAAAATAAGAAAAAATACAAATAAAAAGTGTCAAAAGAAAAAGAAAGATCCAAAAATATAAGAACAGTTAACATAGCTTTTTTTTTTTTTTTTTTTTTTTTTTAAAGAAAAAAAATAGGGGGAACACAATAAGTTCATATAAGTTAATAAGAATGAAATAAAGGGATTCATTGATCAAAATTAAATGAGAGCAGAATCTACTCATAAGCTTAGGTCACTTTATTAGAAATTTCCATGGCAACAAGAATACAGTTTTTAATTTTATCTACTGAAGAGGGATTTGAACGAACTTTGGAGAACCAAATTGGTTTATTAGAGGGGGAAGGTTTGCAGAGATGAAATTTTTTAGAAAAAGGACAATCGAAAATGTAATGGTCAACGTCACCGAATTTATTGCAAATACAGTTAGAGGTGGATTTAATTTTGAAAAATTATAAGTAATCAAGAAAGGGGCCATGACCAGTAAGAAAGTAAATGAGATATTTATTAAAAATTTGTAAATTAGGATTCACGATAGGGAGGTAAGACAGGATTCTAGCCGGATCACCAGTCCTGGTGGAAATGTAATCATTAAGATAATTTTGCCAAAGATTAAGAATATGAGATTTACAAAATTTTGAGAGGAGCGAGTAAGGAAAGGGAATAGTAAGAGGGGAACTGCACTGAGGTCTGAAGACCCCAGACCGTGCGACTCACATATTGGGTTTAGAGTAGCTATCTGCACGGCCGGGAAAGGATACCTCCTGCATTCAGGAGGCACCCAAGGTCTACCATCCCACCAAACGAACTTTTATTTAGGTCTAAAATATTACAATTTATAATAAATATTGTGATTAAACAGACAGTTTTACATTATATTTGAACTTGACAAGTACGTACAAGTTACTGCACTGAGGTCGTCTTTGTAAAGACGAACATCTAGCTAGTCGATGTTGTATGTCTTATCCTTGAGTTTGCCTCCTTCTCAAAAAAGTTCTATGGGCGCCCATATTCATTAATATTTATATCATGCAGCTGGGTGAGACTAACTTATTAATTTCACAGCCCATACAGTTGAAGGTAGAAACTGGAAACACGTGTGAGTCGACATATAAGTGTTAAGAAAATTATTGGTACTTACGCATTATCCCGTCGACCATTTCAGTCGAAATCGAAACTGTCGCCAAAAGGTAGATTTCGCGCCAATAATCGAAAACTATGACATCACAGCACACTGTGCAAACCTTGGTCACTGCAGCGGAAACCATCCATTTTTGTTTAGGTAAATGCGCATATTAAAGCGTGCTGTTTTTTTTTCTCTGCCGGCAAAATGATTAAAGTTTGGAACTCGCCTACTGCAGAAGAGCATGCAGTGGCCTATTTTCAACAGTACGGAACTCTGGTATCTTAAGAAATGTGCGTTAATGGCCACGATATGGGTCTTTATGTGAAAACAGACAAACAGTGGCGATGCAATGTGAAAGACTGTCAGAAACGGGTAGCCATTAGAAAAAGGCACGTGGTTTGAGGGACCCAGACTTTCATTTGTAACTGCACTGAGCTTTATTTACAGCAGGACTAAAGAATTGACATCAATTAATTGGGGAAAGGAGCAGATGGATTTAGCTGACAAGACAGTTATAGATTGGAATTATTGCATGAGGGAAGTGTGTATGTATAGCCTACAACAGTGAGATTTTAAAAAAATAGGAGATCCGAACAAAATTGTAGAAATTGATGAAAGTCTTTTTACGAAGCGCAAAGACCAAGTCGGACGAGTACTTTTAGGGGTTTGTGCCCAGAAACAAACGAGTGTTTTGTTCTGAATCGATCAGCAGCAACTCTTGAAAGAAAATAAAGAAAACATTGATGATGGATCTACAAGTTTTTCCGATTCTTGGAAAGCGTACAAAACTGATGAACTGGAAAGTGCGGGATTTGAACATTTGAAAGTAAACCACCGATATCACTTTGTTGATCCCACAACTGGTGTACATACGCAAAATATTGAAAACCTCTGGGGTTTGGCTAAATGGCGAAATAAGAAACACGGCGGAACTACTCGAGAACACCTAGATTCATATCTATGCGAATTCATGCGGCGTCGAATTCACAAGGACGATGACTTGTTCGTTTCAATATTGCAGGCTGTAAAGGATTTTTAGCCCCTGAAATGATTGTTATTGTACCTTTCGAACGGTTTGCAGTTATTAATATGTTCTTTGTTTTATATCTGCTAAATTTTTTATTTATACAATTAATTAACAAAATAAAATTTTAAATCTATATTTATTTTGCAATCGAATTTTAAATTGTCCCGTCGACAATGCCAATTTGTGTGAAAGATCGATGTAATAATACGTAAGTAGTAAGACGGTATGTATTATTGCTTACGTATTATCCCCAGTCGTGTCAGGGTCAATTTGTGTTAAGTGTTTTGTTTGCATCTTCATCGCATGAAAATGTAAGCAAAGTTTCTTTTAAATGTAAACAAAACTTTGTAGTTGGTGATAATATTTTGGTTACAACGTTTGATTAACTACGTTTCGTGAACTTTTTGTCACCAACGGTCGACGGGATAATACGTAAGTACCAAAGTCTTAAACCTTGGAATTTTGTTCGAAAATTTATAAATCTCGGAATTTTTTTTGTTAGAACATTCTTACAGCTATAGCCCGAGAACAGCTAGACACGCAAAATTCATTTTTACACTCTCCTACGCAGAAAATAATATCCTAAATTTTGTTAATTAATTGTATTTGCGTACAATTAACCGTTCTTGTAGTATTTTAATTTATAGTTATAGCAGACGATATTCTTATATTTTGTCATTCCCATTTTATGAAATTTTTATTTTATTTGCAACTGCAGTTACGAAGTTTTTTTATGGTACGCTTCAAATAACAAAACCGTCTGCTGGCTATTCTCATCAAAGTATTGAAAATACTTATATACATCAAAGTATTGAAAATATTGAAAATACTTTTACTTTGAAATAATGAGTGATTTTTAGATTAAAATGAAAACGTTGAAAATAAGGCAGTATACAATGACTGGAGATGAAATGCCGTTTAACATACCGCAATTTCCATATTAGCAGAACTATAAAATGACATGGATTTTGATATTCCTAAATTTTATTAAATGTATAGGTGATACAATAATGACTACTAACCATTTCGAACTCGCAAAGCGTGTGCTATTGTAAACTTGAATAGAAAGTAAATATTGTAATGACCGCAATAACCATGATAAATTAAATTGACTTCATGAATATTTCTCAAAATAAAAAAAAAACGTGGATAATATATAAACAGATATTTAAGCTAAAAAATTGCTTGTTTTTTTCTTTCTCGCGACAAACATTTAGACACAATTTTCAGTGCTTTGCTTCTTTTATACTCAGTTGGTTTTCTTTTAATTTCATTTTCTTTTCATTTCATTTCATTCTTCTCTCATTAAGTTACTGTAATATAATCGCACATTTGGTATATTTACTGAGAATAGAACAAAAAATCTGATGTGGGCAACACATGACTATCCTTATATAATGCAATGAATTTACTACTTTTACAGTTAAAAAAAATGTTATTCTTATAGTAGATACTTATATTCTTTCAAAGATATTGAATTTTCTTCAATTAGTCGTCATTTTCATTGATTTAGCAACATTTTTATCCATTTGGCGACATTTTCGTTAATTTCGCAACATTTCAAAAAGTTGGCGATATTCCGCCAAATTCGTCGCCAAAATCTCGCCAAGCATTATGGACGGAGAAATAAGTTATTCTTATAGCAGATAAATGACTATTGGCGTTCATATACAAAAGTATTACTCAAAGTATCTTTTTTCATGAATGGAACGAGCTAGATCCACGAGAATGATGTCACCAAATTTATCGTATGGTATTACATATGAAAAGTGAACATGTTTCTCAATAGGAAATATTTTTTTTTATTTTATATAACTTTTTGATAATTTTTTTGAAAAATGTGCAATATCTCGAGAATGGTTCATGTTAGCGTTCTAAAATTTATGTCAATCGTTTTCTAATGAAAAATTACATAAGAAATGTCTATTTGCGTAACTTTATTAGCGGTTTTAATTCTTTGACGATTTTTTTTAAATTTCACTCGAAAATTTAGGGGGGTTCTGAACATTCGATTGCGTATAAAAACAATAGACTTCCTGTGTTTACGGATTGTGATTTTTGTACCAAATTTCGTTCGAATCGGTCTATTCGTTCGTCAGTTATCGCCTCCATAGACTCACACACACACACACATACTTTCACACACACACACAGACATCACTTCAAAAATGTTTGATTCGTGATCAGGGATGCTTGAAACGTGCTCTCCCGTCGAAAACTCGAATTCGAATTTTCGACCCCGTCACAATACTTTCCTTATACATTATGTATATAAGGAAAGTAAAAAGGGTGTATTCTTACATTGTTAAGCATTTTTCGCAACTTTTCAAACCGTGTTTATATATGTAACCTATAACATCCGAAAGCACAAACGAGTAGTTCAGATTTCTGCAAAAAATAAACAGGGCATGTTTTAATTTATTCCATGTACAAATATAAGATCGTCTCAAACCAAGCAGGCAACGTGTACAAATTTTTACACAATCAAACTGAACAAGAAAAATCAATCCTGCATAAAACATTGATTATCAAACACTTTCCAACTGAAATGAATATCGCTAAAATGCGACACATTCAGCAGGGATATTTTTTTAATTATCACAGAACTACAATAATTTATTTTACGAATACACGAAAACTTAAAATTTTATCGAAAAAAATGAACTTTATTCAAATGACTTCATCGAAATATAAATCGTTTGGCTCTCTATGTAAAAGGAGTGAATATTTCATTCATACACTTTTATTCCAGACTCCAGAATAACATAATTTTGCGTTAAAAAAATTTAGCAAAATACAATTCATCTTACAATCACTTGTTTATATTCTGCATCCATTAAAATTAGGCTTTATTGTAGTTGGATCAAAGTTGGATGATCATTTAAACTCAAAAATATTGTAATTGAGTTAGCGCAAAATATAGATGCACAGAAAATAAAGTGGTTTTAGTACGTATGCAACACAAAATATAAATGTAAAAGAACTTTAAAAGTCACGATTTTTGCACTAGGAAAAAAAGATAGACGCCATATTTTATTTTGAAGTGGGTCACGTGATCTGTTCATATAATATGGGTGTGAAAAGCCCGGACCACACGACCGACCCGAAGGCTTACGGTAGCAATCCGTGAGGCCGCATATAATATGGGTGTAATTATTATTTTAATTTTTACTTAAAATATCAAACAAATTTTGCTGAAATTTTTTTATACATTTTATGGGATAATTTGAATATTTTGTAAAATTTTCGAAACAATTTGTGAATTTTAACTTCGCTTAAAACATGTTTAAAGATTAGGTCCCATAGGGTTCAATGTATTTTTTTTTCAAACCGGGTTCAATCCTAAACTAATTGGGTGATATTATTCAATTACATTCCCATATGTCCCACACACCGTCTCAACAACATACTAAAATATCATTTTGGTAAAGTCATTTTTATGGTAGTTATCGAGCGGACAGACAGACAGAAGAAACAAAGTCATAAACACTTTTCAACTATGCTGTAAAGTGTTAACAAAAGTATTGTTGCTACCTATGATCTATTACACAGTAAAAATTTGAAGAAACTGTTTCAAAACCGAATATTTTCCCAATCACATTAGAGTCTTTTTCAGTTAGGGTACGAATGCATTCTTCTATCTATATATAACTAAGACAAATTACCCGTCATCGTCTGGTCCTACATGAGCGCCTGTTATGTAAATAATACAGATAACACCACACAATTTTCAAAATAACGAATAGAACAAAAAACCATTCTGTTTATTCCATGTGAACCGTACTAACGGAGAAAGTCCATAGCACTGGGCAAGTCTCCATAACGCCATAAACACAGGAAAATGAAATTAAACTTTGATAACATAGCTACTGTAGCCGTATGCGCTGTCTTGCGGGAGAAAAGAGTTATATTTTCCGTCTCAATTTAAGATGTTAACTTTTACAGATCCACTTAAAAAATCTTGAAAAATCAGGCAAAACATAATTATTATTTTTATTAGAATACAAAGATATCACTCCATTTGAATAGTGTGAATATGCAATTACCCGATGCAAGAAAATAAAAATGTTATTGCCTAAATTACGATATATATATATATATATATGAGTTTTTTTTTCAAAATGAACAAAATAAGCCTAGCACTTATCCACGTGTATAGTTTTAATGCTTGGATTTTATTTGTTTTTCAATTATGGATTCCATTCCATTAATATTTGTTGATTATCTTTAGCTTGATGACTAACAATTTGCATTTTTTTTTCTCCATTTGATTCATGATTCTCAATTTAATACTTCTATTTATTATGTAGGTGTTTTTTAAAGTTAGGAATGAGTTGCAACCTCTCTCTATTCTATCATTGGACTTTCAAACTATTATATATATATATATTGTCCTACAGATTCGGTTTAAATCTAATTGGAAAGAGTGTCCTTTGATTCTTCCGTTGGTGTCAAAATATAATTGCTCAAAATTACACTTTAACATAAAAAAAACAAGAAATATGATTTAAACTTTAAAAAACATTGGGAAGGTACGTTGAAAAAGTTCAGCTACCCCTATACTGAATTTCTCAGTTGTCTGAAGCTTCGATTTTCCGCTACGCTCGGCATAGACACACACGCGGCTATCTTCCTTTATTATTATATATACAGAGAATATTCTCTCTCTGTGTATATATTTATAATATGATAAAAATACTTTATTTTTCTTCTAAAACTCAAATATATTCAAGTTTCGGCTGGGCTACGAAAACGTTCAATTTTTATAAAAAGGAAATCTGAAAATATCAATTTACTTGCCGAAGCAGACATCTTAAATAATAAAAGGCAATGTCTGTGTGTGTGTGTGTGTGTGTGTCTGTCTGTCTGTCTTATACACTATACGTTTCGCGACCGCGCGTCGGAGAGCTACGAAATTTGGCAATCGGAGACCTGGGAGGGAGGGAAGGGGACACGTGAAAACCGATTTTCAAAATTCCAATTATTTTTTTATTTATTTAATGTTTTATGCGATTTCGACCTTTTTTTGCCCTTTTTGCCCTTTTTTCTCCACGATCCAGACGTCGTAGAAAAAAACAACTCACACCATCGGAAAGAGCAGACAATTACGAGTAAAAATATATCAATTTCAAATCTCCATTTCGATTTCTAATATTTTTTAAAGATTTTAAAACAAAAGTCACTTTTGGCTCAAAAAAACGATTTTTGGTTTTTAAATTCTCGCATAGTAAAAAGTACTCATAATTTCGACTAATAATTTACATTTTTAGAAAGCTGAAATATCTGGCATTCTTACAAGTCTAATCTGGTCCAGAAATAATGAAAATTGCCTTCAGGATCGCAATTTTAAAGACGTCATGATTTTAAATTTCTCGGCGTTCCGTTCGTTTCTCCCCCGCTGAAGCAGGGAAGGTGGTGGGTGGGGACGTCAAGGTGGAGGTGACGTCACGGTTCTGAATAGACCGCCTTTGCTCTATATAAATTATTATATTTATATTTTAAATGATGGGACGATCTGGATTTTTTAAATGTATATTTTAACTTTTGGATATTTTAAATGGATATTTTAATTTTATGGATATTTTAAATGATGGAACAATGAAACAATGGAATGAGGATGATGGAATTAAGCATATGGTCATTTTAAATTGCAAATTAGCGCGCGGGAAGTTAGCGGTAGGCCCGGGTTCGATTCCCGCCACTGCCAAAACTGCCGCCGTGTTTACGTGGAATACGATCACGTTAAATATGTGGGTCCGTAAGTCCTTCCGAGAGGTTGGTGGTAGGGGAAGGAGGATACGGCCCCTGTGGATGCCTCCCCCACTGGGTTCCCGTCTAAATTGGGTGAATATGTAGAAAGTTATGGAGATTGTCGCGGAGGGCGCGGCAGCCCAGTGGTTAGCGCGCGGGAATTGCACTCAGTAGGCCCGGGTTCGATTCCCGCCACTGCCAAAACTTACGCCACGTTCACGCAGAGTACGATCACGTTAAACATGTGGGTTCGTGAGTCCTTCCGAGAGGTTGGTGGTAGGGGAAGGAGGGTACGGTCTAAATTGGGTGAATAAAAAGAAAGTTATGGAGATTGTCGCGGAGGGCGAAGTAGCCCAGTGGTTAGCGCGCGGGAATTGCACGCGGTAGGCCCGGGTTCGATTTCCGCCACTGACATGGAGTACGATCACGTTAAACATATGGGTCCGTATGTTTTTCCGAGAGGTTGGTGGTAGGGGAAGGAGGGTACGTTCCCTGCGGATGCCTCCCCCACTGGGTTCCGGTCTAAATTGGGTGGCACATCCTGGCCGTCCAACCAGTTACCAGACCCGGGTTCAATTCCCAAAATTGCCGCCGTGTTTACGCGGAGTACGAGCACGTTAAACATGTGGGTCCGTGAGTCCTTCCGAGAAGTTGGTGGTAGGGGAAGGAGGGTACGGTCTAAATTGGATGAATAAAAAGAAAGTTATGGAGATTGTCGCGTAGGGCAAAGTAGCCCAATGGTTAGCGCGCGGAAATTGCACTCGGTAGGCCCGGGTTCGATTCCCAAAATTGCCGCCGTGTTTACGCGGAGTACGATCACGTTAAACATGTGGGTCTGTAAGTCCTTCCGAGAGGTTGGTGGTAGGGGAAGAAGGGTACGGTCCCTGTGGATGCTTCTCCCACTTGGTTCCGGTCTAAATTGGGTGAATAAAAAATAAGTTATGAAGAATATCGCGGAGGGTGAAGTACCCCAGTGGTTAGTGCGCGGGATTTGCACTTGGTAGGCCCGGGTTCGATTCCCAAAATTGCCGAATAAAAATAAAGTTATGGAGATTGTCGCGGATGGCACGGTAGCCCAGTGGTCAGCGCGCGGGAATTTCACTCGGTAGGCCCGGGTTCGATTCCCGCCATTGCCAAAACTGCAGCCGTGTTCACGCGGAGTACGATCACGTTAAACGTGTGGGACTGCAAGTCCTTCCGAGAGGTTTGTGGTAGGGGAAGGAGGGTACGGTCTCTTTGGATGCCTCCCCCATTGGGTTCCGGTCTAAATTGTGTGGCACTTCCTGGCCTTCCAAGCAGTTACCTTACACCTTTCTGGTAGGTCGCGCCAACGAGTTTGCCACGGTCAGAATTTTCAAGGGTAGCGAACAGGCTGGTCGCCAAAGGCGGCTAGTTACAGAATATAGGTGAAATATTTGGACATGGAACAGAAAAGTTTCTGTGTTCCACTTAAAACAAGCTCTTTGCCATTTTTTAGGAGCCCTATGCAAAATTTTTTTAAAGTGTAGGGAATATTTTTAAAGTGTGAACAGAAAGAAACTTTCAAATTGTATAAGACGCGTTATTAAAAAATCTGATGTGGGCAACACATGACTTTCCTTATATAATGCAATGAATTTACTACTTTTACAATAAAAGAAATAGGTTTTTCTTATAGTAGATACTTATATTCTTTCCAAGATATTCAATTTTCGACAATTATTTGTCGTTTTAATCCGTTTGAACACATTTAAAAAAGTCGCCAAGTTGGCGACATTCCACCAAATTCGTCGCCAAAATCTCGCCAAGAGTTATGGACGGAGAAATAAGATATTCTTATAGCAGATAAATGACTATTGGCGTTCAAATACAAAAGTATTACTTAAAGAATATTTTCTCATGAATGGAACGAGCTAGATCCACGACAATGATGTCACCAAATTTATCGCATGATATTACATTTGAAAAGTGAACATGTTTCTCAACAGTTAATATTTTTTTTTAATTTATGGGATTTTTTGATAAATTTATTTGAATAATGTGCAATATCCCGAAAACGGTTCAAGCTAGCGTTCTAAAATTTATGTCAATCGTTTTCTAAGGAAAAACTACATAAGAAATGTCTATATACGGAACTTTATTAAAGGTTTTGATTTTTTGATGATTTTTTTCAAAATTTCACTCGCAAATTTAGGTGGGTTATGAACATTCGATTAAGTTTAAAAAGAATAGGCTTCCAGTATTCACGGATTGTGATTTTTGTACCAAATTTCATTCGAATCGCTCCATTCGTTCGTAAGATATCATCTCCACACACTCACTGACACTAAATTTTGGAGTGAACTTTTGAAAAATCATCAGAACTCAAAACTTCTAATTAAGTTACGCAAATAGATATTTCTTATGTAATTTTTCATTAGAAAACGATTGACATAAATTTTAGAAAGCTAGCATGAACCGTTTTCGAGATATTGCAGATTTTTCAAAAAAATTATCAAAAAATCATATAAAATAAAAAAAAATATTTCCTATTGAGAAACATGTTCACTTTTTATATGTAATATCATGCGATAAATTTCGTACATCATTCTCGTGGATCTAACTCGTTCCATTTACGAAAAAGATAGTTTGAGTAATACTTTTGTATTTGAATGCCAATAGTTATTTATCTGCTGTCAGAATAACTTATTTCTCTGTCCATAACGCTTGGCGAGATTGTGGCGACGAATATGGTAGAATGTCGCCAACTTAGCGAGTTGTTTAAATGTTGCTACATTAACGAAAAACTCGCCAAATGGATAAAAATGACGCTAAATCAATGCAATGAAAATGACGACTAATTGACGAAAATTCAATATCTTATATTAGATATTTATATTCTTTCCAAGAATAATCTATTTTTTTTACTGTAAAAGTTGTAAATTTATTGCATTATATAAGGAAAGTCATGCGCTAGGTAATCAGGTACCATCGAAAGTGGTCAAAACAGAGAGAAACTTGCAAATTATATAACACGTGTTATTGAAAAAGCAGCATAAATACAGCAGAGTTTCCAAAGACTGATACAGATTAAAATTTATTTATACAAATAATCCTTGATATAAATTATTTTCATAAACAATATATGTTTAATGTAAAATAATTTGATTATTCACAAACAATACCTGTTTAATGTGACTAATATATTTTTGTGAATGAGTAATATAAAGTCTGGGTGAATTTTTCAGCATATTGTTCTATGTAACGCAGGGCATTAAATGTGTTATTACATAAATATTTCTGATGTCTATTTATTTCTTTGATATATTATTTTTGCTTCACTCTACACAGAATTAGGCTCTACAATGTGCACAATCAGGATTGTCAACTTAGCCATACATGAATTTCCTTATATAATGTAATGAATTTACTACTTTTACAGTAACAAAAATCTGATGTGGGCAACACATGACTTTCCTTATATAATGAAATGAATTTACTACTTTTACAGTAAAATAAATAGGTTTTTCTTCTAGTAGATACTAATATCCTTTCTAAGATATTAAATTTTCGACAATTAGTCGTCATTTTCATTGATTTATCGTCATTTTTATCCATTTGGCGAGATTTTCGTTAATTTGGCAACATTTCAAAAAGCCGCCAAGTTGGCGACATTCCGCCAATTTCGTCGCCAAAATCTCGCCAAGCGTTATGGACGAAGAAATAAGTTATATATATATATATATATATATATAACTTATTAGATATTGAATTTTCGACATATATTATATAGCTGTTATTATATATTTATATATTATATAACTTATTAAATATTGAATTTTCCACAATTAGTCGTCATTTTCATTGATTTAGCGTCATTTTTATCCATTCGGCGAGATTTTCGTCAATTTGGCAACATTTCAAAAAGTCGCCAAGTTGGCGACATTCCGCTAATTTCGTTGCCAAAATTTCGCCAAGCGTTATGGACGAAGAAATAAGTTATTCTTACAGCAGATAAATTGGCGTTCAAATGCAAAAGTATTACTCAAAGTATCTTTTTTCATGAATGGAACGAGCTAGATCCGCGAGAATGATGTCACCCAATTTATCGCATGATATTATATATGAAAAGTGAACATGTTTCTCAATAGGAAATTTTTTTTTCTATTTTATATGACTTTTTGATAATTTTTTTGAAAAATGTGCAATATCTCGAGAACGGTTCATGTTAGCGTTCTAAAATTTATGTCAATCGCTTTCTAATGAAAAATTATATGAAAAATGTCTATTTGCGTAACTTTATTAGCAGTTTTGATTTTTTGACGATTTTTTCAAAATTTCATTCGAAAATTTAGGGGAGTTCTGAACATTCGATTGCATATAAAAACAATAGGCTTCCAGTGTTTACAGATTGTGATTTTTGTACCAAATTTGGTTCGAATCGGTCCATTCGTTCGTCAGTTATCGTCTCCACAGACCCACTGACACACACACACACATACTTTCACACACACATACACACACACAGACATCACTTCAAAAATGTTTGATTCGTGTCCAGGGATGCTTGAAACGTGCTCTCCCGTCGAAAACTCGAATTCGAATTTTCGACCCCGTCACAATACTTTCCTTATACATTATGTATATAAGGAAAGTAAAAATAGGTTTTTCTTATAGTGGATAATAATATTCTTTCTAAAATATTGAATTTTCGACAATTTGTCGTCATTTTCATTGATTTAGCGTCATCTTTATCCATTTGGCGAGATTTTCGTTAATTTGGCAGCATTTCAAAAAGTCGCTAAGTTAGCACCATTCCGCCAAATTCGCCGCCAAAATCTCGCCAGGCGTCATGGACAAAGAAATAAGTTATTCTTACAACAGATAAATGGCTATTGGCATTCAAATATAAAAGTATTACTCAAAGTATCTTTTTTCATGAATGGAACGAGCTAGATCCACGAGAATGATGTCACCCAATTTATTGAGTGGTATTACATATAAAAAGTGAACATGTTTCTCAATAGGAATTATTTTTTTTTATTTTATATGACTTTTTTATAATTTTTTTGAAAAATGTATCAATATCACGGTTCATGTTAGCGTTCTAAAATTTATGCCAATCGTTTTCTAATGAAAAATTACATAGGAAATGTCTATTTGCGTAACTTTCTTAGTGATTTTGATTTTTTGACGATTTTTTCAAAATTTCATTCGAAAATTTAGGGGGGTTCTGAACATTCGATTGCGTATAAAAACAATTGGCTTCCAGTGTTTACGGATTGTGATTGTTGTACCAAATTTGGTTCCAATCGGTCCTTTCATTCGTCAGTTATCGTCTCCACAGACTCACTGACACACACACACACACACAGACATCACTTCAAAAATGTTTGATTCGTGATCAGGCATGCTCTCCCGTCGAAAACTCGAATTCGAATTTTCGACCCCATCACAATACTTTCCTTATACATTATGCATATAAGGAAAGTAATAAGAAGAACCCCATTACTCTGAGACTCATCGTTCTCGATATATTTTAGCTTTTTCACGTTTTTGCTACGCCACCTTTGCTACGCCACCTTTGATGTCCAGGTAACAAACGATAATTGAATTAAAAGTGCAAATTCAGTTTTATTTTGTGCAATTAAATCCAATTCAATGAATAATTAAAGAAATAAAGGAATTTAAGGTTGTAGGGGAAGTCATGTGTTGTCGACATCAGATTTTTTATAAATTTTGACAATGATTTTAACAGATGTTGACCTGACGCATCTGGGTTTTTTGAATGTATGAGAACGTCTAGTGGGATCATTTCAGGTGTGTTTTGAGCATATATGGAATTTTATTTTATGGTATTCTATTACTTTCCTTATATACATAATGTATAAGGAAAGTATTGTGACGGGGTCGAAAATTCGAATTCGAGTTTTCGACGGGAGAGCACGTTTCAAGCATCCCTGATCACGAATCAAACATTTTTGAAGTGATGTCTGTGTGTGTGTGTGTGTGAAAGTATGTGTGTGTGAAAGTATGTGTGTGTGTGTGTGTGTGTGTCAGTGAGTCTATGGAGACGATAACTGACGAACGAATAGACCGATTCGAACGAAATTTGGTACAAAATTCACAATCCGTAAACACAGGAAGTTGACACCTATTGTTTTTATACGCAATCGAATGCTCAGAACCCCCCTAAATTTTCGAGTGAAATTTAAAAAAAATCGTCAAAACATCAAAACCGCTAATAAAGTTACGCAAATAGACATTTCTTATGTAATTTTTCATTAGAAAACGATTGACATAAATTTTAGAACGCTAACATGAACCATTCTCGAGATATTGCACATTTTTAAAAAAAATGATCAAAAAGTTATATAAAATAAAAAAAAATATTTCCTATTGAGAAACATGTTCACTTTTCATATGTAATACCATGCGATAAATTAGGTGACATCATTCTTGTGGATCTAGCTCGTTCCATTCATGAAAAAAGATACTTTGAGTAATACTTTTGTACTTGAACGCGAATAGTCATTTATCTGCTGTAAGAATAACTTATTTCTCCGTCCATAACGCTTGGCGAGATTTTGGCGACGAATTTGGTGGAATGTCGCCAACTTGGCGACATTTTTAATTGTTGCCAAATTAACAAAAATCTTGCCAAATTGATAAAAATGACGCTAAATCAATGAAAATGACAACTAATTGAAGAAAATTCGATATCTTCGAAAGAATATAAGTTTCTAGTATAAGAATAACATTTTTTTAAACTGTAAAAGTAGTAAATTCATTGCATTATATAAAGAAAGTCATGTGTTGCCCACATCAGATTTTTTTATTTATAGTTTCGTTCAAGTTTTCTGCATAATAGCAAAAATAGCTTCCCAAAGAAAGCCGATTTCTGGGAAATTTCGCGAAACTGGGGAGCTCCAAAAAGACACCTGATCCCCTTGGCAAGTAAATTTTCAAGGACTTTGAAAATGCTGCTAAAATCGCATTTTGTATCATGAGACAATTAAACGAGTTACCTCAGCCACAGTTCTAAAATCGTAACAATGGCAGTTTCATTCGTTCCTTCATGTAGTCTGGAACCGTGCAGTTCATTGACTGTCCCCGTAGAAAATAACAAATTCCCGGCGAACAGAGTAGAACATAAAGAAAGTTTTTGGCTTCATCTGCTTTGAAATTTAGCCAACTTGGTGTTCAAATTATTTTTCCAATCTATCCCATTCATTCTTGATTATTTTATACGGAATTTAGCTAGACCCCCTATCTCTGGGAGGTTCAAATACCAACCTACTGTAAATTCTTTCCATCAGCACAGAACATACTACTACAGTCAAACCTGCTTGAAATGGAACCTGTAGAAAACGGAATATTTTAATAAGAGGAGAGTATTTTAGCCCCATCCAAAAGTATAGGAAATTTATGTTATTTTTTCCTGTGTAAAGAGGAACCTGCACAACGCGGAAAAGGAGGGCCAATTTAAAATAATTTGTTAATAAAAGTACCTGTTGTAATGAACAAAGGATGGAAAAATCATCCATTTTAGCCATTTATTTCCAAGAGAATCATTTTTCACAGAACTTTCTATTAAATTATAAAACAATTTTCTGAAAGCTGTTTCAAAACTTTTCAGTTAATCAAACAAATTCCGTAATGCCAGAAATAAAATTCAATGCAATATTACTCTCCCTGCAATACGTGGTAATGTATAAGGAAAGAATTAGAATCATTCCGAAAATCGCAACTCGAGTTTTTGACGGATGTACACGTTTTGAGACATCTAGAATACGAAAAAACTATTTTTAGCGTGACGTCTGTGTGTGTGTCTGTGTGTGTTTCTGTGTGTCTGTCTGTGCAATGTATGTATCCACTTTAACTCAAAAACTAATGGACCGAATTTCATAAAATTTGGTAGATAAGTCACTTGGGTGTAACCCTGATGCTGATTAGTTTTTGGTACGATTCGTAAAATGAAACCCTCCTTTATTTGCGAAATGGCCCCATAAAAATATCATGTATCCACTCTAGCTAAAACACTAATTGACCAAATTTCGCAAAATTTGGTAGATAACTTACTTGTGGGATACTCTGGTGCTGATTAGATTTTGGTACGATTCGGAAATGAACAACCTGCCTTTTTTTACGAAATGGCCAGCAAAAACCGCCAAAATCTAAAAAAACAGACTACGTATGTTCAAATGTATAAATTAAATTCTTGTTTTATACGCAATTTTTGACGACGAAAAGAATATAACACACTTCTTTATACTTTAGGACTAGCCGTTCTCAACATATATGAGATTTCTTGTACTTTTATTACTCCGCTTTCGGAAAAATATCCAACTACCAAATAAAAACAGAATTGGATTAAAAATGTAAATTTAGTGTTATTTTGTGCAATTAAAGTCAGTCTAATGTATTAAAGAAATAAAGTAAATATGAATTTGAGTCTGCAGGGAAAGTCATGTGCTGCCCCCATCAGATTTTTTAACTGAAAGTCGCATATGTCCAATACACCATGTTGGATTCTTTTAAAAGTTCATCTGAATAAACCATGTTTTTCTTCAAATTTATTTTTTGCTTCATGATAAGCAGTAATAGTTTGCCTGTTATTCATCTCGGTTTTAAGGTATGGTAACAAGCAAACAGTAAAGGACATAGGGTACACTATATTTTTATTTACATATGCTCTTGTGATCGCAGTTTGCAGAACTGAACGTAAATACATATTTAAAATAATTAAATTAGCTATTATGGTATAATATAGTATTAATCGGACGTATCTAAGTACACTTTTCAGATTTTTTTTAATCTGATATATAAGTAAGCAATTACATGTGATCTATCTGCATTTCCAACTAAAACCTCGCTTTTCCTGAAATGGCCTGCATGAAACGAAAGCCTTTTTAAGACGGAAAATTCTTCCGGTCCCCTGAAATTCCGTTAAAGTCAAGTTCGACTATATCAACATTTTCCTGCTAAGGAACGTCAAACTATATTATGAGATCATTTTGCTGTTTAATTTATTACTCAAACCAATTTATGTTCCATGAAAATTATATCCGGTTTGACTGTAGTACCATCACTTTGTTGGTTATGTGCTGCTCTTAAAATATTAAATTATGTTTTCCCTGGAGTCTGCTATTTATCACAGCAATTTTAATTCATAAGATTCGATAAGGTTAGTTTACTGAAATAATTCAAAAAACAAATCTGCAAAAAACAAATTGCTGTGAACAAGACATGACTTTCCCTACAGACTTAAACTCGTTTTTTTAACACTTTGCAACATAGTTGAAAAGTGTTTATGAATTTCTTCATTCGTTCTGTCTGTCTGTCTGTTCGCACGATAACTGCCGTAAAATAGACTTTATCAAAATGAAATTTTAGTATGATGTTGAGATGGTCTGTGGGACATATGGGAATATAAATGAGTAATATCACCCAATTAGTTTTGGATTGAACCCGGGTTGAAAAAATTAAATACATTGACCCTATGGGACCTAATTTTTCAAACATTTTATCAGCGAATGTAAAATTCACAAATTGCTTCGAAAATTTTAGGAAATATTCAAATTATCCCATAAAATATATAAAAAAAGACTTCAGCAAAGTACGTGTGGTAGTTTTTTAAATAAAAATTAAAATAATAATTACAGCCATATTACATAAAGAGATCACGTGACCCACGTTAGAATAAAATATGGCATCCATCTTGTGTCAAAATCATGATTTTTTAGTTCTTAAATTTATATTTAGTGTTGCATCCGACCTAAAACCGCTTTATTTTATTTTTCTGTGCATCTATATACTGCGCAAACGCAATTACAATATGTTTGTGTTTAAATGATCATCAAACTTTGATTATTCCTACAACGAAGCCTAATTTTCACGTACGGAGAATGTAAACACATCAAGCTTTAAAATGAGTTGTATAAGAATTGCTAAATTTCTTTAACGCAAAATTATTTAGCTCTGGAGTCTGCAATATAGCTGATATGAATAAAACATTCATTGATTTTACATAGAGAAGCAGACAATTCTATAATGTTGCTCCTTCGATGAAGTTTTAAGCATGGAGTTGTTATTCTGTACTTTTACCTTCATGATTTTAAGTTTTTAAGTAAAATAAATTATTTTAGTACTAGCCGCCTTTGGCGACCAGCCTGTTCGCTACCCTTGAAAATTCTGACCGTGGCAAATTCTGATCGTTGCAAACTCGTTGGTGCGAACTACCAGAAAGGTGTAAGGTAACTGTTTGGACGGCCAGGAAGTGCCACCCAATTTAGACCGGAACTCAGTGGGGGAGGCATCCACAGGAACCGTACCCTCCTTCCCCTACCACCAACCTCTCGGAATTACTTACGGTCCCACATGTTTAACGTGATCGTACTCCGCGTGAACACGGCGGCAGTTTCGGCAGTGGCGGGAATCGAACCCGGGCCTACCAAGTGCAGTTCCTGCGCGTAACCACTTGGCTACCGTGCCCTCCGCAACAAACTCCATAACCTTCTTTTTATTTACCCAATTTAGACCGGAACCCAGTGTGGAAGGCATCCATAGGGACCGTACCCTCCTTCCCCTACCACAAACCTCTCGGAAGGACTTACGAACGCACATGTTTAACGTGATCGTACTCCGCGTGAACACGGCAGCAGTTTTGACAGTGGGGGGAATGGAACCCGGGCCTACCGAGTGCAATTCCCGCGCGCTAACCACTGGGCTACTGCGTCCTCCGCGACAATCTCCATAACTTTCTTTTTATTCACCCAATTTAGACCGGAACCCAGTGGGGGAGGCATCCACAGGGACCGTACCCTCCTTCCCCTACCACCAACCTCTCGGAAGGACTTACGGACCCACATGTTTAACGTGATCGTATTCCGCCTGAACATGGCGGCTGTTTAGGTAGTGGCGGGAATCGAACCCGGGCCTACTGCTAACTTCCCGCGCTCTAATTTACAATTTAAAATGACCATAAGCTAAGCTCTTAATTCCATCAACCTCATTCCATCGTTCCATCATTTAAAATACCCATAAAATTAAAATATCCATCGTTCCATCATTTAAAATATCCATAAAATTAAAATATCCATTTACAATATCCACAAATTAAAATATCTATTTAAAATATCCATTTAAAAATCCATATCGTTCCATCATTTAAAATATAGATATAATAATTTCTACAATACATATGCTAAGCTCTTAACTCATTTAAAACCGGAAGCACGGGAAACGGAAAACAAACTCTAATTCGGTGTTTTATTGTCCCATCCATCGCTATGCATATTCAGAACCGTGACGTCACCTCCACCTAGACACAAACCGGCGCCATTGAAACGCCTGCTTGGGGGGAAACCGGTGATGGGAAATGGGAACTTCTTTCGCCCGCCGATAAATTTTAAAATCATGACTTCTTTAAAATTCCGATCCAGGGGCCAATTTTAGTTATTTCTTGACCAGATTGGACTTGTAAGAATGCCAGATGTTTGGCCTTTCTAAAAATGTAAATTATTAGTCGAAATTATGAGTACTTTTCACGATGCGAGAATTTAAAAACCAAAAATCGTTTTCTTGAGCAAAAAGTGACTTTTGTTTTAAAATCTTTAAAAAATATTAGAAATCGAAATTCAGATTTGAAATTGATATATTTTTACTCGAAATTCTCTGCTCTTTCCGATGGTGTAATTTGTTTTTTTCTACGACGTCTGGATCGTGGAGAAAAAAGGGCATAAAGGGCAAAAAACGGTCGAAATCGCATAAAACATTAAATAAATAAAAAAATAATTAAAATTTTAAAAATCGGTTTTCACGTGTCCCCTTCCCTCCCCCCCGGGTCTCCGATTGCCAAATTTCGTAGCTCTCCGACGCGCGGTCGCGAAACGTATAGTGTATAAGACAGACAGACATTGCCTTTTATTATATAGACTAGCCGCCTTTGGCGACCAGCCTGTTCGCTACCCTTGAAAATTCTGACCGTGGCAAATTCTAACCGTGGCACACTCGCTGGCGGGACCTACCTGTAAGGTGTAAGGTAACTGTTTGGACGGCCAGGAAGTGCCACCCAATTTAGACCGGAACTCAGTGGGGGAGGCATCCACAGGGACCGTACCCTCCTTCCCCTACCCCCACCCTTTCGGAAGGACTTACGGTCCCACATGTTTAACGTGATCGTACTCCGCCTGAACACAGCGGCAGTTTTGGCAGTGGCGGGAATCGAACCCGGACCTACCGAGTGCAATTCCCGCGCGCTAACCACTGGGCTACCGCGCCCTCCGCGACAATCTCCATAACCTTCTTTTTATTCATCCAATTTAGACCGGAACCCAGTGGGAGAGTCATCCACAGGGACCGTACCCTCCTTCCCCTACCACCAACCTCCCGGAAGGACTTACGTACCCACATGTTTAACGTGATCGTACTCCGCGTGAAAATGGCAGCAGTTTTGGCAGTCGAGGGAATCTAACCTGGGCCTACCGAGTGAAATTCCCGCACGCTAACCACTGGGCTACCGTGCCCTCCGCGACAATCTCCATAACTTTCTTTTTATTCACCCAGTTTGGACTGGAACCCAGTGGGGGAGGCATCCACAGAGACCGTACCCTCCTTCCCCTGCCACCAACCTCTCTGAAGGACTTATCGACTCATATGTTTAACGTGATCGTACTCCGCGTCAGTGGCGGGAATCGAACCCAGGCCTACCGAGTGCAATTCTCGCGCGCTAACTTCCCGCGCGCTAATTTAAATTTTATAATGGCCATATGCTAAGTTCTTAATTCCACCATCCTCGTTCCATCATTTAAAATATCCATAAAATTAAAATATCCATTTAAAAATCTATAAATTAAAATATCCATAAATTAAAATATGCATTTAAAATCAAAAATACATCCATATCGTTCCACCAATCCATAAATATAATAATTTCAAATACATCACCACAATTCAAACCACCATAATTCAATCATTTAAATTATTTAAAATATCCATTTAAAATATCATTTCGCCCGATGTATACAACACTTAGCTCGGCTCTCAATTCATTTAAAACCGAAAGCGCGGTCTCCATGGAGACGGTGAAGAAACTACTGCGGATGGGGGGGGAAATGCCGTTGAAGAACTGAGCCGACGCCGAGAAATTTAAAATCATGACGTCTTTAAAATTGCGATCCTGAAGGCAATTTTTAATATTTCTGGACCAGATTAGACTTGTAAGAATGCCAGATATTTCAGCTTTCTAAAAATGTAAATTATTAGTCCAAATTATGAGTACTTTTTACTATATGAGAATTTAAAAACCAAAAATCGTTTTTTTGAGCCAAAAGTGACTTTTGTTTTAAAATCTTTAAAAAATATTAGAAATCGAAATTCAGATTTGAAATTGATATATTTTTACTCACAATTGTCTGCTCTTTCCGATGGTGTGATTTGTTTTTTTTTACGACGTCTGGATCGTGGAGAAAAAAGGGCAAAAATGGCAAAAAACGGTCGAAATTGCATAAAACATTAAATAAATAAAAAAAAAATTAAAATTTTAAAAATCGGTTTTCACGTGTCCCCTTCCCACCCCCCCGGGTCTATGATTGCCAAATTTCGTAGCTCTCCGACGCGCGGTCGCGAAACGTATAGTCTATAAGACAGACAGACATTGCCTTTTATTATATAGACTAGCCGCCTTTGGCGACCAGCCTGTTCGCTACCCTTGAAAATTCTGACCGTGGCAAACTCGTTGGCGCGACCTACCAGAAAGGTGTAAGGTAACTGCTTGGAAGGCCAGGAAGTGCCACACAATTTAGACCGGAACCCAATGGGGGAGGCATCCAAAGAGACCGTACCCTCCTTCCCCTACCACAAACCTCTCAGAAGGACTTGCAGTCCCACACGTTTAACGTGATCGTACTCCGCGTGAACACGGCTGCAGTTTTGGCAATGGCGGGAATCGAACCCGGGCCTACCGAGTGAAATTCCCGCGCGCTAACCACTGGGCTACCGTGCCATCCGCGACAATCTCCATAACTTTATTTTTATTCGGCAATTTTGGGAATCGAACCCGGGCCTACCAAGTGCAAATCCCGCGCATTAACCACTGGGGTACTTCACCCTCCGCGATATTCTTGATAACTTTCTTTTTATTCTCCCAATTTAGACCGGAACCAAGTGGGAGAAGCATCCACAGGGACCGTACCCTTCTTCCCCTACCACCAACCTCTCGGAAGGACTTACAGACCCACATGTTTAACGTGATCGTACTCCGCGTAAACACGGCGGCAATTTTGGGAATCGAACCCGGGCCTACCGAGTGCAATTTCCGCGCGCTAACCATTGGGCTACTTTGCCCTACGCGACAATCTCCATAACTTTCTTTTTATTCATCCAATTTAGACCGTACCCTCCTTCCCCTACCACCAACTTCTCGGAAGGACTCACGGACCCACATGTTTAACGTGATCGTACTCCGCGTAAACACGGCGGCAATTTTGGGAATCGAACCCGGGCCTACTGAGTGCAATTCCCGCGCGCTAACCACTGGGCTTCTTCGCCCCCAGCGACTATCTCCATAACATTCTTTTTATTTACCCAATTTAGAACGGAACCCAGTGGGAGAGGCATCCACAGGGACCGTACCCTCCTTCCCCTACCACCAACCTCTCGGAAGGACTTCCGGACCCACATGTTTATCGTGATCGTACTCCGCGTGAACACGGCGGCAGTTTTGGAAGTGGCGGGAATCGAACCCGGGCCTACCGAGTGCAATTCCTGAGCGCTAACCACTGGGCTGCCTCGCCCTCCGCAACTTTCTTTATATTCACCCAATTTAGACGGGAACCCTGTGAGGGAGGCATCCACAGGGACCGTACCCTCCTTCCCCTACCACCAACCTCTCGGAAGGACTTCCGGACCCACATGTTTATCGTGATCGTACTCCGCGTGAACACGGCGGCAGTTTTGGAAGTGGCGGGAATCGAACCCGGGCCTACCGAGTGCAATTCCTGAGCGCTAACCACTGGGCTGCCTCGCCCTCCGCAACTTTCTTTATATTCACCCAATTTAGACGGGAACCCTGTGAGGGAGGCATCCACAGGGACCGTACCCTCCTTCCCCTACCACCAACCTCTCGGAAGGACTTCCGGACCCACATGTTTATCGTGATCGTACTCCGCGTGAACACGGCGGCAGTTTTGGAAGTGGCGGGAATCGAACCCGGGCCTACCGAGTGCAATTCCTGAGCGCTAACCACTGGGCTGCCTCGCCCTCCGCAACTTTCTTTATATTCACCCAATTTAGACGGGAACCCTGTGAGGGAGGCATCCACAGGGACCGTACCCTCCTTCCCCTACCACCAACCTCTCGGAAGGACTTCCGGACCCACATGTTTATCGTGATCGTGCTCCGCGTGAACACGGCGGCAGTTTTGGAAGTGGCGGGAATCGAACCCGGGCCTACCGAGTGCAATTCCTGAGCGCTAACCACTGGGCTGCCTCGCCCTCCGCAACTTTCTTTATATTCACCCAATTTAGACGGGAACCCTGTGAAGGAGGCATCCACAGGGACCGTACCCTCCTTCCCCTACCACCAACCTCTCGGAAGGACTTACGGGCCCACATGTTTAACGTGATCGTATTCCGCGTGAACACTTCGGCAGTTTTGGCAGTGGCGGGAATCGTACCCGGGCCTACCGCTAACTTCCCGCGAGCTAATTTACAATTTAAAATGACCATATGCTCTCTAAGCTCTTAATTCCATCATCCTCATTCCATTGTTCCATCATTTAAAATATCCATAAAATTTAAATATCCATCGTTCCATCATTTAAAATATCCATAAAATTAAAATATCCATCGTTCCATCATTTAAAATATCCATAAAATTAAAATATCCATTTAAAAAATCCATATCGTTCCATCATTTAAAATATAAATATAATAATTTCTACAGTGCATATGTTAAGCTCTTATTTCATTTAAAATCGGAAGCGCGGGAAACGGAAAGTAAAAACTAATTCGGTTTCTTATTGTCCCACCCATCGCTATACATATACAGAACCGTGACGTCACCTCCACCTTGACGTCCCCACCCACCACCTTCCCTGCTTCAGCGGGGGAGATTACGAAGCGTCACGCCGAGCGGAACGGCGAGAAATTTAAAATCATGACGTCTTTAAAATTGCGATCCTGAAGGCAATTTTCATTATTTCTGGACCAGATTAGACTTGTAAGAATGCCAGATGTTTGACCTTTCTGAAAATGTAAATTATTAGTCGAAATTATGAGTACTTTTCACGATGCGAGAATTTAAAAACCAAAAATCGTTTTCTTGAGCAAAAAGTGACTTTTGTTTTAAAATCTTTAAAAAATATTAGAAATCGAAATTCAGATTTGAAATTGATATATTTTTACTCCAAATTCTCTGCTCTTTCCGATGGTGTAATTTGTTTTTTTCTACGATGTCTGGATCGTGGAGAAAAAAGGGCAAAAAGGGCAAAAAACGGTCGAAATCGCATAAAACATTAAATAAATAAAAAAATAATTAAAATTTTAAAAATCGGTTTTCACGTGTCCCCTTCCCTCCCCCCCGGGTCTCCGATTGCCAAATTTCGTAGCTCTCCGACGCGCGGTCGCGAAACGTATAGTGTATAAGACAGACACACAGACACACACACACACACACACACACACACAGACATTGCCTTTTATTATTTAAGATTGTGATAATTTTTAAATATCGCTGCTGAATGAAAGGAATGGAAAAAAATTTATGAATGAAACATTTACTGCTTTTATATAGAGAGCCACACGATTTATATTTCGATGACGTCATTTGAATAAAGTTTATTTGTTTTCGATGAAGTTTTAAATTATAATAAATTATTGTAGTTTTGTGATAGTTTTAAAAATATCACCGCTGAATGTATCTGTGGCGTTTTAAAGATATTTAAATAAAATTGCATTGTAGTTGGAAAATGTTTCATAATCTATGCTTTATGCATGATTGATCTTTCTTGTTATTTTTTATTATTATTGTTGTTATTATTTATTTCAACCCCAATGCATTGGATTGAATTTAATGCAACACAATATTCGCCCACCTTAAATTAATTTTGTTTTCTATTTCTTCGTGAACTAAGTGCAAGTTAGTAATAAATAGTACAGTGAAAATACGATTTGACCCGGACAAAATTGCAACACAAATGTTTTTGGTACCGAAATGTAGATAAAAATGAGATGAATAAATATCGAAAATCCACCAAAATCGCGCCATGGAAAACCCTATATTGGGGGGCTACAAGGTTGTTTGTAATGACTTCTTGTCGGGGCTCCGGTATATTTTTTGAACAAAAATAGCTAGAGATATCGTAGTTAAGTATACATGGAGCAAAATGACCATGCTCTATGACATTGATTATAGCGCCCCTAGTGGCCAAATTTGGAACTTACAAAAATTATTTTTTTAATCATCCAATGACACCTCTTTTTGTCATTTAGAGTTGGTCCCCTATAAAAATCACGTACAAAGACATCAATTGCTTTACTGTACCTTTAAAATTGTCTGAGATATGCTATCTTGAAAAACGTCAAAAAATCCCATGCGTGTACAGTTTTTTACGATTCTTTAACGAATTCCTGACGTTTTTTAGGATAGTATATCTTATTCAATTTAAGGCTGTTTTTGTGCGTGGATTTTTTAAAGGAACAACTTTGTAATTGACAAAAATAAGTGTCATTGTACGATTTACAAAAATAATTTTTATAGTAAGTCCCGAATTTACATTTTGTCGGGTCGGTGTGTGCGGGGGGGAGGGGGGTTTTAAATACAATTTTTTGGCATTCTGGTTTTAAAATGTTTTATTAATCATTTATAGTTTGTATTTATCTCTTTCTTCATTCAGTATCTTAACACGTTTCACTTGCCACAAGTAGTTACAAAACGCTTCTTAATCTCAATCTTCCGAATCTTCTGCAGACTCACGGTTGAAACAGGCAATTCCCATGCATTCGCCGCAAGATGACGTACATGGTAATTCATGCTTTCGACATGCACATTACGCCGTCTCGCATTCAGTAGTACAGTTATACCGAATGATGCTCAAAAGTTTGGGAGGAGCTGGTTTTTGGTCTGTCATGATGCTGGTTTTTTGTCTGTACGTATATCTTTCCTGCAAGATGTTTATTGTTTCATTCCGGATACACTTTGTCATTCCATTATTTGAAGGTAAACTCTGAAGTAATGGAATTGTGCTGCGGCACGTGTTGGAGAAAATCTTTGAAGTTCAACAAAAGTTGACGATGAAGCAACTTTAGTTACAAACAGTCTGTGTCTTAAAGATAGCAAAGATTCTGCTAATCTGCTTTTATAAACTTGTAGAAGAGCTTGTTCCCCTGTTGCTATCACATCTTTTGAAGTACTAGGTTTACAAAACGGTACACTTGCTTCCTGGAACTGCTTATCGGAAAAGGCAAGTAACAAGGCAACTTTATTTCCAACTCCGTAAATAGTTGATGTTGTATCACAGCCAAGAAATGCGTGAATGAACAAAATACTGTTACATAGGCTTCCGAGCTGCTGCTTAATTTTGTTGATATTTATTTAATTTTGTTTAATTAATTTAACAATTTATTTAATTTTCTTTGAGAAAAATTCGGCTCGAATTTCATTCAGAGCACGGCGGCAAGTTGATAAACAAGGGCGTCCCTTACGGAGCTGGGATTTCTATACGAATAACGTTAAAATTCAAATATTTAAAATCCCGAGGTTTACATATAGATATTTGAATGTTGAAACATAAGCTCGTAACAGTATTATAAGCATTCCTTGAAAAAATCACGATTCTACAATAATACCTTAAAGTTAGCAATTAAAATTTTAAACGTCTGTAAAACAATGTCTTTTTGATGTACGGCCTTGCCAAGTGGTGGGGAGGTTGAAGTGGTAGGGGAGTATATTTTGGGATGAGCTGAGAATTACTTGTGGATTTCTGCAGAATAACCTTATCGTCTGTTTTACGTTCTTTTGAATATAGCGCCAATTGTGCTCATATTTTTAACACTTTCCAACATAGTTGTAAAGTGTCAATGGCTTTGTTCATTCATTCTGTCTGTCTGTGTGTCTGTCCGTTCCACGATGACTGCCGTAAAAATTATTTTATCAAAATTAAATTTTAGTATGTGGAGTAGACAGTCTGTTGGACATATGGGAATGTAAAAGAATAATGTCACCCAATTAGTTTTGGAATGAACCAGGGGTGAAAAAATGAAATACATTGAACTTTATGGGACCTAATTTTATAAACAATTTTTAAGCGGAATTAAAATTCACAAATTGCTTTGAAAATTTTAAGAAATAGTCAAATTATCACGTAAATTCTCTGAAAAAAAATTCAGCAAAATGTGTAAGGTTTTTTTTTTTTAAATAAAAATTGAAATAATAATTACACCCAAATAATATGAAGAGATCACGTGACTCATTGCAAAATTAAATATGGCATCCATTTTTCTTTCACTTAGTAAAGATTGAAATTTTTAAGGAAAGCTTAAATTTTTATTTAGTATTGCATTCGTCCTAAAACCGCTTTATTTTTGCATCTTATTTGTGAATCTGAATTATGTGACTACGCAAATGCAATATTTTTTATTTCAAATGATCACTAATCTTTGTATATTTCTACAACAAAGCCTAATTTCAACGTATGCAGAATATGAACAAATCAAGCTGCAAAATAAGTTGTGCAAGAATTGCTGAAGTTTTTTAACGCAGAATTATTTAGCTCTGGAGTCTGTAATAAAAGGGATATGAATAAATATTCATTGGTTATACATGAGAAACATACGATTTTATGGCATTGCCTTTTATGATGAAGTTCTAAGTTTCGAAGTAAAATAAATTATTGTAGTACTGTGGTAATTTAAAATATATATCACCACTAAATATATCGTATTTTAGGGATGTTTAAATAAAATTGCATTTCAGTTGGAAAGTGTTTCATACATGGAGGTAAAACTAAGGAGCTAAAACTTCATATTAAGAAAACACCAATATCGTTTGAGACAATCATTCAGGTGGTCGTTAAAAATTACGTATATATTAAACGAGCATTTAATAGATATATTTGAGTATATCTAGTTCTTTAGTTTAGATTTTGACGATTTTTGCGGGTCATTTTGCAACACAAGGCAGGTTATTTTTTTCCGAATCGTACCAAAATCTAATCAGCACCAGGATTACCCACAAGTGACTCATCTATCGAATTTTGTGAAATTCGGTTCATTAGTTTTTCAGTTAGAGTGGATGCAAGATTTTGCGGGCCATTTCGCAAAAAATGGCGGGTTCTTCTTTTCCGAATCGTACCCAAAACTAATCAGCACCAGATTCGCTCACAAATGACTTACCTACCAAATTCTGTGAAATTCGGTCCATTAGTTTTTTAGTTAGAATGGATACAAAATCTGCACAGACAGACAGACACACAGACAGACAGACACACACACAGACGTCACGCTAAAAATGGTTTTTTCGTATTCTAGAGGTCTTGAAACGTGTAGATCCGTCGAAAACTCGAGTTATGATTTTTGGTAGGATTCCAATACTTTCCCTATACATTACCATGTATTGCAGGGAAAGTAAAAATCTGATGTGGGCAGCACATGACTTTCCCTGCAGACTTATATTAACGTTCTCTTTATTTTAATTAAATTTATTTCACTTTAAATTCAATTTTCGTTCTCATTCGGTAACCGGGCTTATTTTCAAAGATGGCGTAGGGAAAGTACGAAAAACTAAAATATCTCGAGAACGGCTAGTCCTAGTGTAATGTGGTTAGTTTTATTTTTTTCGTCGTTAAAAATTAGGTATTAAATCAGCATTTAATGGATATATTTGAGTATACCCAGTTCTTTAGTTTAGATTTGGACGATTTTTGCGGGCCATTTTACAAAAAAAGGCAGGTCATTTATTTCTGAATCGTACCAAAATCTAATCAGCACCAGGGTAACCCAGAAGTGACTCATCTACCGAATTTTGTGAAATTCGGTCCACTAGTTTTTCAGTTAGAGTGGATACAAGCTTTTGCGGGCCATTTCGCAAAAAAAGGAGGGTTCTTTTATCCCGAATCGTACCCAAAACCAATCAACACCAGACTCGCTCACAAGTAACTTACCTACCAAATTTTGTGAAATTTGGTCCATTAGTTTTTTAGTTAGAGTGGTTACAAAATCTGCACAGACAGACAGACAGACACACAGACAGACAGACACACAGACACACACACAGACTTCACGCTAAAAATAGTTTTTTCGTATTCTAAAGGTCTCGAAACGTGTAGATCCGTCGAAAACTCGAGTTGCGATTTTCGGCATGATTCCAATACTTTCCCTATACATTACCATGTATTGCATGGAAAGTAAAAATACTGGTTAATTATACTCATAATAAGGGAACCGTTAATTTAAAAATAATCAAATATACATATACTAAATACTACTCCTTCCTGTTGTATCAACTAGTAATAACAGCTATATTACTAACACTAACGATAACTAGATATAATTTTCAAAGCATTATGACATTTTCAAATGTTTCATCCATAGGTGTTTTATCACCTTCTTTCTAACTCCATAGTTTCATAATCAATGTTTTGTGCATGATTGATATTTCTTGTTTATTTTTGCGCCCAGCGCGTACGATTTGATGCATGAAATTTCCTGATCAAAGCTACTTCAAAATGTGTTCAAATGTATTATTTAAGCAGCGGGTGCTTATTTAATTATATATAGGCTGTGGGCCCTTATTTAGAATCCGCACAACAGCGGGTAATTCTAGCATAAAAATAATTGAAGCTGAACATTTCACATTTTAAAAGGACTTTATTTTAACGTGGTTGTAAGTGGAGCCAGAAAGTTTATGCACTGAAAATAACGAAATAAGCAGACGAAAATGCTTTAAAAATTATTAGAATGGGCACTATAAAAGTCACCGTTGCACTTAAAATCTGTATGATGTTCTCTTTGATTAACATTGACTGGGTGTTTTAATTGTCTGTAGATACATTATGTGAAAAACTAGAACTACATAAAATTTCTAATAATCTCCCTGATTGGAATTAGAATTATATCAATTTTTATGTTTTCGTAGAATTATTTCCTATAGGAAGAGAATGATAGTTCCCAGAATAATGATAGTAGTATACACAAGGCTTAATTTAGCCAATGTATGGCCAACATACACTCACGGCATACCAAATACATGCAAAAGAAAAACACCACTAAGCAAATTTGTAAGTGTAGGAACACTGTCTCGAAAGCACTTTTGTACATATAGAACTTTTTATTTAAAAGTAAAACTTTAAAAGGTGTATAATATTTAAAACTGTTAACATATTTTCAAAATTTAAAATAAAAACTTATATTATTCAAATAATTAAATAAATAATTATTTCTGATTGAAATGTTTTAACACATGCAAAATTTGGGGGCCCTAAAATTTGGGTGGAGGGGGGGGGGGGCAGAGCCGCTGCCCCCGAGGCCCGTGCGTTAATCAGACTCTAAGTATACCTTATGCATCTTGATGGTATTACGATATTTTATTAACACTGATAAGCAATATGTATCCAGAAACGTCCCTAAGTTAATGTCAACTTGGAGGAAAGAAACTTTTAGCGAATTTTTTCAAAATATTTTAAAAGAATGAATGACTTGGGTACGAAATCTGGGGGAAAAACAGGAAAACTCATTTTTTCCCACCCATAAAATTTTATGAGATTTGGTCCATTGGTTTTTGAGTTAGAGCGGATACATACGCTGCACAGGCAGACACACACATACAGACGTCACACTGAAAATAGTTCTTTCTTGTTCTGGAGGTCCCAAAACGTGTAGATCCGTCGAAAACTCAAGTTTCGATTTTCGTCACGATTCCAATACTTCCCCTGTACGTTACTATGTATTCCAGGGAAAGTAGGAATATATCTGCGGGCCACCAATAATTGTCCACGGTTTAAATACATGGTCTTTGCCCCCCCTCAATACAAAGATTAAATATGTTAGATTAGATGGCACAAGGTGTGGGACAGCCTTGTGGTTAGCGAGCGGGGATTGCACTCGGACGACCAGAGTTCGATTCCCGGTTCAGCCCAAACTTTCCCCGTGTTCATGCGAAGTACGGGCACGTTAAATATATAGGTCCGTAAGTCCTTCCGAGAGGTTGGTGGTAGGGAAGGAGGGTACGATCCCTGATGATGCCGCCACCACTGAGTTCCGGTCTAAATTGGGTGGCACTTCTCGGCCATCCAAACAGATATCTTACATCTTAGGGTAGGTCAGACGGTCTGGGTCTCAACAACAACAACAACAACAGCCACTGTGACGAACTATATTTTCTTTTAGATATAAATAAATGGTGTTACTTAACTTCTTCTTAGACCCAGACCGTCCGACCTACCAGAAAGATGTAAGGTAGCAGTTTGGACGTCCGGGAAGAGCCACTCAATTTAGACCGGAACCCAGTGTGAGAGGCATTCACAGGGACCGTACCCTCCTTCCCCTACCCCCAACTTCTGGACGGACTTACAGATCCACATATTTAACGTGATCGTACTCAACGTGAATGGCAGTTTTGGCAGCGGAGGAAATCGAACCCTAGCCTACCGAGTGCAATTCCCGCGCGCTAACCCCTGGGCTACCCTGTCACAGTGGCTGGGTAATAGTATTTGAACTAATTTTTTATTGAAATGTAAGGAATATGAGTCGAATTTTTAATATTTATTTATGAAATCGGTTAATTTCAGTTGAAACCATCGGTTTTATGGTATTCGCATCAGATTGCCCTCCGAGTCGCCGTACAGAGTGGACGTGTTTCTCTCCCGCTCCTGCCTGCTCGAAAATGCCAAGATGAATAGTCACTTCTGTGGCCATTGAGCCACCCCCATCTGCTAAAACCGACCCTCCGGACCCAGATCCAAGTGGGGATATCGTTGCTCCTCGTTTTCAGCAAGAGGAAAGCATTGAAATGACCGATTGGAGTATTGAAGAAGCCGAATATATCGCTACTGTCTCTGCAAAAGCTGACCCGAAAGAGGAAGCTTCTAGCTTGAGAGACGTCATCAACGACAAGACATTCTTATGGAGACAAGCTGATAACCTGGATAAAGACAAACTCAAGGCCATTATTGATCTATGTGAAAGAACTCTGACCAAGCTGATTGAAACTCACAACCTGCCAAGATATGGTAAGACCTGCCGGAGGCATTCCTCCGGCAGTTATTATTAGTCTTCTTGCCCTCCCAACCAGATTACTACCCCCAATACCATGCCAGACAATAGTAAACTTACTGTAAATTGTACTGCCACTCAGAGCAGTTCGAAAAAGCTCCCTCGTGGTGTTGACAAAGATGGTTTCCAACAACCTCCTAAGAGGCATACTGCCAGCTTAAAGTCAGCCATGCTGCTGAATAACCCCCTTCCCCCTCAAATTGTTCAAAATGTTAAACCAGTTGTCCCGGCTCCTGAAGCCGAAGTAATTGACAATATTGATGACGCTCCTAAAAACGAACGCCGCTCCCCCCCCCCCCATATTTCACAGCTGTGACTACTAATTGGTCACAATTAATCGAGGACCTAAAGAAAATTGCTCCTAACTTAGTCAGTAAATTAACTGGTTCAGGGAACTTTTTAAAAGTCCACGTAAATTCCAGAGAGGAATATCTGAAAATTCAAAATTTTTTGCTAACCAATAAGATGGAGTTTAAATATTACCTGCTGGATGATCAAAAGCCACTTAAAATAGTTATTAGAGGACTCCCGATTTGCACTGAAACAACGGCTATTGCACGTGAGTTGGAGTGCTTAGGTCTCAAACTCATCAGCGTTACGCAGCTGGCCAGAGATCTCAAGACCAACAGAGTCAATATGCCGTTGTATTACGTGCAAATCCTTAAAACTCCCGTCAATGAAAAAATCTATAATTTAACTAACCTTTTTAATACAATCATCAAAATTGAAAAATACCGTGGACCTAAACCATATTGAAAAATACCGTGTTCCAATGTTTTAGGTGTCAGTCATTTTTTCACACCAGCAATGCCTGTCATCTCCTCCCTAACTGCGTAAAGTGTGCTCAGCCACACTTTACTAAAGAATGTACAAAAGTTTATGAAGCCCCCTGTAAATGTATCAACTGCGGGGGAGCTCATCCCGCCTCCTACCATAGTTATCCCAAGTTTTCAAAGTTCAAAGCTCTCCCCCCCCCCCCCGTGAACTCAACCTTCGTTAGGAAGCTTGCCAAACCGCAACGATCATATGCCAATGCTACGGAAGGGCGTAGAGAGGAGTCCAAAAAGACGACGAACGTCAACCCAAAATTAACAGCACCCTCAGGCGCATCCACTAATCAAGCTGTAAATGACGATTTTCTAAATTATCTATTCCGTTTCAAAGACAGATACGGAATGGATATTACTAGCAGGGCATTTAAGAATGCCCTTCCTGCCATGTGGTCTGCTCAAACCGAGATGGGCAGAGTTAATATAATATACGAGAGTGGTTTGCTCGCTCTCGTTAGCCAAGGTTACCCCCCCCCCCTTTTGGCCATGGTTTTGCCCGCGAGAAGCTTGAAGAATCTTACCATTGGCATGTGGAATGCCAATCGGCTTAAAGGCAAAATATGTGAAGCTAGGGACTTCTGTACAATAGGTAACTGAGATCCGTTCTTGGTCCAAAAGACCCATTTTATTCCAGGGAATTCTTGCAAGATTGCTAACGATGATCTCTATAATGACGACAGGCCTCTAGTTAGCAATCACCCCAGCGGCGGTTCTGCTATTTAGATACGGAGTTCCATCCCACACTCACACGTGCCCTCCTCCCCTGCAGGCTGGTGAAGCTACAATTGTGCAGCTCACTCTTCCCAATAATCCTACCCTGACCATTGCGTCTGTGTATTTCCCTGCCAAGTCCAATGCTGGTTCTATCCTAGCTGACCTCCAGTCCCTCTTCAAAATTTCGCCCCATGTAATAGTTGCTGGTGATTTCAACGCTAAAAGTCAAGCCTGGGGCTGTCGTCCCGTTGACGTCCGCGGCTCTAAGCTTAAACGCCGGGCCGACGAGCATAACTGCGAGATAGTGGCTCCAGATGAACCCACCCACCAGAATAATGTTATCGACTTTGCCATCACCAGCAACATTCCTTATACTTATTGCATGGAGGCCTTCAACGAACTCCCTTCCGATCATCTCCCCATACTTTATACTCTTGAACTGGATGAATTGTGTCTCAGAAATACTGCAAAGCCCCCCCCCCCCCTCTGTTGCAAGCTCCACGGACCAATTGGATGAGGAGGTGGAAAGATTTGAGGATATGCTTCGTAATGCCTACTCCGCATCCTCTTGGCCCAAGAACACTAAAGTTGATTGCTATAAGTTACCGTAGGACATCAGGGAAATGATCAAAGATAGAAACCGATTCCGTAAGGAGTGGCAGACCAGCAGAGATCGCAGCCTTAAGCGTGAACTTAATTTCTCACGTGCCCAGGTGAGATCACGACTTAAGGCATTTTCCAGTGCACGATGGAACACTTACGTTGAGTCCTTAATGACTGAAGACAACACCATTTGGAGGGCTACCTCACGTTACCGTAGGCAAAAAACGCACATTCCGAAACTTGAAGTTCCCAACTGCAGGGCCATTTCTGACTAACAAAAGGCTGGGCAGCTTGCAGACAGCCTTAGAAGTCAGTTTGAACCACACCACAGTGTAATCGATCCTAGGACGGTTCCGATTGTGGATCCCAAGGTTGAACAATTCATCTCTTCACCTACCCAACGTACTGTGAAAGATGTTACATATGATGAACTTCTGCCCCAGTATTCTAAAACTCAAAAAGAATAAATCTCCTGGGAAGGATCTTATTTCTCCTAACATGCTCAAAAATCAGCCTAACCTTCTTAATAGCTATCTTGTAAAACTCTTTAACCTTCTACTTCGTTTTAACTATTTTTCTCGGGCTTGGAAGGTGACTATTGAGGCCCCCATTCCCAAGCCCAGCCTTGACCTTACTCTTCCTGTTAACTATCGTCCTATTTCTCTTCTATCCTGTCTCTCTAAGCTTTTTGAGTTTGTGATTTTGCAGCGTATGGACGAGTTCTGCAACCTGAAAAACATTCTGATTCCTGAACAATATTAGTTCAAGAGGAATCATTCAACACAGCACCAGCTTCTTCGGGTCGTCGAACTCATACATGAGGCTCGCAGCAAACAAGAAAGCACCTCTGTTGTCTTCCTGGTTATTCAGAAGGCATTTTATAAAGTGTGGATAAATGGTTTATTATTCAAGCTTATCAAAGGCTCTTTTCCTCCTGATCTTATTAAAATTCTTCACTCGTACCTAACTGGGCGTAGCTTCGTGGTACGAGTCTCTAACGTTCTCTCCTCTCCCAGGCATATTCTCAACGGTGTCCCTCAAGGTTCCCTTGTTGGGCCAAGATTGTTCAGCCTTTACATTAATGACTTGCCTCGTTTCCCCGGTGTCTCCATTGGTCTCTATGCCGATGACACAGCCCTGATCACTCATCACAAACAGACACAAATCGTGCACGATACCCTTCAAAATTATCTCAACGTTCTGACGCAATGGTTAACTTAATGGAGAATAAAAGTTAATGTAAGAAAATGTGCCACCGTTACCTCCCCCCCCCTCGGCATACCCCAAGCACTAATTTAATTCTTAACAATGAGCCTATTCCCTGGCAATCTAATTACAAGTACCTCGGAGTGTACTTGGATTCCAAATTATCGTGAAAACATCACATCTCTGAAACTTGCAAGAAAGTGAAGTCTTGGCTAGAAATAGCCACCTATCAGTCAAAAATAAGTTATTGCTATACAAGTCCTGCATGCGTCCAATAATAACGTACGGAGCCCCTATTTGGGGCACCGCAGCAGAGGTTGACCTCAAGAAGCTTCAAGTACTTCAAAATAACGCATTGCGTTCGTTTGCCAATCTTCCTATCTACGTCCAGTTAGAAGTTCTGCACAATGACCTCACAATTCGGCCTTTTCTGGAACATGTCAAAAACTTATCTCTTAAATTCCATAGAGGTCTGAGAAGCGTAAATAATCCTACGCGCGACAGTATCCCACGTTACCATCCTCGTAACCGCAGAGCGCGAAAGCGCCCTCTGTCGTTGCCTGGGCGAGTCGTGCGAGATATTTTCTTCCGCCCTAACAAGCGGAGGCGTCTAACATAGTTTTATATCCTCTCCTTTCTGAAGCAAATTTGTAACCATTTCTGTACCTCTCTCTCGCTTTTGGGAATTCGCTTATAGTTGGCAAGCCTTTGACCTTTTTTTCTGTTAGTCATACTCAAGCTCAAGGCCCTACGCCCCTCGGGGTACCCCTCTGTTTCCCCACCTTTCCTCTTCTCTGCTGGCAGCCCGCTTGGGCTTCAGCTCTTTCACTTCTGAAGACTTGGGGAAGGGCATGGTTTCGGTCATCGCCCTAAGCACCTTTTAGTTGTTAAATATCCTTTTAGTAACTTCTTTTCTGATTTTTACTTTTCGCCTAAAGTTTAAAGGGAGGATTTAAATCATCTCCTGGGCACTTCACTGAAACCCCGTCCTTGAGACCTTGAGACCATCGGTTTTATAAAAAGAACCATGGAGTTAGAAAGAAGGAGATAAAACTCCTATCGATGAAACGCTTGAAAATGCCATAATGCTTCGAGAATTATATCTAGGTGTCGTTAGTGTTAGTAAAGTAGCTATTATTGTTAATTGGCGCATCAGAAAGGCGTAGTACTCAGTATATATATTTTTGATTATTTTTAAATCAAGAGTTCCCTAATTATGAGTGTAATAAACCAGCATTTTTTCAGTTGTAGGACAGAGTTCAGAATATAGGGAGATAAAAATAAATTGAAAGGTAAAATAATTTTGAATGCGTAGAAATATTCTTTATTGTTTCGCTTCTACTTTGCATTGCGCCAATAATTTATTTTTACAAAATTGACAGTTTAAATAAATATTTTAGGCTTTTCGCCATAGAAATACATACAATACGGGGCTACTTCTCTCATCCTAGCACCACCTGAATTATTTTGTCTCAAACGATATTGACGCTTTCTTAATATGAAATTTTAACTCCTTACTTTTTATCTCCATGGAAAGAACTTTAGTTTTTAGTAATTAATAGCGTTATGAGATAGACTGTAAAACTTGACGGATAATTACAGTTTTTCCGACCTCTAAAATGGCAAATAATGGCCTCTAAATGGTCACCCCAATGTTTCATGGCCGGAAAATACCGGCTTGATTGTGAAAGGGGTTTCAAGTCTAGCAATGGAGTATGGTGACGAAAACATTTTTAATGCTGATGAAACTAACCTTTTTTATCGGTTGCTGCCTACACGTTCATTGGTAAAAAAAGGTGAAACATGCAGAGGTGGACAAAAGTCTAACGAAGGGATCACAGTCTTGTTGTGCTGCAGCGTTCGAGGAGAGAAGTTGAAGCCTTTGGTAATAGGAAAGACAGCCTACCCTTGAGCATTTAAGAGCAGCAATGTGAAAATAAACAATATTCCTGTAATATGGCAGCATAACAAGAAAGCCTGGATGACTACCGCAATATTTTCAGGTTGGTTGACTGAGGTCAACAAAAAAAAATGAAGCATGCAAACAGAAAAATTATAAATAATTTGGCATCACGTCTGATGTTATAATAGCAAAAATTAAGCACACATCCACAACAGAAGGTCTTTATTTTACTTCCTAAAAAACGTACAAAAATTTTTTAAAAAAGGGCCAGAGCGCTTTCGAGCATAAGTACGTTCTTCATCAGTGGCTACATGGAAATAAAATTTGAATCGTTCACATATAGACCAAATATAGCGACAAAATTTGCATAAATACAATTTACAAAAGAATCTAAGTTTAGGCAAGGATAAACCTAAAACTATAAAGCAATTTTTTTAGAGTTTCTAAAATTCCAACAACGAAAGAACAGCATAGTAAATTTCAATTTAATTACAGATATCGAAAAAAAGGGGGGGGGGCAACCAAGCATAATCCCAAAGATGAAGACGTCAAGGATAACTTTGCAGAGACTTGAATTGCATGGAGTCGAGAATGAATCGCCAAGCGTTACTCAAATTCATAGCAGGGTAAAAATTACAAAAGGGGCTCGCGGTAGATATAAATAAAAAGGGATTCAAAAAGGAGCATATCACGAGGGTTATTACAACGCATCAAAGGAAAGTCTCTCCAAAAAGAGGTTGAAAATTATCTTTAACAACAAATTGAGCAAGAGCCGTAGAAAGTTCACTATCCCTGACATCCCGAGCATGTAAACAGAAAAATTATGCTATTCATTGACAATGCAACAAGTCATGTCAACTTGTTGACATATTGACAAGTTGTCAACATTGCAATACAACTTTTGCCCCCTAATTTAACGAGGGAAGTGCATCCATTAGACAAAGGGATTATTCAAGCAATAAAGTTATTGTATAGGAAAAAAACTAATGCTGTTAGCCGATCGGATACGGGTACAGTATGGAGTGGCATCTATATTAACACTTCCGAGGGTGTTATTAGAAGCAGCGTTAGAAACGCTGACCACTGTTCCGTCTTTAGATCGGAACTTATCCTATCAGTAGCGCTCTTGCTCATGCACCCTGTTCTGATAGGGACAGTATTTGGATCCTGATGGACAGCAGAAGCTCCATTCAATATTTAAAAAATTGGCTAAAGATTGTGAAAAGGACTGGTCAGAGTATTATTTACAAGTTGGCAAGGCTTGGTCAGAGGAAATTTGTGTGTATCCAGTGGATACCATCACATGTCGATGTGCCTGGAAACCAGATCGCTGATGAGCTGGTTAGAAAAGGGTGTGATTACCCTGACCCCAGTTCTTCTGTGTCCTTCAGAATTTCATTCCCTCCACAAAATTAAAATAAATTCATCTTAGCATACTCCCCCTGTTCACCACTGGTACAGTAATTACAATATTTAATTAAAACCATTGGCTTTCCTACACCAAGGGGATTGGAAACAACAACAACATCTAATGCAGAAACTTATCCAGGCTGCAGAAAATTGTGAGAATGCGGCAAAATTTGTGTAAGAGGTGACAGTCTTAGACGCAGTCCGATGGATTTATGAATAATGGGAAAATGTATCAGAAAACACTATTGTTAAGTGTTTCAAGCATGCAGGATTTATATGTGATTTCAGCTCTTCCGGGGGACAGGTGACAGACTGTTTCGAATGGGAGTCACTGGATGAAGAACTAAAGTACCTTTCTGAAACATGCAGAAAAGAGTTATCCGATGCTTGTCAAATTGTTGCATTTGACGATATTCTTGAAACCCATGATATTGAATCTCCATGTGTTGCTACATCAAGAGTGATTACAACAGCTTTTCTTCAGAGGAAGAGGGAAACACAGATGTAGAAGAACTTCCTACACACAAAAGTGCAATGCAGTGTGTCAAGAAATTAGAACTGTATGCTTTTATGCAAAATACGCCAGAACTCATTCAGGACGTGTTTAATCTATACAGTAAAATAGATATACAATGTGCATCTGGAATCAGTAAAAAACAAACTCTTCTGACAGAGTACTTTTCTAAACAATAGAAATGGATTACTGCATCAATCTGACAGTGAGTAGCCATTGCATATTACGTATAAAATTTGGTGTATGTATTTAGATTCCTTGCTTCACATTTTAAGTATGTACGCACATACATAAATATTTTGTAACAGTAATTACAATATTTAATTAAAACCATTGGCTTACTAGTATTTTCTATATGTTAAAAATGAAGTCTTTTGATGTGCTTTATTGAAGGGGGAAAATGAAATTTCATCACACTGTCTATGTTGGACACCTGTCTAAGTTGGACGCTTTTAGGGGGAGCCGTGAGTGTCCAACTTAGACAGGTTTAACTGTATTTTCTTGCTAAAATGTTTATCAAATACTAAATTTTGATTTACATCCCTACATGAAATGATTATGTAATGCAAAATGTGGTTATATTTGAACTCTATAATGATAACTAAGATAGAGATCCGGAGTTTGTTGCTCGTTGGAAAATTACAAAACTTTCAAAACTTATTAACATAAACAGCTCACAACAGCTCACATCATCTCATAAACAGCTCACTTTAGGAAGGTTGTGGTTCAACTTTTGTATTAAAGACGAACATTTTGTTTATCGCCACCATTTGTCGAGCTTCTTAATGCACTGAGATAAAATATATATATATATGCTTAAATGTACTAATTTAATGCTTGGTTAAGATGATTTTGATGACTAAACGAATAAAATCACTCATTACGCTAGGATAAACAACTTTTGAGCTATTTCAGTTCTTTTATCTTGGCGTTTCTGCGCCATTTTAAAATGCACGCCAATTAACGCATGAAATGGAAACTACAAATCCAGTGTAACTTCTATGAAATATCCATTTTATGCTGTATTTTGTGTGATAACATTGAAATTAATATATGCAGAAATAAATCCCTAGAGGCTTAAATGTATTTTTAATACTCAGAGCCCGATTTGACCTAACTGGGACACAGGTAGACATTCCTCCGGGCCCCGGAGTGTAGGGGGCCCCGGTGGTGAGGCGTGAGGTGTAGAGTTATGGTGAGGTGTAGGGGGCCCCGGAGTCCGGGGTCCCCTACATCTCACCCTAAGAAATGAACAAAAATATTTTTTTTCATAAACAAAACCGCATTGCAAAGATATACAAAAGGATATTCTTACATATTTTAATAAATTCTTACATTTTTTACTAGCAACTTTCTTATCGTAGTCAAGATGCCAACATGCTCAATTAGTAAGGTAACCCTTATATATCACCAAAATGAATCGTTTTACTGAACAAACCTATTCCAATGGTATAATTTATTTTTCGAAAATCGGTCGTTAATTTTTCAATGTTATATGTGTTTAATTTGGGGCTCCTCTGACGCGGAGACCCAGGGCAACTGCCCCGAATACTCCTGCGTTACTCGGGGCCTGTCTATGCTGGTTCCGTGTATTTTACTTTATGCAGGAGAGTTGGAGTGAGAAGCTCACAAAGCTCTTTTGACTTCGGATTATTTGGCTGTTTTCCAGTTTAAGATGCAGTTCATAGTATTTTTGTCCGTGTGCAAGACATCTGTGACAAGCCTTACCTGCAGTAAGAGACTATTTCACTTGCCACGTTTTCGTTGCTCCTCATCAACTATTTCAAAAAGTCGTTTTCTGGGTAGGTCTTTACTGTGATCTTAGTAAAAGAATAATAGTGTGGCACATATATCAATCAAACTCTTCAAGATGTTATCTAAAATTATTAAGTATTATTTATCTGTGACAGTACCACTTTCTGATTATTTGATACCAGTATTTAAACCTGTCAAAGATAGGGTAACTGACACTCTTGGGGCAAAAAAAGCGAAAAATTTTGACGCAGAATAACGTCTTTGTCTGCCGTTGGAATGGGAAACATGTCGGCAAATCGGGTATGACGAAAAAAGGTGAGAGTTTGAAAGATTGTAACTCGGCGTGTAATAGTCTGAGGATGACGGTAGTGGTATCAAGTGTTAAGCCGTTGATGTATGTGTTTTATGAGGGGTGGCTCTTATGGGTGATGCGCTTGAGAAAGGAATACGGCCGAACGCAAATTAAGGTAAAAAATTTCCAATCACTAATCAAATTGCCAAGGTTTTATTTTTTCAATTCCGGTACTTAACATTTCGTAATATTTGAATTTGTAACTTAATCCTCCTATCATAAAACACTAGCGGCAGTTGGTAGAAATAGGAGAAATGGAGCTAAATAATTTTGCGTGAAAAAATTCAGCAATTTTTAAGCAACTCATCTTACAATCACTTGTTTACATTTTGCATACATTAAAATTAGGCTTCATTGTAGAAATAGTCAAAGTTTTATGATCATTTAAACTGAAATATATTGTAATTACGTTGGCTCAGAATATAGATGCAAAGAAAATGAGCAAAAAAAAAAAGGGGGTATTAGCACGGATGCAACACTATATATAAATTTAAAAGAACTTTAAAAATCACGATTTTTATACTGGGAAAAAAGATGGATGCCATATTTTATTTTTAAGTGGGTCACGCGATCTCTTCATATAATATGGGTGTAATTATTATTTTAATTTTTATTTAAAAAAATACCAAACATATTTTGCTGAATTTTGTTTTATATATTTTATGGGATAATTGGAAAAATTCCTAATATTTTCGAAGCAATGTGTGAAGTTTAACTTCACTTAAAAATGTTTGAAAAATTGTTGACCCATAGAGTTCAATATATTTCACTTTTTCAATCCGGGTTCAATCCAAAACTAATTGGGTGATATTATTCATTTACATTCCCGTATGTCTCACAGACCGTTTCAACAACATACTAAAATTTCATTTTAATAAAGTAATTTTTACGGCAGTTATCGTCCGAACGGCAGACAGAATGAACAAAGTCATAAACACTTTTCAACTATAGTCATCTTAATTGAAAATAGACGCAGTTCTGTTTCCGTTCTGTAGACAATAATATAAGTCTGTAAATACTCAGCTTTATAGGTGATATTTTTGAGTGCATAAAAGAAAAATTCAACAATTCACGAAAAATTGCCAAAGGAAAATATTTTGATATTATAGATTTAAAAAAATCTGATGTGGGCAGCACATGACTGACTTTCCTTATATGATGCAATGAATTTACTACTTTTATCGTAAAAAAAAATAGATTATTTTTATAGTAGTTATTTATATTCTTTCCAAGATATTGAATTTTCGTCAATGAGTCGTCATTTTCCATGTCGTCATCATCAAAGAGTCGTCATTGATTTTGCGTCCTTTTTATCCATTTGGCGAGTTTTTCGTTAATTTAGCAACATTTTAAAAAGTCGCCAAGTTGGCGACATTCCACCAAATTCGTCGCCAAAATCTCGACCAGCGTTATGGACGAAGAAATAAGTTATTCGTACAGATAAATGATTATTGGCATTCAAATACAAAAGTATTACTCAAAGTATCTTTTATCATGAATGGAACGAGCTAGATCCACGAGAATGATGTCACTAAATTTATCGCATGGTATTACATATGAAAAGTAAACATGTTTCTCAATAGGAAATATTTTTTTTATTTTATTTTATATGACTTTTCGATAATTTTTTTGAAAAATGTGCAATGTCTCGAGAACGGTTCATGTTAGCGTTCTAAAATTTATGTCAATCGTTTTCTAATGAAAAATTACATAAGAAATGTCTATTTGCGTAACTTTATTTGAGGTTTTGATTTTTTGACGATTTTTTCAAAATTTCACTCGAAAATTTAGGGGGGTTCTGAACATTCGATTGCGTATAAAAACAATAGGATTCCCCCCCCCCCAAATTTTCGAGTGAAATTTTGAAAAAATCATTGAAGATTCAGAACCTCTAATAAAGTTACGCAAATAGAGATTTCTTATGTAATTTTTCATTAGAAAACGATTAACATAAATTTTAGAACGCTAGCATGAACCGTTCTCGAGATATTGCACATTTTTAAAAAAAATTATCAAAAAATTATATAAAACAAGAAAGATCAATCATGCTTAAAGCATTGATTATGAAACACTTTCCAACTTCAATGCAATTTTATTTTAAAAAGTCGAAAATGCAATACATTCCTCGGTAATATTTTAAAACTTATCACAATACTACATTGATTTATTATATTTGAAAACTTAAACCTTCATTGAAAAAAATGAACTTCATTCAAATGACGGCATTGAAATATAAATTGCGTGGTTTAAATATCTCTAAAATGCAATACATTCCACGGTAATATTTTTAAATCTATCATAATACTACGATAATTTATTATATTTGAAAACTTCATCGAAAACAACTGAAATTAATTCAAATGACGTCATAGAAAAAATAACACGCCTGGATCTCTCTATAAAAGCAGGATTTCATTCATAACTTTCTCCATTTCATTCATCACAATACTATAATAATTTATTTTATTTAAAAATTAAGACCATGGAGCTACAATTCATAAACTTTATGCTTAAAACTTCTTTGAAAAAAATCGTCCTTCTGTTTATAAAATCAATTAATATTTCATTCATATCAGCCATGCAGACTCCATGGACTGAATTATTTTGTGTTAAAGAAATACAGTAATTCTAATACAACTCATTCTACATATTTTGCTGTTTACATTTTACATAGGTGAAAAATAGGCTTAGTTGTAGAAATAATCAAATTTGAATGGGAATTTAAACTCAAATATATTGTCATTGTGTTGTTTTAGTATGTAGATGCACAGAATTTAAGCAGAAATAAAGTAGTTTTAGGATGGATACAACACTCAATATGAATTAAAAAGAACTTTAAAAAATCACGAATTTGAAACAAGATGGATGCCATATATCATTTTGAGGTGGGTCATGTGATCGTTTCATATCATGGTCACGTGATCGTTTCATATAAGATGTGTAACTATTATTTTAATTTTTATTTAAAAAATTACTGAATATATTTCGCTGAATTTTTTTTTATATATTTTATGGAACAATTTGACTATTACCTAAAATTTTCGAAGCAATTTGTGAATTTTAAATCCGCTTAAAAAATGTTAGAAAAATTAGGTCCCATAGGGCTCAATGTATTTCATTTTTTCAACCCGGGTTCAATCCAAAACTAATTGTGTGATATTATTTATTTATATTCCTATAGGTCCTACAGACCGTCTGAACAACATACTAAAATTTCATTTTGATTAAGTCATTTTTACGGCAGTTATCGCGCTAACGGACAGACAGACAGACAGACAGACAGACAGACAGACAGACAGAATGAACAAAGTCATAAACACTTTTCAACTTTGTTGTAAAGTGTTAATAAAAAAGAATATTTCCTATTGAGAAACATGTTCACTTTTTATATGTAATATCATGTGATATATTTGGTGACATCATTCTCGTGGATCTATCTCGTTCCATTTTTGAGAAAAGATACTTTGAGAAATACTTTTGTATATTTGAACGCCAATAGTCATTCATCTGCTATAAGAATAACTTATTTCTGCGTCCATAACGCTTGGCGAGACTTTGGCGACGAATATGGCGGAATGTCGCCAGCTTGGCGACTTTTTAATGTTACGAAATCAAAGAAAATCTCGCCAAATGGATAAAAATGACGCTAAATCAATGAAATTAACGACTATTTGACGAAAATTCAATATTTTGGAACAAATATAAGTATTTACTATAAGAATAACCTATTTTGTTTTTACTGTAAAAGTAGTAAATACATTGAATTATATAAGGAAAGTCATGTGCTGCCAACATCAGATTTTTTTATATTATATTTTGTAGTATGAGAAAGTAAATATCTGAAAATTAGCTGCAATTATAATGATTTTCTACAGTTCTGTGTATAAATCTTACGTAAAAAGTTCCACCGAGACGTGACACCTCTTCAATGCTGGTTCAGTATATTTTACATTGAACAGGAGAGATGGAGAGGAGCGAAGTTCACAAAGCTCGTTTGACTTGAGTTATTTGGCTATCCTCCAGTTTAAGATGCTGTTCATAGTATTTTTGTCTGTGTAAAAGACGTCTGGGTCCTTACCTAAAATATTATGCTATCGCATGTTCTACGTTTCCTTTGATCGTCTGCTACTATTCATTTTAACGAATTTTTCTGCAGAACTGCCCGGTTAAATTACTGGGTTGAACTGGACTGACCCCAGGTTGATTTTTAACACTTTACAACAAAGTTGAAAAGTGTTTATAACTTTGTTCATTCTGTCTGTCTGTCTGTCTGTCTGTCCGTTAGCACGATAACTGCCGTAAAAATGACTTTATCAAAATGAAATTTTAGTATGCAGTTCAGACGGTCTGTGGGACCTATGGGAATATGAATGAATAATATCACCCAATTAGTTTTGGATTGAACCCGGGTTGGAAAAATGAAATACATTGAACCCTATGGGATCTAATTTTTCAAACATTTTTTAAGCGGATTTAAAATTCACAAATTGCTTCGAAAGTTTTAGAAATATTCAAATTATCCCATAAAATATATAAAAAAAATTTCAGCAAAATATATTCAGTAGTTTTTAAAATAAAAATTAAAATAATAATTACACCTTTTATATGAAGAGATCACGTGACCATGATATGAAGAGATCAGGTGACCATTATATGAAGAGATCACGTGACTCACTTCAAAATAAAATATGTCATCCATCCTGTGTCAAAATCGTGATTTTTAAAGTTCTTTTTAATTCCGTGTTGTATCCGTCCTAAAACCGCTTTATTTTTTCTTAAATTCTGTGCGTCTACATACTGAGACAACTCAATTACAATATATTTGAGTTTAAATGATCATCCAAATTTGATTATTTTTACAACGAAGCGTACTTTTCATTTATGGAAAATGTAAACAGCAAAATATGTAGGATGAGTTGTATAAGAATAACTGCATTTCTTTAACGCAAAATCATTTAGCTCATGGAGTCTGCAATATAGCTGATATGAATGAAATATTCATTGATTTTACAGAGAGAAGGACGATTTTTTCGATGAAGTTTTAAGCATAGGGTTGAATTACTTGTGTCTCCATGGTCTTAAGTTTTTATATAAAACAAATTATTATAGTATTGCGATGAATGAAATGAATAGAAAAATTTTTATGAATGAAATGCTGCTTTTATAGAGAGAGCCAGCAATATTTCAATGCCGTCATTTGAATGAAGTTCATTTTTTTCAATGAAGTTTTAAGTTCCCAAATATAATAAATTAATTGTGATAATTTTTAAAATATTACCGAGGAATGTATCGCATTTTAGAGATGTTTAAATAAAATTGCATTGAATTTGGAAAGTGTTTCATAATCATGCACGATTGCTTTATGCATGATTGATCTTTCTTGTTACTTTCTCCTATTAATGTAAGAAAAGTATTGTTTCCGAAAATAAGAACTTGTCAAGAAATTACGTTTGAAAACATGAATTAACGAACATTTTCGAAAACATATCCATGTGTGTGGTGCATGTGTGTGAGATGTGGACATTAAAGAGATAGAGATTAATTTTCGCAAAAATTGAATTTTTATCAATTTGGCATCATTTTCGTTAGTTTGGCGTCATTTTTGTCCCTTGGTGACATTCTCGGAAAATTAGAGAATGATTACATTCAATTCATTTAAATTTTTCTTTGATAATTTTGATTTAACAATCCGGCATTCTTATATATGTCATTTCTATGTTACCACTTCCATTGTTAATTAAAATCTCTTATGTCCAAATACAATTCTTTTATGGGCGCTCCACGATTTTATTTTTAGTCGCATATGCCAATGAATGTCGTAATAGTTAATAAAATTATTTTTTTAACGTTTTAGTGCAGTTCACTAAAACCGTATAACTTGGTTTTTACTTTCCTTATATACATAATGTATAAGGGAGGAATTGTGACGGGGTCGAAAATTCGAATTCGAGTTTTAGACGGGAGAACACGTTTCAAGCATCACCGATCACGAATGAAACATTTTTGAGGTGATGTCTGTGTGTGTGTATGTCAGTGAGTCTGTGGAGACGATATCTCACGAACGAATTGAGCGATTGGAATGAAGTTTGGTACACGAATCTCGATCCGTGAATACTGGAAACCTATTGTTTTTAAACGTAATCGAATGTTCAGAACCCCCCTAAATTTTCGAGTGAAATTTTGAAAAAATCATCAAAAAATCAAAACCTTTAATAAAGTTACGTAAATAGACATTTCTTATGTAATTTTTCCATAGAAAACGATTGACATAAATTTTAGAACGCTAACATAAACCGTTCTCGAGATACTGCATATTTTTTAAATACATTTATCAAAAAATCCCATAAATTAAAAAAAATATATTAACTGTTGAGAAACATGTTCATTTTTCATATGTAATATAATGCGATAAATTGGGTGACATCATTCTCGTGGATCTAGCTCGTTCCATTCACAAGAAAAGATACTTTGCGTAATACTTTTGTATTTGAACGCCAATAGTTATTTATCTGCTATAAGAATAACTTATTTCTCCGTCCATAACGCTTGGCGAGATTTTGGCGTCTAATTTGGCGGAGTATCGTCAATTCGGCGACTTTTTTAAATGTTTCCAAATTAACGAAAATCTCGCCAAATGGATAAAAATGACACTAAATCAATGAAAATGACGACTAATTGAGAAAAATTCAATCTCTTGGAAAGAATATAAATATCTATTATAAGAAAAACCTATTTTTTTATTGTAAAAATATTAAATTCATTGCATTGTATAAGGAAAGTCATGTGGTTCCCACATTAAATATTTTTTTATAAAACACTCAGTTGCAAAAAAAAAATACATGCACCCATAAAAAAATTGAGCTAAAGTCGCGAAACTCCGCATTCACATTCCTTTTTAGGAATTATGAATATAATCAAACTGTCAGCACCAGTGACGATAAGGATCATGCAACGCGCATGAGCATGAGGCACGGTTCAACATTCAAAACGACCAGTATTCCCCCTCACAGGCAGTTAGAACTGGGTTTTCTGCTTTGATACTGCATGTTGTGTATAAAGATACCTTTGAGGTGTACTCGACTGTGTTACGAACAATTTTCGAATTTAGAGAGAGGTTGCATCATAGGCTAAGTAAGCTGGTTCCTCCAACAACCATATCAGTCGTCATCTTTGTCGGAACGATATGATAGTTGCTCGGTGTTGGCAACAGTAGATCAGAGAGGGCACATGTAGACATCGCAGAAGCTCAAGACAATCCAGACAAGCAACCGCTCGAGAAGATTGTTCAGCCAGGAGAGAAACTACGTCCGCATCAATGAAGTCAGTATCAGCCATTAGAAGGCATTTGCAATCTTCCATGCATCCTGTATCAATGGATACTATTCGTATATTACTAGCAGAAGGTGAAATTAGGTGTACACGTCCATTAAGGCATCTACCACTGACCCCTTAATATGAGAAGTGTCGTCTGGGTTAGTGCCGAGCTCGGTTAGCCTGAACATCGTCCGACTGGAGGCATGTTATCTTTAGCGACGAATCCCGCTTCTCTCTTCTGATGATCACTGATGTGCTGATCACCGCCTCATATGTGTATGGAGGAGGACTGGCCAGCGTTCCTATCGCACATCTGTTGTCGGGCGGCACACCGCCATCACACATGGTGTGATAGTCTGGGGAGCCATCTTGTGAGACCGTCGATCTCCTCTAATTGTGCTGCAAGCCAACCTGGCGACTCACTTGCACGTCGACGATATTCTACATGCGATTGTTCTGCCTATACTGTTAAGTCTCTCATGTTTCAACTGTCAACGAGAGATAACGCTCGACCACATACTGCACGACTTTCTCAATAATGTCTTCGAGGATTAATTGCCTACCCATGGTCATCCATGTCCCCATACCTATCACCAATAGAACACGTCCGGGTCATTCTGGGACGGCAATTTGCCTTCTCAGATATACCACTGAATTAGCTAACCAGTTGAAACATTTGTGGCAGTATCTTCCGTAGATCTACATAAGAAACTTAATTGTCTCTATGCCGCACTGAATATCGGCTTATATAGCTGCCAGGGGAGGATTTACCGCGTGCTAAAATGGCAGTTTAGGGGGGGGGGGGCAAGTTTTCTATTTACCCTATATAAATGTAAACCCACAGGTCACTTCGCCATGGAACTTTAATATGTCCCTATATAAATATATTTAAATGCTGTGTCACAAAAATAGAAGCTTTGTTTCATAAAATGTCTCCGGGGTGGGAGGGGCGAATACACGTCCCCGGGGGCTTCTCCCCCTGGAAGTATGTCTGAAAAGAACACCGAGTGTGGCTTCCACTCAACTTCCTCACACCTGAATTCATTTTTTAATTTAAATTTTACAAGAAAACATTTGAAAAATTGATATCGTGGGTCCAAATTATTACAACTGTAGCGTGTTGCCCTTCACGTGAAAGGACTTGAAAAAATATTTCGATTCATACCATACTTGACAATGTACAACCCCCCCCCCCCCCCCCCCTCCCCCATCCTCCGGGCGGTAACTTCAAAAAATTGTATTGCGGTTATTTTTCATAACAATGATTGAAACTATAAACTCTCTTTATCATTGAGCCTTAAATAAACCCTTGTATGCATGATTTTGTCAAATTTTATCCCATTATGTCGTGTTAAAAAACATAAAATTTCGAATAATTTTTGAAGTTTTAGCACGAATTTAAAAAAAATTCTATATAGTTCTAGATTCTTTAATAACAAAGCCGGATGTAAAGTTTCGTAAAAATCCATAATATTTGTGATTACTTTCGTGTACAAAATAAATCCACCCAAACATCAGACAGACAGCACTTCAAAAATAGTCAAAACGTGTTCATGAGGTCATAAACTATATATTGGCATGAAAATCTCGAAATCGAAAATTTTCCTGAAAACAATACTACGTATGTGGAAAGTAAATATTCCTGGAAGAATTGCAGTCGCTTTCGAAAAATCGCTGTTCTTGTCTAATGCTATTTTAACATTATGATTTATTTCCGACATCCATGAAACGATTACGAGGAAAACGTGTTTAACATTCTCAAATATCATATAATTGAAATATATTATGAAACATTGGATTACAACTCATCACATTCTGCCATTATTTACTCATTCCCGAAACTTCTATAAATCATTTGTTTGTGAGTTTTACTAAATTTGTCACGCGAAAGTGAAGTGTAGACTAAACAAACGTTCTTTACAAGTATAATATATTTATGTTTCTGATCGGTTACTTATTTTAGAAATAGAAGTTTAGAAATAGAAGTTTAGGCTGAACAGTATTAGTTTTCAAGATTTACATGTATAATGCAAGCATCTTTAAGATTATTGAGTTTGATTAAATCCAGTTTCATTACAGGTAATTTCTATAGATTACATATTGTACTCCACAAAGAAAGCTGGCACAACCAAAAATCCAATGATTTTGAGTTAATATCAACAAGATTTGAGTTCCATTGCCTAAATTTACATATCTATATTTCTAGCTACTTTCTAATAATTCTAAATAAATAATCGTTTTTGAAAGCAAAACAAATAGTTGTGATTATTCAGTTGTTCTGTTCTCTTGAAATATTGCTTTTTACGAGTTGTGCTACTTTTCTTGAATTCGAAATGTATAATTGTTTACCACAAAAAATTGATTCAGTTTGTTTTATTTTCCTGCTCACCTAAAAAATTGATTTTTATGAGTTATGTTACTTTTCTATAAATCCCTGTTTACAGTAAAACTAATCTGATCTGGGCAGCACATAACTTTCTTTATATAATGCAATGAATTTACTACTTTTACAGTAAAAGAAATATAGATTATATTTATAGTAGTTATTTATATTCTTTCCAAGATATTGAATTTGCATCAATCAGTCGTCATTTTCCATGTCGTCATCATCAAGGAGTCGTCATTGATTTAGCGTCATTTTTATTCATTTGGCGAGTTTTTTGTTAATTTAGCAACATTTAAAAAAGCCGCCCAGTTGGCGATATTCCACCAAATTCGTCGCCGAAATCTCGCCAAGCGTTATGGATGAAGAAATAAGTTATTCTTACAGCAGATAAATGACTATTGGCGTTCAAATACAAAAGTATTACTCAAAGTGTATTTTTTCATGAATGGAAAGAGCTAGATCCATGAGAATGATGTCATCATATTTATCGTATGGTATTACATATGAAAAGTGCACATATTTCTCAATAGGAAATACGTTTTTTTATTTTATATGACTTTTTGATAATTTGTTTGAAAAATGTGCAATATCTCGAGAACGGTTCATGTTAACGCTCTAAAATCTATGTCAATTGTTTTCTAATGAAAAATTACATAAGAAATGTCTATTTGCGTAACTTTATTAGCGGTTTTGATTTTTTGACGATTTTTCAAAATTTCACTCGGAAATTTAGGGGGTTTCTGAACATTCGATTGCATATAAAAACATTAGGCTTCCAGTGTTTATGGATTGTAATTTGTGTACCAAATTTTGTTCGAATCGGTCCATTCGTTCGTCAGTTATCGTCTCCACAAACTCACTGAAACACACGCACACACAGACATCACTTCAAAAATGTTTGATTCGTGATCAGTGATGCTTGAAACGTGCTCTCCCGTCGAAAACTCGAATTCGAATTTTCGACCCCGTCAAAATACTTTCCTTATACATTATGTATATAAGGAAAGTAATAATATAGTGCTGTATTTTTTTATTGATATAATGTGTAACTTATATTCTTTTAATATTATTTAATGTTAATCTTAATATAGGAAGTTCTTAAACTTAGAATCGTATTTTCAGTGCATCGATTAGCAGGTTTAGCTTGTGTTAGCTATTTCAATACATAACCAAGGAGATGCGTGTACTGTTATACAACGAGGTATTATAATAAGAACTGGCTGATGCTATACCACCCCATCTCTTGTGCTGAAAAACTGGTTAAGCTCGTGTTAGCTCTTTTAATTCGTAACCAAGGAGGTGGTGTTGTTGTTGTTGTTGAGACCCAGACCGTCCGACCTACCAGAAAGGTGTAAGGTAACTGTTTGGACGGCCAGGAAGTGCCACCCAATTTAGACCGGAACCCAGTGGGGGAGGCATCCACAGGGACCGTACCCTCCTTCCCCTACCACGAACCTCTCGGAAGGACTTACGGACCCACATGTTTAACGTGATCGTACTCCGCGTGAACACGGCGGCAGTTTTGGCAGTGGCTGGAATCGAACCCGGGCCTACCGAGTGCAACTCCAGCGCGCTAACCAATGGGCTACCGCGCCCCAAGGAGGTGGTGTGTTATACTCCTACAATTCTTTTAAGCACCACAGTTTAACTACTTGTATCAAAGGATGGAGCTCAAATGTACCTATAAAAATCCTATCATTCTTTGGCATAATTTTAGATTTATTACCATATTGCACTTTCAATATTCATCGATATCTTTTCAACATCAGAAAACAGAAATTTAGACTATACAGTCGGGTTTATCACACACACACCCGGCCATCTAATCAGTTGCTCAAGTCCTCAGGGTGAGTCCGACGGTCTGGGTCTTCAACACACACACACACCCTTGCTGGTTACGGTACAAAAAAAAACTCCTACTCAGTTACGGGTTAAGTTCCTAACACCCGATTCATCGACTCTTGGTGGTGCTAAAGGGAACTCAAAGTCGATTAATAAGCTATCGTGCTGAAGGGGACCCTTTAAGCTCATTTATGCGCTTATTCAGGTTCAAGAGCAATTACAGCGGATTAATTATTATTATTTTGCACTTTCAATATTCATCGATATTTTTTCCGTGAAGAATTCTTCCATTCAATCAACAAATTCGTGCTGAAGAACAATTACAAATGATTAATCGAATTATTCTAGCCCAAAAATAATCACACCCGATTAATCGACTACTTCTTGATGACGAGTATGTAAAACCGATTAATCGACGAATTTATGCTGAAGAGCAATTGCGGCCAATTAATCGACTAATTTGTATTGAAGTGCATTTTCAAGAACGATTCAAAAATTATTTTACCAGATTTTTTCGTGGGAAACGTTTTTACATGAGCTTTGTTAAATTTAAATACATAAATACAGGATAAACTAATTTCCTCGCAGAAAAAGCCTTTTCGGAAGCCATGCGGAACGTGTACCTTTGTTAAATTTGTTATTTATTTATAATATAAGCACCTTGATTTATCTGTCTATCTATCCCGGTTAACGCTTGGTGAAAATTTTAGCGAGATATCGCCAACTTACGACTTTTTTTTTAAATGTTACGAAAATGTCGTCAAATCATTTAAATTAATTGCGTTTTTAAAGGGAATAGTATTGTAATGATGTGTCGATACCGTTTGTCTCTCAAGTCCAGCCATCCCACTTAGCGACAAATTTGGCGACTTTTTAAAATGTTGCCAAATTTATCAAATGTCGGCAAATCGATAAAAATGTCACCTAATTAATAAAAATTTCACCAAATTAATGAAATTAAATCTGTTTTGAAAGGGTATAATTTTGTAATGGTGTTCCGGGAGCATTTATTTGTCAGTCCAACCGTCCCACTTGGCGACAAATTTGGCGAGTTTTAAATGTCGCCAAATATATCAAAATATCGCCAAATTGATGGAAATATCGCTAAATCGATAAAAAATGTCTACAAATCGATAAAAAAAATTGCCAAATTGATAAATATGACGCAAAATTAATTAAATTAATTGTGTTTGGGAAGGAGGAGAATATTGTAGTGATATTTCGGTAGCGTTTGCCTGTCAGTCCAACCGTTCCACTTGGCGACAAATTTGGTGCCATTTTAAAATGTCGCCAAATTGATTAAAATATCGCCAAATTAACGACAATGTCGGTAAATCGATAAAAATGTCGCCAAATTGTTAAAAAAATAACGCCCAATCAATAAATTGTGTTTTGAAAGGGATAGTATTGAAAGGATGTCAGTCCATCTGTCCCACTGTCTGTGTTTTGTCTGTCAGTCCATCTGTCCCACTTGGCGACAATTTTAGCGAGTTTTTTAAAATGTCTCAAAATTGAACAAAAAAATCATAAAAATTAGCGAAAATGTCACCAAATTGATGAAAATTCAATATCTTGGAAAGAATATAAGAATCTACTGTAAGGAGAAGCCATTTCTCTGTTCGTCCGTTCGTGACGCTTGGCAAAAAAATTGGCAAAGAATTTGGCTCGATGTCACGAATGTCGCCAAATTGATAAAAATGACACCAAATAGGATGTAATATCTTGCAAATTTTGAATTCCGTCATATGACGGGAATACTTTCTAGTGTCTATATATTAAAATGGATAATGTTTTGAAATCCTCCCTATGCCATAACCAGAATCAGTATGCTGGTTTCTAGCTTATTGCAGTTCATCAGCACTAAATAACATTTACCGCAGTGGTAACAAAAACGTGTTAAGTGTCACAATTTTGACAATATCTGTTGCAACTAACTAGAAGTCGGTTACCAGTTTACATTCAGATAAAATTGCACGAGGTCATAAAGCAAGATTCGTAGTCACCCATCAATAGGTGATAGTAAAATAGAAATGAGGTTATCCCTCGGTTTGTTAATTTAACTCGGTTGTAAATGTTAATTAAGATTTCTAGATGAATCGATATTAGTCGTCATGATAAGAATCGCTGTCTTGTCTGACAAATTGCTTACGCATCCATGAAGCAAACAATTTGTCAATCATTGCTCTAGTCCATTTCTTCTGCGTCAATGTACTTAAAAATCTTCACTATTTAACACCTAACAAATGATAATCGAAAACGACCCTCATTACGAACTATCTAGATGAGCCCTTCAAAGATCTTCTGATCTCTAAATGGAGAACCTATGCCCTAACAACGCTAAAGCTCCAATAAGTGTCGACCGTTCTAGAGCTAGCTTAAAGGATGGAGTTCTGCCAGAGGTCGCAGTAAGAGAAGATGGAGAAAAGGGGCGAAGGGATAAAAGCTAAATTTATCCCCTTTATTCGTCAAGAATGATTTTTCTGCCTTTTTTTCACCATCCGTTTGCGGCTGCTTCCTCTGGTGATCAGCTCTTCTTTATTGTTTTAAACTTGACGTAGCTCGTGTCTGGCTATTTTGCTTTTGCAGGCACGTGGCGATACAATGGATGCAGAACTAGTGGCGTTCTTCATTCCAATTAATAGAAGACAAAAGTAGTCCTTGAGGTTCATGCGCAAGCGCATTCTTCGAAGTTTTTATTGAGATAATACTTCTAAAAGTGATAGTTTGTTCTGAGTTACTTTCTAAACTCTGATGAACTGTTAATAGCAATGCAAGTGGATATTCACGTATTAATTTGTCGATTTTTCCCCCTTTGAAATTTAATAATTTGGTAAATTGAAGTTCTAAATTACTCAACTTTCGATTTCTGTCGCATAACTGGCTCAACTAATAATTGGTATAAACTTGTTTAAACTTATTTTTTAAAGAAGCCAGTTCTGAGAAGGTTTATAAGTCAAGCAAATCCAACTGGAAAGCACTGTGAAGGTCATGACTGCTTATTTAATGCCTATTTACCTGCATAATAGGCATTTGAAAACAGACTCAATTTTGTCTTCATTTGCCCATTATTTGTCAAAATCTTGTCGACAAAATTTCAAGGAATTTGGCAGTTAAGTCACTTGTTTGTTAACCCAGACCTGATTATATTTTGATACAGCTGGGACAATAGGACCAGTATTTTTACTGTAGAATATATACTGTAGAATATATAGAAAATATTGTTTTCACGAAAATGTTTGACCTCGAGATTTTGATGCCAATATATGTTTTGGGACCTCCTGAACACGTTTTGACTATTTTTAGAGTGATGCCCGACTGTCTGTGGTCGATTTCGTGTGTAACCCATATCTGCCACAAATACCAATGGATTTTCACGAAACTTTATATCAGGACTTGTTATAAAAAAGTCTAGAATTAGACAGAATTTCTTGAAATTCGAGAGAAAACTTGTTTTCGATTTTTACATAGCAAAAAAAAATTTTTGGTTACATTAATGACATTTAACAGATTGGCTGTGTGTATAATTTGACAGAGGCGTACAGCTGTTGCTATATTGAGATACTGTCAAATTATCTTTGTCGAAAATATAGACATGTTGAAGTTATAAATTTTTATATTCCGTTACATATCACATAGCTAAGTGAGATTGAGTAATAAATTTACAACACAAACTCCTGAAGGTAGAAACTTGAAACTTTAGTTACTTGACCGATAAGTAATAAGTAAAATCTGTAATCTTAGGATTTTATACGTAAAATTTCTGAATATAGAATATTTTTGTTCCAACATTCTTACAGCTATAACTCGAGAAGGGTTAAACACACGAAATTCGATATTATACCACCATACGCTGAAAAAATTATTCTAAATTAACTCTGTTGGAGTGCAACGAACCGATCTTGAGATATTTTATTTTACAGTTATAGCAGCCGATTTATTTTGTTATGTTTTTCAAGGTATTGTACAGGTTTTGCTTCCATTTGTAATCATAGTAACAGATTTACGTTTAAAATACCAAAATCGTCTGCCGGTTATTCTTCTAATCAAATTATAGAAAAAGTTCATTCATTGGTCTAACGTCTGTTATATTCACAACATTCAGCGTTCGTTACCCCTTTGGAATTTAGGACATGTTTCAATTTTAATTTCAAATAGCATAAAAAATGGTACGCGGCATAATGCAAATAAACACCGGCTGTGATAAATACAGACCTACTTTATAAAAGATTACTTTCGGTTAAAAATAAAATTATTAAAAACGGCCTTATAGATTCCGAGAACACGCCGAGTTTAATAATTGAGCATAATGCAAATTTGAATGCTTTCCAGAGTTGAAATATTTTGAAATATTTTGCAGGTCGATACCTTCAACGAAAAAAATGAACTTTATTCAAATGACGTCATCGAAATATAAATCGCCTGGCTCTCTGTATAAAAGTAGCACTTCATTCATAAACTTTTTTCCATTTATTTCATTCATCACAATACTATAATAATTTATTTTATTTGAAATTTAAGACCATGGAGCTACAAGTAATTAAACTCTATGCTTAAAACTTCATCGAAAAAATCGTCCTTCTCTTTGTAAAATCAATGAATATTTCATTCATATCAGCTATGCAGACTCCATGGGGTAAATAATTTTGTGTTAAAGAAATACAGCAATTCTAATACAACACATTCTACATATTTTGCTGTTTACATTTTACATAAGTGAAAAATAGACTTCGTTGTAGAAATAATCAAATTTGGATGATCATTTAAACTCAAATATATTGTAATTGCGTTGTTTCAGTATGTAGATGCACAAAATTTAAGTAAAAATAAAGTGGTTTTAGGACGGATACAGCACTCAATATGAATTAAAAAGAACTTAAAAAATCCCGATTTTGAGACAAGATGGATGCCATATATAATTTTGAAGTGGGTCACGTGATCTTTTCATATCATGGTCACGTGATCGCTTCATATAAGAGGTGTTATCATTATTTTAATTTTTATTTAAAAAACTACTGAATATATTTCGCTGAATTTTTTTTTATATATTTTATGGAACAATTTAAATATTACTTAAAATTTTCGAAGCAATTTTTGAATTTTAAATCCGCTTAAAAATTTTTTGAAAAATTAGATCCCGTAGGGCTCAATGTATTTCATTTTTTCAACCCGGGTTCAATCCAAAACTAATTGTGTGATATTATTCATTTATATTCCCATAGGTCCCACAGACCGTCTGAACAACATACTAAAATTTTATTTTGATAAAGTCATTTTTGCGGCAGTTATCGTGCTAACGGACAGACAGACAGACAGACAGAATAAGCAAAGTCATAAACACTTTTCAACTTTGTTGTAAAGTGTTAAAAACGAAAATATTTTGAATGATTTATCTTATTAGAGTGAGGGGTTATTTAATTTATTTTGTTTTAAATTATACATATAAATCAGGACTTTAATTTGTATATTTAATCATATTTATATCTATTTTTTCGTGTTTACTCTCTCATACTATTGTATACAGAAGCGTTTTCCAAAGTGTGTTCTCTGGAACCCTTGGTGTTACGCGACAGTATATTGTGACGTTTTGTTTTCTTGTTGTTATTGTTGAGATCCAGATCGTCTGACCTACCAGAAAGGTGTAATGTAACCGTTTGGACGGCCGGGAAGTGCCACCCAATTTAGACCGGAATCCTATGGGGGACGCATCCACAGGGACCGTACCCTCCTCCCCCTACCAACAACCACTCGGAAGGACTTACGGACTCACATGTTTAACGTGATCGTACTCCGCGTGAATACAGCGACAGTTTTGGCAGTGGCCGGAATCGAACCCGGGCCTACAGAGTGCAATTCCAGTGCACTAACCACGGGGCTACCGCGCCCTTTCAAATTTGGTGTTGTTGTTGTTGAGACCCAGACCGTCCGACCTACCAGAAAGGTGTAAGGTAACTGTTTGGACGGCCGGGAAGTGCCACCCAATTTAGACCGGAACCCAGTGGGGGAGGCATCCACAGGGACAGCACCCTCCTTCCCCTACCACCAACCTCTCGGAAGGACTTACGGGCCAACATGTTTAACGTGATCGTACTCCGCATGAACACGGCGACAGTTGTGGCAGCGTGCAAATCTAGCGCGCAAACGACCGGGCTACCGCTCCCGAAATGTGCCAACAGCACGCGGTGTTCCCAAGTGGTTACCCACCCAAGTACTAACCGCGCCCGATGCTGCTTGACTTCGGTGATCTAACGAGAACCGGTGTTTTCTGCACGGTAGGACCGTTGGCATACGTTTTGTTTTGTGTAAATTTTCTTAAAAATTAAAAAAAAACGTTTTGTTTTGTGTAAATTTTCTTAAAAATTAAAAAAAAACGTTTTGTTTTGTGTAAATTTTCTTAAAAATTAAAAAAAAACGTTTTGTTTTGTGTAAATTTTCTTAAAAATTAAAAAAAAACGTTTTGTTTTGTGTAAATTTTCTTAAAAATTAAAAAAAAACGTTTTGTTTTGTGTAAATTTTCTTAAAAATTAAAAAAAAACGTTTTGTTTTGTGTAAATTTTCTTAAAAATTAAAAAAAAACGTTTTGTTTTGTGTAAATTTTCTTAAAAATTAAAAAAAAAAGTTTTGTTTTGTGTAAATTTTCTTAAAAATTTAAAAAAAAGAGTAAAATTTAGATGTATAATTTGGACCACAAGGGACTTTTTCTCATTTTGGGGTTCCGCTATAAAATTACATTTAAAACGGGTTCCGCGGCCAAAAAAGTTTGAAAAAAAAAAACTGGAATGGAAAAATATTGTTTTCCAGCACATTTTAGGATTCGAGATTTTGACGAATTTATGACCTTCCATTTTATGATGTCTTAAAATCATTTTTAGAACGTTTGGGGGAAATTCCCGTCTGTGTGCGTATATGTGTGAGGTGTGGACACAATATAAGTCAAAAGCGAAAGCAGCCATCGCCATCAAATTGTGTCTTTAAATACAGTTAGTTATACAGTATATGAAAACCTAGAACTAAACAGAATTTTAATTAGATTTCATGATTAGAACTCGAATTAACCAAAGTTTAACAGTGTCGTAGCATTAATTCCTATGGAGAACAATGACAGTGATGATTGTATATAATGGAAATAAAGAATTCGAACTACCCGGTGGTTGATATGGTACTGCAACAGTTTATATAAACACAGATAAGCTAAATGCATCCGATTTATCGGTGTCACTAAGATGTTGCCAACGGGCAAAAAACTGAGTAGAAAATATGAAAAAGTTCTATGTTTTTATTCATTCTGTTGATTTTGATACCAGTGATTATGATTCGATGCAATTTGAATCTATGAGAAAGTTGTGAGAAAACTTACACTTCAAATATTTTGATACACATTTTAACAAATGACTATCAATTTCTTCATGTAGATTCTTTGCATTGAGGTTCGAACACAAATGACTCGGTCATTTCAAAAACATCATAATTAATATTCTCTCACGAAAACAGGATTTTTTAAGGACTTAAAGATAATTTCGTATCTTGTGCAAAAACAGCTAAGTATCATTGAATGCAACATGTATGTAGCACAAGCCCTTCGTTTTCTAAATCACTGGAAAAATAACTTAATTCATTGACTTCTCCGTTGTAATTCGCAACTTTATTACTGGATAAACATAGCGTACTTTCATGTTATTGAAACCTTCGGCAGGTATATTTTGTTGTTATCAAAACAAGCTTATGCTACTAATAGAGTATACCAATAAATAACAAGGAAAAGCAAAAAATCGTATTTTTTTTTAGTATTCCTCTTTATTTGTAGGTAACTTTAATGTATGAAAAATGTAGTTATAAAAATATATGTAACTTAAATGTATGAAAGGCAATGACACACCAAATTTAGATAGATCACCGAAGTCAAGCAGCATCGGGCGCGGTTAGTACTTGGGTGGGTGACCACCTGAGAACACCGCGTGCTGTTGGCACATTTCGGGCGCGGTAGCTCGGTAGTTTGCGCACTGGATTTCCACGCTGCCACAACTGTCGCCGTGTTCATGCGGAGTACGATCACGTTAACCATGTGGGTCCGTAAGTCCTTCCGAGAAGTTGGTGGTAGGGGAAGGAGGGTGCTGTCCCTGTGGATGCCTCCTCCACTGGGTTCCGGTCTAAATTGGGTGGCACTTCCCGGCCGTCCAAACAGTTACCTTACATCTTTCTGGTAGGTCGGACGGTCTGGGTCTCAACAACAACAACACCAAATTTGAAAGGGCGCAGTAGCCCCGTGGTTAGTGCGCTGGAATTGCACTCTGTAGGCCCGGGTTCGATTCCAGCCACTGCCAAAACTGTCGTCGTGTTCACGCGGAGTACGATCACGTTAAACATGTGAGTCCGTAAGTCCTTCCGAGTGGTTGTTGGTAGGGGGAGGAGGGTACGGTCCCTGTGGATGCGTCCCCCATAGGATTCCGGTCTAAATTGGGTGGCACTTCCCGGCCGTCCAAACAGTTACCTTACACCTCTCTGGTAGGTCGGACGGTCAGGGTCTCAACAACAACAACACCAAATTTGAAAGGGCGCGATAGCCCCGTGGTTAGTGCGCTGGAATTGCACTCGGTAGGCCCGGGTTCGATTCCAGCCACTGCCAAAACTGTCGCCGTGTTCACGCGGAGTACGATCACGTTAAACATGTGAGTCCGTAAGTCCTTCCGAGTGGTTGTTGGTAGAGGGAGGAGGATACGGTCCCTGTGGATGCATCCCCCATTGGATTCCGGTCAAAATTGGGTGGCACTTCCCGGCCGTCCAAACAGTTACCTTACAGCTTTCTGGTAGGTCGGACGGTCTGGGTCTCAACAACAACAACACCAAATTTGAAAGGGCGCGGTAGCCCCGTGGTTAGTGCGCTGGAATTGCACTCGGTAGGCCCGGGTTCGTTTCCAGCCACTGCCAAAACTGTCGCCGTGTTCACGCGGAGTACGATCACGTTATTAAACATGTGAGTCCGTAAGTCCTTCCGAGTGGTTGTTGGTAGGGGGAGGAGGGTACGGTCCCTGTGGATGCGTCCCCCATAGGATTCCGGTCTAAATTGGGTGGCACTTCCCGGCCGTCCAAACAGTTACGTTACACCTTTCTGGTAGATCGGACGGTCTGGGTCTCAACAACAACAACACCAAATTTGAAAGGGCGCGGTAGCCCCGTGGTTAGTGCGCTGGAATTGCACTCGGTAGGCCCGGGTTCGATTCCAGCCACTGCCAAAACTGTCGCCGTGTTCACGCGGAGTACGATCACGTTAAACATGTGAGTCTGTAAGTCCTTCCGAGTGGTTGTTGGTAGGGGGAGGAGGGTACGGTCTTTGTGGATGCGTCCCCCATAGGATTCCGGTCTAAATTGGGTGGCATTTCCCGGCCGTCCAAACAGTTACCTTATACCTTTCTGGTAGGTCGGACGCCAAACAACAACAACAAATTTGGAATTTTTTTTCTGTTTGCCGTCTAAAACTACGTGTAAAACAAGGATATAATTGATACATTTAAGCACACGTAATCTTTTATCGTAGATTTTGAAAACATTTGCGGACCATTTCGCCCCAAAAAAAAAAGGCAGGTTCTTACTTTCAAAATCGTACCAAAATATAATCAGCACAAGACCATTCCACGGATTATTTATCTACCAAATTTTGTGAAATTTAATTCACCAGCTTAGAGTGGATGCATGCTTTGTTTGCGGGTCATTTCTTAAAAAATGTAGGTTCTCTTCCGAATCGTACCAAAATCTAAACAGCACCAGAGTTACCCACAAGTGACTTATCTACCAAATTTTGTGAAATTTGATCAATCGGTTTTTAAGCTGGAGTGGCTACATACATTGTACAAACAGACATACACACGCACACAAACTTAACGCTAAAAGTAGTTTTTCGATTTCTAGAGTGTCAAAATCGTGTAAAGTTAAAATAATGGAATCGTCGAAAACTCGAGTTGCAATTTTCGGCACGATTCCATTACTTCCCCTATACATTAACATGTATTACAGAAAAAGTAAAATGACTAACAATTTATCCATATTGATTTTTACTTCCCCTGCAATACATGGTAATGTATAGGAAAAGTATTGGAATCATGTCGAAAATCTCAACTCGAATTTCCGACGGATCTACAAATTTTGACACCTCTAGAATGTGAAGAAACCATTTTTAGCGTGGCGTCTATGTGTGTGTTTGTGTCTGTGCAGTGTATCTACTCTAACTGAAAAGCTAATTGACCGAATTTTATAAAATTTGGTAGGTAAGTCCCTTGTGGGTGACCTTGTTGCTGATTAGGATTTAGAACGATTAGGTAATAAAAGAACCTACCTTTTTACAAATGGGCCGCAAAAATTGTCAAAATCTAAAATAAAAGACTAAGTATGCTCAAATATATCAAGTAAATGCTTGTTTAATACGTAATTTTTAACGTTAAAAAGAATAAGATCAACCCCATTACACTAGGAATAGTCGTTCTCGAGATATTTTAGTTTTTTACATTTTCGATACGCAACCTTTAAAATAAGTCCAGTTACCAAATAAGAACAAAAATTGCAAATTCAATGTAATTTATATTAATTAAGGGTATTATTTTATGCAATTAAACTTAATTTAATGAATTATTAAAGAAACAAACAAAACGCGAATATGAGTCTGCAGGGAAAGTCATGTGCTGCCCATATCAGATTTGTTTTGTATTAAAATTCACGCACAACTGATAAGAATTGTACATGTTTTTCCAAAACAACCGATGCACATTGCAAATGAAATGAGCACGAAATTATTCCATCCATCAGCGTGCTGTTAGTGCAGTGCAGTGCAGAAATTTGCAAGTGGTATTTGCAAGTGATATCAGTCTCAAATACCAAGCGTTTTCGCTGGTCATTAATTCCTATCCATGAGTTTGTTCACTTTCTGATGAATCAGCCTTTATCGTATGTCTCTTGTTCTAAACTATTGTATTCATTTTTCTCTCACGTAGTTACAAATTGCAGCGCTTACATGTTAGTCATATTGAAAGAATAGAAGCGATAAAGAGGTAAGATTTTCTATTTGTCTAGTCTAGATGAAAACTATGAACTAATATTGTTACTTTCCCTGAAATGCATGGTAATGTATGGGGAAATTATTGGAATTGTGTCGAAAATCGCAACTCGAGTTTTCGACTGACCTACACGTTTTGGGACCTCTAGAACGCGAAAAAACTATTTTTAGCGTGACGTCTGCGTGTGTGTGTCTATCTGTGTATGTGTCTCTGTGTGTATCTGTCTATGCAATGTATATATCCACTCTAACTCAAATACTAATTGACCACATTTCATGAAATTTTATAGATAAGCCACTTGTGGGTGACCCTGATGCTGATTAGATTTTGGTACGATTCGGGATAAAAGAACTTGCCTTGTTTTACGAAATGGCCCGCAAAAATAGTCGAAATCTAAAATAAACGATTACATATGCTAAAATGTATTAATTAAATGCTTGTTTTATACGTAATTTTTCACAATGAAAATATAAGAAAGATCAATCATGCTTAAAGCATTGATTATGAAACGCTTTCCAACTTCAATACAATTTTATTTAAACATCTCTAAAATGCAATACATTCCTCGGTAATATTTTAAAACTTATCACAATATTACATTAATTTATTATATTTGAAAACTTAAACCTTTATCGAAAAAAATGAACTTCATTCAAGGGTGATTTTCAAAATGAACGCTTGTTTAATGTCCCAATCTTTGAACCCATATTTCATGTTAATTAAATTAATTTTTTGTACTTTTAGATCATATATTGGTACATTAGTTTATAATTAATAAAATGTACTCATTAAAGTGTTTATGTTTTAAAAATATTAGCTATTTTCTATTATTTTTAGTTTTCAAGTAATAAATTTTCATGTCCCAACTCAAAACACCACACTTAGGACGTATCTTTTTAGCTTTCAAACTAGATTAGTTTTTGCATATAAATTAAAAAATACGGTTTTACATTTTAATTAACAAAAATGCAAGTGATTTCTTTAAAATATAATTATTAATATTTTAAAGTTTAAATTTAATATGTGTCCCCTGTACATCTCATGAGTGTTACCTTAAGAGTGTTACTACTATTATTTTAAATAGGTTTTGATTTCAGCATCTGGTAACAAAGCTAATGGAAGCCATATTATTCCTTCTTATCTAGTATAAAAGAAAGATTACAAAAAATTAATAACCGAGCATAATTTTATCTTTAATCTAAGTCAAACTTTTATGTGATGTAAAGCTTAAAAGGGAAATTCATTTGAAAATCACCCTCATAACGTCATCGAAATATACATCATCTACCTCTCTATGTAAAAGCATTGAATATTTCATTCATATCACATTTATTCCAGACTCCAGAACTAGATAATTTTGCGTAAAAAAATTCAGCAATTCTTATACAACTCATCTTACAATCACTTGTTTACATTCTGCATCCATTAAAATTAGGTTTCGTTGTAGAAATATTCAAAGTTTAATAATCGTTTAAACTCAAAAATATTGTAATTGCGTTTGCACAGAATATAGATGCACAGAAAATACACAAAAATAAAACGGTTTTAGGACGGATGCAACACTAAACATAAATTTAAAAGAACTTTAAAAGTCACGATTTTTACAATAGGAAAAAAAGATGGATGCCATATTTTATTTTGAAGTAGATCACGTGATCTCTTCATATAATAGGGGTGTAATTATTATTTTAATTTTTATTTAAAAAACTACCGAACATATTTTGCTGAAATTTTTTTATATATTTTATGGAATAATTTATATATTTCCTAAAATCTTCAAGTAATTTGTGAATTTGAACTTCCTTTAAAAAAATGTTTAAAAAATTAGGTCCCATGGGGTTCATTGTATTTCACTTTTCAACCCGGGTTCAATCCAAAACTAATTGGGTTATATTATTCATTTACATTCCCATATGTCCCACTGACCCTCTTAACAACACACTAAAATTGTATTTTGATAAAGTCATCTTTACAGCAGTTATCGTGCGAATGGACAAACAGATAGACAGGATTAACCAAGTCATAAACACTTTTCAATGTTGGAAAGTATTAAAAATATCGTTTCTTTGGACTGGAACGAATTGCGAGCAAATTAACAGAATTGTTGCATAATCTTGTATATAGATCCCTAGTAGCATTTAATATTGATTGGACCAATATTGCATATCTTGGCATTACATTTGAAATACTTCCAATGTAATCCCCAATATTGGGCTTATATTGGGGTTACATTGGCCTCCAAATATTGGCTGATATTTTCATTGCAATATTACCGCAATATTGGTGTTACATTGGAAAAAATCTGATGTGGGCAGCACATGACTTTTCTTGTATAATACAATGAACTGACAACTTTTACAGCAAAAAAATAGATTATTCTTATAGTAGATATTTATATTCTTTCCAAGATATTGAATTTTCGTCAATGAGTCGTCATTTTCATTAATTTAGCATCATTTTTATCCATTTGGCGAGATTTTCGTTAATTTGGCAGTATTTTAAAAAAAGTCTTTTGTAAAAGTCACCAAGTTGCCGATATTCCGCCAAATTCGTCGCCAAAATCTCGCCAAGCATTATGGACGGAGAAATTAGTTATTCTTATAGCAGATAAATGACTATTGGCGTTCATATACAAAAGTATTACTCAAAGTATCTTTTCTCGGGAATGGAACGAGCTGAATCCACGAGAATGATGTCACCCAATTTATCGCATGATATTACATGTGAAAAGTGAACATGTTTCTTAAGAGTTAATATATATTTTTTAATTTATTGGATTTTTTGATTATTTGAAAAATGTACAATATCTCGAGAACGGTTCATGCTAACGTTCTAAAATTTATGTTAATCGTTTTCTAAGGAAAAATTACATTAGAAATGTCTATTTGCGTAACTTTATTAAAAGTTTTGATTTCTTGATGATTTTTTTCAAAATTTCACTCGAAAATTTAGGGGGGTTCTGAACATTCGATTCCATATAAAAACAATAGGCTTACAGTATTCACGGATTGTGATTTTTGTGCCGCATTTCATTCGAATCGCTCCATTCGTTCGTAAGATATCGTCTCCACAGACTCACTGACATACACACACACAGACATCACCTCAAAAATGTTCGATTCGTGATCAGGGCTGCTTGAATCGTGCTCTCCCGTCGCAAACTCGAATCCGAATTTTCGACCCCGTCACAATACTTTCCTTATACATTATGTATATAAGGAAAGTAATATCGACGTAATATTGTTCTAGTATTGTACCAATATTTTAAGCCAGTATTGGACCAATTCCGTGAAAATGTCCACTTTTTCATATTGGTCCAATATTGGTGCCAATAATAAGGCAATATTGGATTGCTATTAGGGATATTACTACTCTTTTTTTTTAATTTTATGTAATTTTTCAATACATTGATTTGAAAAACGTGCAATTTCTGCAATACAATTCATGCTAGTATTCGAAAGTCTGAATCCGTTTTTAATGGAAAATTAAATCTGAAATGTTTATTCATTTATTATTATTGAGGAGGCCTGAATTTTTTAAAGATTTTTTTTAAAAATTCATTCGAAAATTTTGAGATGGGGTAGATCTTCCGAACATTCAATCGCGTTTTAAATCTATAGGGTTCAAGTATTCACTGATTGTAGTAATCGTACTCAATTATTTTAGAAACGCTTCACTCGTTCATAAGATATCGCGTCTACAGGCTCACTAACATACACACACAGACATCACTTCAAAAACTTTCTATTCCAGTTCAGGTATGCTTAAAACGTGTTCTTCCGACGAAAACTCCAATTCGAATTTTCGACTCCGTCGCAATGCATTATACTAGTAAAGCAAAAATTGACTTTCTTTCAGTTGGCAGCAGGTCCGCCACGCCAATAAACTGAATGTATTCAATTGGTGAACTTTTTTTAATAATACTTTTTGCATCTATACAGTTGTTAAACTATCATTATCCCACATACACTATACCACCACCATCGTTTCCAGGAATTTATCATTGATCATCATATTTTCGCCAAGAAAAGGGCTGTTATGCAGACATTTCGAAGATGGCTTCCAATTATGATATTATCCTAGAAATTTTTACAATGCAAACATTATGCAGATACACTACAATTAATAGCATAGTTGTCTCCTTGTTCCCACGTCGCCCAGGCATGACGTCACACAGAAATATATCCCCCTCATTATTAAGTATTCAAATCCCGGCGATCGTTCTTCGATTATTATTTTAGAGATTATCATTCCTGATAATTTAAGATATAATCCAACGGTAAACCAACTTGTTAAAACTTACATCGAGGGCAATGTCGTGAGACCTTTGGCAAAAGTTCAACTCTTGCATGACCGGCATTGCACTTGCTCTCTAAATTCAAATTAAGCGAAATCTAAACCAAACTAAGACTAACAAAAAAGAAGTAGAATAAAAAACAAAACCGAAACATTCTCGCCGGGAAAAGAATAGCTACCGTGAGCTTCTTTAAGAAGTTGCCCTGGGAGAATTTACCCATAAGCCCCTACAAGAACTCTATAAATAAGACCCGCCACTTCGCTTACTTTGCCTTTGGTGAAAGCAGAGATAGGTGCATCTTGCTAAACGCAAACTTTCCTCATTTTGCTTAATTTTCAACAGAAACCATGGTTGACCAACCTACACTCGACAAATTGGAAGCCGGATTTCAAAAACTCCAGGCTGCTACCGACTGCAAATCCTTGTTAAAGAAGTACTTGACCAAGGAAGCTTTTGATGCTACTAAAAACCTGAAGACACAACTCGGTGCTACCCTTTTGGACTGCATTCAATCTGGTGAGTAGGTGAAAAACTGTTATGGCGATTGTTTATAAAATTTAAGTGGTATTGACTTGTTTAATAGCGGTAAATATTTGAAATTTTAAACAATTGAGCAATTTTATATCCATGTTTTTAATAGTTAAGTCTTTCGCATATGTTATAACTATGCTGTCAGAAGCAACTTGAATTCATACCATACAAATGCAGTTTCTCGACCGCCGACAATCATTGGACAGGCACCGGTCCTCTGAGTTATATTTACTGATCCACAATCAATTATAATTGGATTAAATAATGTACAGGTCTTACATTAATGCCTTTTTTTTAAAGGCATTATTGTACTTATTATTAAAAGGCATTTACTAAAATAAATCAATTAATATATATTTGAAATTACAGAAATAGGAATTTTATTGGGGAAGGCAGAATAATGTGATATATGTGCAAAAATTGAATTTTAATTGATGTGCATTCATTCATATATTATTTTTAACTACAGACTATGAGTACTATGAGTACAGATTACTTTTAACTCAAATACTCATTCTTGATCATTATAACTAAACCGGTTCAAGTGTCCATTTTTTCATCAATAGACGAATTTTTAACTCCTTGTCTTTTTCAACAATCAATTAAGTAGCAAGAATGTGCACTCAAATAGTGCACATGAATGAACAAATGTGACAAAGTTAAACTAAATCGACAAATTTGTATAGTATAAATCCAAGTATTATGATTGTTTCTTCGATGAGAATACATATTGTTGATAATAACAGAACAAATAATTGTGAATATAAAAGAATATTTAAACAAATGTGTATTAGATTGAAATATAAAAATTAAATTCGTTGATTTTATTTAAATGGCTTAGGATTGGAAATTTAAACTATACCAATTTTATTCCACGAAATATTTGAGCAATATTTGCCCTTAGTCTTAATTCTGGAAATTAACCGGTTTGTAACGCATTTTAGGCTGACAGATTGTATACTGGTGGATTAGTGACTGTTGGTATGCAAAAAGGATAAGATCGATTAAAATTTATAGACGTTTTGGATTTTCAATTGTACATTGGATACCTAGATAATAGGGTATTTTAAAAATAGCCCCAATAATTATAGAATTGAAAGGGGAATATTTTTAAATGTCAGAAATCTGTAAAACTTGAGGAATTTCAAAATTTGAACTGTTAATTTTGATCATATTTTATGAAGTTCTTTGGATATATTGCATGTTTTATTTATCTCAAGGCAGATGCATTATATCGTATTTCTCCTGACGGATTTCTGTGTTATATATCATATTTTACTTTTGACGAGAATAACTTCTATCGGTTGAAATGTAAACATTTTAGCCGCTTATATCTCCTTATCCAGCAGGCAAAAATATACAATTTCTGCTTGTTTATTGTAAATAGGATACAATTTATGAAAATATAAAACCTACTTCAATACTTTGATTTTTTTTTTGTTTTTTTTTTTTTGTTTTTTGTTTAAAAACGTTTTTTGTCTTAGCGAGTTTTTACTTCAATGCTTACTTTCACTTGAAAGTATCCTCTAAATTATGAAAGATAGATAAAAACAGTGACAAGAAATATTCAATACAAAATTTAGTTTCTAGATCAATAATGTATTTTAACAAAGATCTTATTGTTTTTGAGCAATCGTCTTATGAATTTGAAATTTGAAAATTTTTCATTTCTTAAGTTTAAAATGCTTATATCTGGAAGACTAAAAGTGCTAACTATGAACTATAAGTAGTAATTAGTAGTCATTTAAAGCGCTACAAAGATAATATAATTGGATTTCGGACCGGGTTTTGAAATATAGTGGTTGGTTAAGATTTCTGTACTTTAATATTTTATTTTACAAACATTATTCACTAATTTTCACTCTACTTTTAAAGCCAAGAAAATGAAAAAAATAAAACATCCGTGAAAATCTGATAATTTTAAATTTTTGAGGTGGCAAAGCTTAAATTCGATAAATTGATGGAAATTTTTGGCCTTCACATACAATAAATTAAAAAAATTGACTTTCTTACACTGTGAAACATTCTGTAACCTTCGCACATTTTTTTCAGCTATTTTACTGATAATTTTGGGAAACTATAAAAAAAGCCGTAATTACAGACGTTTATGAGAATTCTAGCTTCATTTTTGAAACATTCAGATAATTATCGTTTGCCGAAATGTTTACAGTGTATTTATGCTCCATCAACTGTGTAAAACACACATTTAATAATTTCCAATTTACCTTTCAGGTGTTGAGAACTTAGACAGTGGAGTTGGCATTTACGCTCCTGATGCTGAATCATATACCCTCTTCGCTCCAGTCTTCAACCCAATTATTGAGGATTACCATGAGGGTTTCAAGCCTACAGACAAACATCCCCCAACCGACTTTGGTGATATCAACACCCTCGTCGATGTTGATCCTACTGGATCTTTCGTCGTATCCACCAGGGTCAGGTGTGGACGCAGCTTGAAGGGGTATGCCTTCAACCCCTGCCTCACTGAAGCTGTGAGTATTTGTGTCTTAAGATAATTATTATTGGTGAATATTAATGTGATAGCATATGTAGGGAATATTTACTTTCCCCACAATACATGGTGATGTATAGGGAAAGTATATTAAACTCCATTAATTAAAAACTGAAATTTTACTTATTGTTGCCAATGGTTTGAAGTTAAATTAGCCGATTTCTTTTAGTTAAAATTCAAAATTATATCTATGGTTTTCATTTTTCAATAAAAGATTTCTTAACTTCATATCTTACGTAATAGTATGTGTATGTGCGCGGTCTGTAGCGGGTAATTTAAGCGTCGTACGGCCATGAAATTTCGTATACATGTACTTCAGGACCCTGGAAGATGCACCTTGGCGTTACTCCTTTTTTAATTCGAATTCGTTTTTTAGTTATGAATTTTTTAAATTTAAAATCACGATTTTCCGCCATTTAGTCAAATTAAATCAATTCCTTCTTTGCTACCGCAGAATTTTACTTCTTTACCTCTGTTAATAATTCTTGACATTTTATTCGGAAATTAAGTATATTTGATCTGCTCATTTTACTAAATTATCTCGAATATAAAAATAGTTATAGCGAATGAAAAATGTTTTTAATTTTTTTCACTACTTTTACGCAACATAGCTTGATATTTAACTTGTGTAGAATATTAGTAATACGCATTTATTATAACCAGATCAGTTTTAATTTAAATGATATTTTATCAATCTAGAAGATTAAACACATTGCTGGAATATTTCCACTTTTAGTACTCAAAGTTAACATCGTTGACTTTATTGTCCGTTATCTTAAATCCTCAAGACTTCTTGGGTGTTTCAAGCAACCCCAAAAGAAACTGTTATTTAAAAAAAAATATTTCGTCTCTTTTTTATTTTTTCTATTTGTAAATATTTGTTGAACAAATAACAGGGAAAATATCTATTAAGTTTGTCTTCAATTTGTTTCTATGTTCATTTGTATCACAATCAGTTAACAGTGAAGATCTTCCCACTAGCAGTTCTTTTTAAGGGATCATGGGACAAACTTTCAACAAATTCAATTTCACCTCGAATTAAGATATAAACTTTATGCATATATGAAGATATAAACTTTTCTGAACATTTTAAAATAATTTGCATGAAAAAATTCCTTTAATAACTGAAGTTTTAGCCAAAAATGTCATATTATATATGGGGAAATGCAGCGAGAAATAACTTTAATATCATTCTGAGAAAAATGACTTTATTATTATTAGTTTTCGTAATGTCTGATATTTAACTAGTAAAAGCCGGGCTTTGGATGGACGCTGACATATGAAGTATGCGAGCTGTGACACATTTCAAATTAAAACTTGATGTAGAAAATAATTATGAAATCAGAAGTATAAAAAATTATTTTCAATATTTGAGAATCCTAATACAAAAGAGAATATAAGATTTTAGAACTTGAATGTTAAATAAAAAAAAATTAAAATACGGGAAAACAATGAAATCAAGGTAACACATTTAAATCGAAAAAAACATATTTAATATACAGGAGCACGTTTAAATGACCATGCGTAAAGATGTACACTCTTTGATTAGCTGTTTAAAAGTTGTTTACTTGTAGGAAGCGTAGTGAAGATGTGCAGTTTAAAAATGGTCGTTTCGCCCTGTTACAATTCCTTTAAATAATTGAAATAATGATTCTGCAAATCTGGTCAATTTCACGTATGTACGTAAAATTCCATCTTCCTACCTAATAGTTTTCGAGTACAAGGGAAAACAAAGTTCAGGCAAATGTTGATTTTGCTTCGTTAGGAATGGAGAATAGACTTAATTTCGCTAGTCCATAATTATAAAATTCTAGTGTACAGCAATACCCAACTACTTTCTGTGTATAAATCTCTAGTCATACTTGTTAATGCGCATAAACCTGCAATAAACTAAGAGTACTTCAGAGTTCATAACCAGAAAACCCACCTGTAAGAGATGTTCTAAAAATTTGGAGCAATCTTCTATTCTTATGGAGCATACATGGTGGGCCGGTTTTGCAATTCTTTGGCGCTTTTCAGCATGGAATAGCCGTCATCTGCAATGTAAATGGCAGCAAGACACATGAAACAACAATTTCTGCAAATTTCTACGGGAATTGACAATTATGTCTTTCTACACAGCCAGCTCAAAATTTTTATACAATTTTTAGCTCTGGCTTCACCAATCTCCAAAGACTTTTGTACCTGCTGTATAAGAATTTTTTGTGACTATGAACTTTGTCTTTGCAGCTTCGTATAGCCCAAACTAAATTGTGAAATAATTCTGTGCCTGCGACGTGGAAGGATTGTTCGCAAAAACTTGCAAGTTTCTTGCTGCCATTACAGATAATGGTTATTCCATAGCCGGGCAGCGCATAATAAACACGAAACCTGGTCCATGAATGGGAGTGTCAACTTCCGGTTCATCTGACTAACTGATTCAAAGGGCCCCATCTCAATTTTGCACCTATCACCTCTCTAAAAGCGCAGTGTTAGTATGTCAGTTCACCAAATGCATTCGACCATGCTGAATCCAAATCTTAAATTCGTTTTTCAAATTACACTCCGTATCTGGGGGGTCTCTTAAATTTCAGCTTTTTTTTATATTTCTGTGCTTATGTCTTAGGCCGAAGGAGTTGCTGCAACATGATGCAATTGCATGATCATGAGACTTAAAGGAAAACTGTATTCAGCTCATGGGGTTAGAGATGAGACCACCTCCATGATTCATCTGAATAGAAAAGTTAAGATATCATCCTAATTTAAAATATTCAGAATCATAGAGTTAGAGGGACTTGCTTCCTCCTTTATCTTCACATTCACGTTTTAGGTTTTAAACAATACAATTAATGTTTCTAGATAGACTGGTTGGAACTGAATTGCATGATATATGGAGTTAGAGGAAGTTAACACATGGTTTCACTAGAAACTGAAAACTTGAAATAAAAGGTGTGACGTATAAGCTGGATAATTTCGTTTAGAGGTGCTAGGGCAGCATAAATTAATTGCTTTATGTTAGGTGATAGAGTACAGTGTGCATGTTTTGATAGGAAGTCGTATAAGAAATGGTAATATTAAATGAGAGGGGTGTCTGTGACTATTACGGACAGATGGGAGAGTCTACTGGAGTTGATGTCCGCCAGTTTTTGCTTCAAATGTATGGCCGCTGTGTACTTGGATGGAAGTAGCGAGCCGTCTTTGCTGGTAATATATGAAAGGGCCATAGCCGCTTATTATGCTTTATCATGAAGTTCCTTTTAAAAAAGGGAAGCATCTAGAAATAATCATCTTATCTTTTAAATAAGTAGAACGAAACGTGTTGCAATATGTTGTAATTCTAACGAAATTTGAGTAAAATGTAATTTTTCGTTAATACATTGATTTTATTCTACCTCAAACATATTCCTAAGTGTGAAGATGGATAATAAAACATATTTTTATTGTAGAACTACAAGGAGATGGAGGACAAAGTTAGCGCCATTTTTGGTACCTTTGAGGGTGAACTGAAGGGCAAGTACCACCCCTTGACCGGTATGGACAAGGCCACTCAGCAACAACTTATTGATGACCATTTCTTGTTCAAGGAGGGTGACAGGTAAGACAAGTTATTTCAATAAGTGGAATAGTGTAGAACCATCATTCGATTTGCATGGTTTCGTTATTTTACGGTTAAGCAGTTACATAGGTAGGGAAGGGTATTTGCTGAGCAATTACAACAGTTTCCATAAGGTTCATATTTAAAAACGAAATTCAGCATTTTAATTTGGTCGTCAATCTAGCACCCCCTCTTTACGTGATTCTGGCTTCACCTATTCTTTATATTTTTACCAAAATTAAAAAATGCGTGGCACAAGTTTCGTCATTGTGTTGTTTTCGGTGAAACCCATTGTCAATAGCAATTATCTATTAATGCTAGACTATAATTTTTGTAATTAGGAAGAAAATAAAGAAAATTACAAGATTCAGAAAAGCGAGGAAAATAAAAGAAATTGCGACAAATGAATTGTTAGCAGCGAAAAAAAATAGTCTGACTTTTAAAACTTCTAAAGCATCTCTGCAAAAAAAATCCGATTTGAATCCTGATTTTTATCGGAGTTAATAAATTGTCGAAGTTTCCTTGAAGCTTTTACTTCGTATTGAGAATGTTACCGAGAAAAATATTTTGGCTGGTATTTTCAAAATGTTATAGATACTTTTGAGAGAAATCTTCGAAACAGCGACGAAACAATGGATGTACATTTAAATTCTATGTAGCAATGATATTGCATAATTATTTTTATCAATTAATTTTAAAATTATCTGTCTGATGTTAACATTTATTGATTAACGCTATTAATTGTGCGATTTTTCAAATCCATTATTTTGCAATGTTTAAACATGGAAGATATGGAGAACATTGATAAGCAAAAAGGAAAAGACTAATAAATTAGCTGGATGTTTCACATTCTAAGGAAGTTCAGCGCTTTCTCAGAAAATTATTTTTGTCTACTTGAAGATATTTATTGTTATCTGTTAAATTTATTAATTCGATTTAATAAGCCTGATTTTCCATTGTTTGTATCAAAATGATCTCTAGGAAAGAGCATTCTTTGTACGTAAGTTTCGCGAGATTATTAAGACAAGTTCATAATTTTCATAGCCTGTCTTTCTTGGACTAGGTTGAAATCTTCTGCAATCTTAGAATGCCCACAAATGTGACTTTTCTTCAGTTTAAAGATACATAATTTAAAAATGAAATTTATCTATACCAGCAATGAGTAGGGCTTGCTTCTTTGTAAAATACGAATTTCAAGGTCCAGCGACCAGCAAAAATTGGAAATGGCGAGACCAGATTTAAATTTTAATAATTTTCGAAAGATTTTATAAAAACCATGGCGTAATTTAGAAGAAACCTTACTTTTCATTATAGCATTCTTGGAATTACCCAAAGTAAATTAAAACAGCCTAAATATTCGGACAAAATTTTCTGCATGTCATGTGCTTCCCTTATATTGAAAAATTAAATGTCATTTTTTCTATCATTGTATGAAATGTATATTCCAGGAGCATGGTTTTAACTTGTGTTTTCTGACGCAGGTTCTTGCAGGCTGCTAATGCTTGCCGCTACTGGCCCACTGGTCGTGGTATCTACCACAATGATGCCAAGACCTTCTTGGTCTGGTGCAACGAAGAAGATCACTTGCGTATCATCTCCATGCAGAAGGGTGGTGACTTGAAGGCCGTCTTCCAGCGCCTGGTCAATGTGAGTATCCTGAATTCTATACTGAAGTGACAAAAACTTTTGCATTTGTAATAGGTTTTAGCAAGTAGCATGTTTTGCAAGCTTTTTCTTAGCATATTCTTAAAGCTTTATTAAGAAATTTCAAATTTAAGATGGCAAAAAATAGTCCTTTTCAAAAGGTTTAACTTGTCATGACCGATGTGTGAATATCTTATTTGTTTCAACTTCTTTGATGGCATTTCTAAACATACTTCCCAACATCCTAAAGAGCTGATACTTTGTACAGCTTAGTTTAGTAGAACATTTTTATTCATTAAAATTTAGCGGATCCTAAAAAAATAGAACCAGCATTTTTTTTTCTTTGCTAAATGGTCTTCAAATCTGTAAGATAGTTAAAAGGAACCCATGTTCATCTTTTTTGTTACAATATATTTTTTTTCTATTTTTCAACCTTCTTTCTGCATTATATTTTAACATGGGTGGTTTAAACTAAAAATATAAACAGTAGCAGTGATCATTTTGGGGAAATTAAATAGAAAATGCAAATTTTTTTTTCGAGACATGTAAATACAGCTTGATAGGGGAATGACACTTAATATGTGCAACTTCTTTGTTAGTATATATATATATTAGAAAAATAAAAAAAATTGTTTTGCTTTAATTGCAATCTTATATTTAGAACTAACTTCTTATTTGCTTTATCTTCTAAGAAGAAAATCTAGTTTAAATATAATTCACTTGTTCTAATGTCATTCCCTTGTCTACCAAGAAGACAGGGGAATTACAAATAATGTGATTTTACTTTCTAAGTATATGAGTTTTATTTGCATTTATGCCTAACTTGATACTCAGCTTACTGCACTAACTAGGTACACATATATGTTAAAGAAAATTATTTACTTTTTTTATTCTGAGAATAATTAAAGACAGGTGAATGACAAGGAATAAAAATACTTACCCAAAATTGTTCGGTTTTATACTATTTCCCTGCACAAAATGATAGCCAGAGTATAGTCAAACTCTTGAAATGGTGAATATGGACATTCGTAAAAATGAATAATACTCTAATTATATTTTGTTGCCATCTACACAGAAAGAAGTGTTAAAATTTAAAAACAGGTGAATGACAAAAAAGCTAGGGGACAGTTGTAAAAATTTAATTTACAATATTGCTGTAATGCATAGTGTATTTTTTATTACTGTTTGTATTTTAACTTGTCTAATTTAATATAAAACATCAAATTAAAAGAAAACTAAAAAATGAAGGCTTGTAAAGGAAGTTTTGATTTTATTATTTGGCTGTTGGGACACACAAGGGAATGACATTTAATTAAAAAAACTGAATTTTTAAGTATTAAAAATATAAATTGTTCTTGTTAGCTAATGGGTGACAAATATGAATACATTATATTAAAACTGATCAGTGTTCAAAATCAGTCTCAAGTCGTGCAAACTTTTATTAAATCACCAGCGACATGTTAAACTCCCAGTTACAGAAAATGACCCATATAAGAGAAAATTTTAAACTTATGACACTGCTCATGGCAAGTTATGAATAAAATATTTTTCCTAAAAAAGATGTTTTGATATTTACTTGTTTACATTGAAGTATAAATGGAGAAATTTTCTGGCACTGTAAAACCAATTTTGTAGGTGTACGAGGCACTTTATGATGTTGATTTTTATTAATTTTTGTCCGAATTTTTACAAAATTTATCCTCTAAAAAATCCGATATGAGCAACACATGACTTTCCTTATATAATGCAATGAATTTACTACTTTTACAGTTAAAAAGAAATGTTATTCTTATAGTAGATACTTATAGTCTTTCCAAGATATTGAATTTTCTTCAATTAGTCGTCATTTTCATTGATTTAGAGTCATTTTTATCAATTTGGCGAGATTTTTGTTAATTTGGCAACAATTAAAAATGTCGCTGAGTTGGCGACATTCCGCCAATTTGTCGTCCAAATCTCGCCAAGTGTTATGGACGGAGAAATAAGTTATTCTTACTATTGGATAAATGACTATTGGCGTTCAAATACAAAAGTATTACTCAAAGTATTTTTTCATGAATGGAACGAGCTAGATCCACGAGAATGATGTCACCCAATTTATCGCATGGTATTACATATGAAAAGCGAACATGTTTCTCAATAGGAAATATTTTTTTTTTAATTTTATTTAACTTTTGATAATTTTTATGAAAAATGTGCAATATCTCAAGAACGGTTCATGTTAGCGTTCTAAAATTTATGTCAATCGTTTTCTAATGAAAAATTACATAAGAAATATCTATTTGCGTAATTTTATTAGCGGTTTTGATTTTTTGACGATTTTTACAAAATTTCACTCGAAAATTTAGGGAGATTCTGAACATTCGATTGCGTATAAAAATAATAGACTTCCAGTGTTTATGGATTGTGATTTTTGTACCAAATTTCGTTCAAATCGGTCCATTTGTTCGTCTGTTATCGTCTTCACAGACTGACTGACACACACACATACTTTCACACACACATATACTTTCACACACACATATTTTCACACACACACACACATCACTTCAAAAATGTTTGATTCGTGATCAGGGATGATTGAAACGTGCTCTCCCGTCGAAAACTCGAATTCGAATTTTCGACCCCGTCACAATACTTCCTTATACATTACGTATATAAGGAAAGTAAAAAGAGGACATGTCCTCCTTTTGGATACCATATGGATAGCCCTATCCGTTAGTACAGTGCAACGTTTCGTCAAGCTAACTATGTAACTTGACGCATGTATAACAATCATCAAACAATCATCATTAATTATATTAATGATAAGATAATTCATTCCGGGCACCTCCACTTATTAACAGGATTTTATTTAAGACATGGTGATAGGCAGTTATAACTCATTTAACATGATGGCTTGCTAACGTTGTTTAAGCAACCACTCTGTTTAGTTCATATAGATCTAAATGAGCATACACGAAATACAGTACTAGCTTGTAGAAGAACAAATTGTTCCAGAAGATTCGAAATTATTAATCATGGAAATGTTATTAAATAGAGGAGACAGTTTTCTGTGAAATTACACGAAATATAAGCACCAGTGGCTTTTTAACAAGAAAGTCGACAATTTAAGAGAGCTTGAATGATGGGCATTTTCATAAGATCAGAGCAGAATTTGCGGATGGTAAAAAGTATTTTATGATTTTGAAAATGTAAATGAAAATTAGGAAGCGGTTTATACTAGACTCGTAAAAAATTGTGAGAATGGATAATGCGTTGGAACTAGGTTTAAATTTTTGTATCATGAATTTAATATTTTAAATCAATTTAAACTTATGGGGGAAAATATAATTGTCTTTTTGAAAAGGTCAGTTTTTAAATAAAGAATACATTGGAAACTTTGTCAGTTATGTAACTACTTTTGAAAAATTATTAAACATGCTAACTTTACAAGCTTTTCTTTTGCTAAATTGACTGAAAAGATTGAATATCATATGATTTCATTCATGCTTTCATATGTTATTGCTTAGAAAAAAAAACATTTTAATGAATTCGTCAACAAGTCTAAAGTATATACATTTCATTTTCTCAATCGCGCAGTTTTATATTTATATGCTTCTATACAAAGTGCTAAAAAGTGAAAATTACAGCATTGAAATGCATACTTGAGATCAAAATCTGTTCGGCAAAAGTAATGTCATGGAACATAATGAGCAAACCAATAAAATTTTGTAACAAAACTTGAAAGGTAGCAACTAAAGTTTTATAATCTGTATGGATACGGAGATATTGCGAATATTGCAGCCTTTAACTTTTTATACCAAAAGTGGATTCTGAAATTTAATATAAATAGCTAATTCAAATATATTCCAACTAATGAGTTTTAACTCGTTGCCTTTTAAAATGGGGCGTCAAATCAACTTTTCTTAGAAGTTATACAATTATAAAATATGGAGACACGTTTTAACCTTTTAATGTTAATGGCATCAAAAAGTTACCTTGAGGTTAAAGTAACTTAAGGTAAAAGTTACCTTAAGGTTAAGGTAACTTAAGGTAAAAGTTTCCTTGAGGTTAAAGTAACTTAAGGTAAAAGTAACTTAAGGTAAAAGTTACCTTAAGGTTTAAGGTAACTTAAGGTAAAAGTTTCCTTAACGTTAAGGTAACTTAAGGTAAAAGTTACCTTAAGGTTAAGGTAACTTAAGGTAAAAGTTACCTTAAGGTTAAGATAACTTAAGGTAAAAGTTACCTTTTAGGTTAAGGTAACTTAAGGTAAAAGTTACCGTAAAGTTAGGGTAACTTAAGGTAACTTTTACCTTATGGTTAAGGTGACTTAAGGTAAAAGTTACCTTAAGATTAATGACATCAAAAATTACAGAAAATGAAAATTGGTAAATTTTGTTTTATTGACATTCATTTGCCATTGAATTTAGGAACTTGCACTGAAGAATGGGATAGCTTCGTACTATTTCGAGTTACTTCATTCAATGAACGTGGTGCGTCCTTTTACAGGGATGGGGTCCTCTTGACATTGTGAGCTATTTCCAGAAACGTAAGCTTTCCTGCTGGCTTGCTGCCACGTGCCACGAAATATTTTGTGCCCCATTTCTTTTCACAGTTTATTTCTGATACTCTCCCACCACTGTTGGAGGCTTGGCATAAATTGTTTAACACGTTTCTGCTGAACTGTGCTGTTTCGCAATCATTTGAAGGGCAAGTTTGTGAATAAAAAACTAAAAGGGGAAACAAGTGGTTGCTGTTAATTTACTGCCAGTTACAATTTAGCAAGATTTTCATTTGAGATGGTTTATATTTAGAAAGGTGCTCTAAAGATATGCAGCAGAATTTTTCTCATTAAAAAAATAATAGTCCATTTTTTCCATATGTTGCAAATTGCCGGTTAAGGAACTCATAGCTCAAAATTAATAACTCAATAATCAAGGGCTGGACTATTGCTTAACCCAGTTCCCGCGGAATCGTGTTGAAATTGTTAGTCCTATTAGAATTTACTCTATTTACTTGAACATTATTTTGCTTTCTCTCAGGCCTCAAAAGTCCAAGTTGTTGGTAGTATATATTTGGATGATCTCAAAATAAACTTCCGATGAACGCATTTAAGTATTACTTTATAGCAACGTTTTGCTGAAGCGACGTTTAATTTTAAAGAATGATCCATTATTGACAGACTGGCAAGATTACCGCCACATTAGCATTTACGGAATTTAGGAGTGACGAAAAGTAGAGGTGCAAGAAAATGTAGGAATTTTCTTACGCCGCTACGTATTTACTTTCCTTATATACATAATGTATAAGGAAAGTATTGTGACGGGGTCGAAAATTCGAATTCGAGTTTTCGACGGGAGAGCACGTTTCAAGCATCCCTGATCAAAAATCAAACATATTTGAAGTGATGTCTATGTGTGTATGTGTGTGTCAGTGAGTCTGTGGAGACGATAACCGACGAACAAATGGACCGATTCGAACCAAATTTGGTACAAAAATTACAATCCGCAAACACTGGAAGCCTATTGTTTTCATACGCAATCGAATGTTCAGAACCCCCCTAAATTTTCGAATAAAATTTTGAAAAAATCGTCAAAAAATCAAAATCACTAATAAAGTTACGCAAATATACATTTCTTATGTAATTTTTCATTAGAAAACGATTGACATAAATTTTAGAACGCTAACATGAACCGTTCTCGCGATATTGTACATTTTTTCAAAAAAATTATCAAAAAGTCATATAAAATAAGAAAATATATTTCTTATTGATAAACATGTTCACTTTTCATATGTAATACCATGCGATAAATTGGGTGATATCATTCTCGTGGATCTAGCTCGTTCCATTCATGAAAAGAGATACTTTTGAGTAATACTTTTGTATTTGAACACCAATAGTCATTTATCTGCGGTAAGAATAACTTATTTCTTAGTGCATGACGCTTGGCGAGATTTTGGCGAAGAATTTGGCGGAATGTCGCCAACTTGACGACTTTTTGAAATGTTGCCAAATTAACGAAAATCTCGCCAAATGGATAAAAATGATTCTAAATCAATGAAAATGACGACTAATTGTCGAAAATTCAATATCTTGGAAAGAATATTAGTATCTACTATAAGAAAAAACTATTTTTTTACTGTAAAAGTAGTAAATTCATTACATTATATAAGGAAAGTCATGTGTTGCCCACATCAGATTTTTTTGTATTGGAAACTTCAACAACTAATTTCAGCGTGTTATATACGCGCTTTTGCTAATCAAACAACTTTGTTGAATAGCTAAATACTTTGCAAGAATTTCTATGTTATGTTGTTTTTTTAGTTTTACATTATTTATATTAATCTATAATTGAGTTGTAGATAGAAACTGTTAAAAGTTATGGAAATTTTTTAATTTGTATTTAAGAAAATATGCAAGTTATCAGTATAAAAATATTATTGTGATTAATACAAATTTTTATTGTTTAATCTTAAATAAAAATCGATACATTAATAATTTGATACAAGTATGTTATAGTTCAAAATATTTAATCTCCATTTCAAAGTTTAATCTTCAAGCGGTGTAAAGAAAATTTTTGATCTGGACCTATTACCACTGTAAGAGAAAAACTTTCTTTCCAAGAAGCTTATTTTAAAATCTGCTGTTGTGATTACATGCAGCAAAAGAAAAAGCAACTAATATTTCAAAGCATTGTCAAAATGTGAAAATATCTTTCATTGAACATAAAACAAAAAAAAATCTAAAAATGCCATTATAAAGGATAATCTTCTAAAATTTATTCCCTTTGAAAAGCTGTAAAATGGCTTCTTCCCAGAAACACATCTATCAAATGCAGGGAAAGTTTAAAAAGCCGAAATATTCAATTGCAATCAAACTCTGGGTCTTAATCATTACTATCTCTTTCATTGCTTAATCATTACTATATCATTTTGTCTCTTTAACACAACATTCTTAAGCTTCCTTACGCACTTAAATATAGGTCTGTTCCTTAGTTAGGGCACAACTGATAAACAGCTAATTTTGACTTTTACTATCAATAGTATATCTTCCAACGTAATTATGATGGTGTTACTATGAAGGAAGTTGTAATATATTAACTCAAAATTATTTCTCTTTAATACATAGGCTGTCAACAATATTGAGAGCAAGCTTCCATTTTCTCGTGATGAACGTTTGGGATACCTGACCTTCTGCCCAACCAACTTGGGCACAACCATCCGTGCTTCCGTCCATATTGCCCTCCCCAAGCTTGCCAAGGACAAGAAGGTTCTGGAAGATATCGCTGCTAAGTTCAATCTCCAAGTCAGAGGTAAGTTACTTGTCTCGTGGTATATTATGGTACTACAATAATCTAAAATAGTCATTGAGAGATGTCTGGGGAAATGCAGAAGCAGTGTTGAATCGGCGGTTGTTTTGGCGTAAATATAGTCTGCGGTGGGATTTCCACGGAGCATTACGAAAAATGTAAACACTTTGATCCCTTATAAGTTGTTATACTTTATGCAGACAATGCTAAATTTTAAATTTACATTATATCCTGGAAATCTACTACGAGTGATTAAACTTAATATTCGCTTGCAACTTAGAAAGGTTGTTCAATTGAGTATATTTCTGTAGTTACTATAGGTCTATATTATCTGTTACAAATAAGACTGAAATCAACAACTAACCTCATTGAACTTTATTTAGACTATTTTATTTTATTCTACAAAAAAAAAAACTCATTATTATTACTACTTGCATATTTTATTATTAATTATATTTATTATCTACTTCAATATGTTATTTTACAAAATATTTCCCAGGCAAAATCATTTCGATTCTATTGAACGGGAACCACCGCCAATATTTTGTTTAAAGATCGTAATCTAAAATCTAATGAACTGGGCGACCTAAAATTTTCCTTTATGATTTAGGAAATAATATATGCAAAGTAAACGTTATTATTTAGCGTAACATAGTATGGGGAAAGAGGACAACTAGTTCTTATTTACCTGCTTCTTCAAAATACGTTGCACAACAAATTGTCTTACCATATGAAGTTTAACTATTTTGTAAATTCCCTACAATACATGGTAATGTATAGAAAGTATTGGAATCTTATCAAAAATCGCAACTTAAATTTTCGCCGGATCTCCACGTTTTGGGCCCTGTAGAATGCGAAAATAACATTTTCAGCATGGCTTTTATGTGTCTGTGCAATATATGTATCCACTCTAGCTCAAAAACTATTCAACGAAATTTCACAAAATTTGGTAGGTAAGTCATTGGAGGATTACCCTGGTGCTGATTAGATTTTAGTACGTTTCGGGAGAATAAAACCGTACTATTTATCGTAAATACACCACCAGCTTGCTGGACATAGTCACCATGTAAGAACTTATACTTTTCCTTACAAATTGGTCAGACTGAGAAATATTTAGTAATGAAACATACTTGCTAATTTATTATTTTACAATGCTTTGTTGACACGAGTCATTTTTACTAACAAACGTAATCAAATACATGTTATTTTAGTCGCTAAGATAAACTGATGCATAACAATTTATTTCCGCATTTATTCCTTCAGGAACTCGTGGTGAGCATACTGAGAGCGAAGGTGGTGTTTATGACATCTCCAACAAGAGGCGCATGGGTCTTACAGAGTACCAGGCCGTAAAGGAAATGCAGGATGGTATCCTGGAGATGATCAAGATGGAACAAGCCGCTAAATAAGTTACCAGATTCGAATTCACTTTTCACCATTGAAGAATATATATCTTTGACATGGAGCTCGAACATTTTCACTGAAGGTCATTGTTAAATTTATTTTCAGATTCGACGATGAGAAACTACATCGAAGCCATACTTTGTCTTTCTCCGCGATACATGATGTAATAAACTGTATTTTTAAGTTATGTTAAAATTTTGTTGTTAAGTTTGATGGACTATTCATTATCACATTTTCACGAAAACAAGTTTATAAGGTTTGCAACATTTTTATACACAAAATGAGCATTGTAAATACAACATTGTATAACTTCAAATTTATTATAATGGATATTTTTTACACAAATTATTTTTCTTAAATTTAAAACTGATTTTCAACAGAATTTTTTTTTTAATTTTAAGTGAAATAGAATTAGAATTTGGATTTTGAGTTTTAGTAGCCGTTTGAATGAAACTCAATCCATTACTTTTACGTGGTAAGATGTCAGTTTCTAATTATTAAAAAGGTTGTATATATGGACTACATTGCTCAGTGGATGGTAACCAGTTTTCCTTTAACTGTTAATTGTCGAGTTATATTTGTACAAATTGGCTATTATAGTTTTGCATGTTGTCACTAGAAAAGCGCGCTCGAATTTCATTCGAGGCACGACGACAAGATCATAGCAAGCGTCTCGCTCACGAAATCGGGAATTCCATACGAATAGGGAGGGCTTCTATAGTAGGATTTAAAATCAAAATTTTTAAATCCCGAGGTTTGCAAATAGATATTTAAATGTTGAAACATAATATTGTAACAGTATTTATAAGCATTCCTTGAAAAATCACGATTCTACAATAATATCTTAAAGTTCTAAAGTTTTAAAGTTAGCAATTAAAATTTTAAACGTTTGTAAAACAGTCTTCTTGATGTACGGTCTTGTCAGGTGATGGGAAGGTTGGACTGGTGTGGGAGTATGTTTTGAGATGAACTAAGAAGGGCTGCTTGTAGATTTCCGCGGAATAGCCTTATCTGTTTTACGAGAGTTTAAATATAGCGTTAATCAATTGGACTCATATTTTTAACACTTTCCAACATAGTTGAAAAGTGTTAATGACTTTCTATATTCTGTCTATTTGTCCGTTCGCACAATAACTGACGTAAAAATTATTTTATCAAAATTAAATTTTGGTATGTTGTTGAGACAGTCTGTAGGACATATATGGGAAATGTAAAAGAATAATGTCACCCAATTAGTTTTGGATTGAACCCGGGTTGAAAATATTAAATACATTGAACGCTATGGGACCTCATTTTTCAAACATTTTTTAAGCGGAGTTAAAATTCACAAATCGCTTTGAATTTTTTTGAAAAATATCCAAATTACCATGTAAATTGTGTAAAAAAAAACCTTCATCAAAATATTTAAAGGAGTTTTTTAAATAAAAATTGAAATATTAATTACACCCATATAATATGAAGAGATCACGTGACTCATTGCAAAATAAAATATGGCATTCATTTTTCTTTCGCTTAGTAAAAATCGTAATTTTTAAGGAACGCTTAAATTTATAATTAGTGTTGCATCCGTCATAAAACCGGTTTATTTTTGTATATTATCTGTGTATATACATTATGTGCCTCTGCAGTTACAATATTTTTTATCTTAAATGATCACTAATCTTTGATTATTTCTACAACGTAGCCTAATTTTAACGTATGCAGAATTTAAACAAATCAAGCTGTAAGATGAGATGTAAAAGAATTGCTGAATTTTTTAAAGCAAAATTATTCAACTCTGGAGTCTGGAATATGAATGAAATATTCATTGATGTTACAAAGAGAACCAGACGATTTTATAGCATTGCATTTTTTGGTGAAGTTTTAAGTTTTCGAATATAATAAATCATTGTGGCACTGTGATAAGTTAAAAAATGTCACAGCTGAAAGAATCGCATTTTAGAGATGTTTAAATAAAATTGCATTTCAGTTAGAAAGTGTTTCATACATAGAAGTAAAAGTAAGGAGTTAAAACTTCCTATTAAGTAAACACCAATATCGTTTGAGGCAATCATTCAGGTGGCTCTGGGATAAGATAAGTAATCCTGCATTGTATACTTTTCAATGGCGAAAGGCCTAAAATATTTATTTAAACTGCCAATTCTGTATGAATAAATTATTAGCGCAATGCAAAGTAGAACTAAAACAATAAAGAATATTCCCACGTATTCAAAACTATTTTATCCTTCAATTTATTTTTATCTCCGTATATTCTGTACTCTATCCTACGGCTATGAAAAAATACTCATAATAAGGAAACCTTTAATTTGAACATAATAAAAAAAAATCTGATGTGGGCAACACATGACTTTCCTTATATAATGTAATGAATTTACTACTTTTCAGTAAACAAAATAGGTTTTTTCTTATAGTAGATACTAATATTCTTTCCAAGATATTGAATTTTCGACAATTAGTCGTCATTTTCATTGATTTAGCGTCATTTTTATCCATTTGGCGAGATTTTCGTTAATTTGGCAACATTTCAAAAAGTCGCCAAGTTGGCGACATTCCGCCAAAATCTCGCTAAGCGTTATGGACGAAGAAATAAGTTGTTCTTGCAGCAGATAAATGACTATTGGCGTTCAAATACAAAAGTATTACTCAAAGTATCTTTTCTCATGAATGGAACGAGCTAGATCCACGAGAGTGATGTCATCCAATTTATCGCATGGTATTACATATGAAAAGTGAACATGTTTCTCAATAGGAAATATTTTTTTTCAGTTTATATGACTTTTTAATAATTTTTTTAAAAAATGTGCAATATCTCGAGAACGGTTCATGTTAGCGTTCTAAAATTTATGTCAATCGTTTTTTAGTGAAAAATTACATAAGAAACACACACTTCACACACACTTTCACACACACACACACACACACACAGACATCACCTCAAAAATGCTTGATTCGTGATCATGGATGCTTGAAACGTGCTCTCCCGTCGAAAACTCGAATTCGAATTCTCGACCCCGTCACAATACTTTCCTTATACATTATGTATATAAAGAAAGTAATACATATTGTACTAGTAAATAATACGCTTTTATGTTGTGTCAACTAGTAATAACAGCTCCTTTACTAACACTAGCGACACCTAGATCTAATTCTCAAAGCATTATGGCATTTTCAAACGTTTCATCCTTAGGAGTTTTATCTCTTTCTTTCTAACTCCATGGTTTCATAATCAATGCTTTGTGCCTGATTAATTTTTCTTGTTTAATTTTGCGGAGAGCTCGTGCGATTTCATTCCTGCAATTTTCGGATCAAAGCCATTTCAAACTGTGTGCCGATATATTATTTCGCGAATTTAAAGTCTGGGCAACGGCGAGTAGTATGAAAATAATTGAAGCTGGGCATTTCATATTTAAAAAGGACTTTATTCCAACACAGTTGTAAGCAGTGATCGGAAGTGATGTACTACAAGTAGCGAAACTACAGTAGTCACTACTTTTTCTCGTAGTTTGTAGTGTAAGGCGCTACTTTTTAAAAAAATCTGATGTGGGCAACACATGACTTTCCTTATATATAATGCAATGAATTTACTACTTTTACAGTTAAAAAAATGGTGTTCTTATAGTAGATACTTTTATTCTTTCCAAGATATTGAATTTTCTTCAATGAGTCGTCATTTTTTTCCATTTGGCGAGATTTTTGTTAATTTGGCAACAATAAAAAGATGTCGCCAAGTTGGCGCCATTCCGCCAAATTCTTCGCCAAAATCTGGCCAAGCGTTATGGGTGGAGAAATAACTTATTCTTACAGCAGATAAATGACTATTGGCGTTCAAATACAAAAGTATTACTCAAAGTATCTTTTTCCATGAATGGAACGAGCTAGATCCACGAGAATGTCACCCAATTTATCGCATGGTATTCATATGAAAAGTGAACATATTTCTCAATAGAAAAAATACTTTTTTTTGTTTTATATAACTTTTTTATAATTTTTTTTGAAAACAGTGCAATATCTCGAGAACGGTTCATGTTAGCGTTCTAAAATTTATGTCAATCATTTTCAAATAAAAGATTAGATAAGAAATGTCTATTTGCGTAACTTTATTAGCGGGTTTGATTTTTTGACGATTTTTTCAAAATTTCACTCGAAAATTTAGGGGGGTTCTGAACATTCGATCGCGTATAAAAACAATGGGCTTCCAGTGTTTACGGATTGTGATTTTTGTAGCAAATTTCGTCTAAATCAGTCCATTCGTTCGTTAGTTATCGGCTCCACAGACTTACTGACACACACACACACACACAGAGACATCACTTCAAAAATGTTTGATTCGTGATCAGGGATGCTTGAAACGTGCTCTCCCGTCGAAAACTCGAATTCGAGTTTTCGACCCCTTCACAATACTTTCCTTATACATTATGTATATAAGGAAAGTAATAAGTAGTGTATAGTGAGTAGCGCGATACAATAAATCACTAGTTTGTATCGAGTTTTGACTCTACTTTTAACATTACTTCAGTATGCAAACAAGGTGCTATTCTACATATCACCTGATCACCCTGTCTTCCTTTGTACGAAATGTACTGTTCTGCGCAACGATGTACAATTTGCAAAGTGCTAAGCGCTTTAGAACAAATCGAAAATGTGTGTTGTTTTAGCTGACGAGACATCTTAAGAGCTAAGTGCCCGACTCATAATACAAAATTAGACGATATGGAACTTAATGCATTCTGCCGTCGAACGCATATTCCGGTTACTGAGAGAGAACGAAGAGAAACTACATAAGATTTTCGATGCTGCAGGGTTAGGAAGGCCATTGTCTTATTAAATTGATTTTTTATATAGATATATTCAAATGTGTTACGTCCCAAAAGATCCTGCGTATCTGATTGCAGTTTTGAGATGCAAATTCTACTAAAAATAAACAAACATGTTTTTAAATAAATAGTTTTAACTTTTATTTTATTTTATTTTATTGTTTTCAGAAGTGCGTAAAGGTTGGTGAGTTGATCAGCGAATTTGGAAATCTGTAAACTTTACTTATTCAGAATAACTATGTTAAATTACTACAGTGTACTCATATCCTCAAATTTTTGTGTACGTTGAAGCTGTGGCAAAATTCGTGTTATAATATTATAATCGTCTTATAATAGTAGTTATGTAGTGACAGCATTTTAAAAGTAGTTTGTAGTCGCTATTTTAAAAAAAATCTGATGTGGGCAACACATGACTTTCCTTATATAATGTAATGAATTTACTATTTTTACAGTAAAAAAATAGGTTTTTCTTATAGTAGATACTAATATTCTTTCCAAGACATTGAATTTTCGACAATTAGTCTTCATTGATTTAGCATCATTTTATCCATTTGGCGAGATTTTCGTTAATTTGGCAACATTTCAAAAAGTAGCCAAGTTGGCGACATTCCGCCAAATTCGTCGCCAAAATCTCGCCAAACGTTATGCACTAAGAAATAAGTTATTCTTCCAGCAGATAAATGACTATTGGCGTTCAAATACAAAAGTATTACTCAAAGTATCTTTTTTCATGAATGGAACGAGCTAGATCCACGAGAATGATGTCACCCAATTTATCGCATGGTATTACATATGAAAAGTGAACATGTTTATCAATAGGACATATTTTTTTTTATATGACTTTTTGATATTTTTTTTGAAAAATGTACAATATCTCGAGAACGATTCGTGTTAGCATTCTAAAATTTATGTCAATCGTTTTCTAATGAAAAATTACATAAGAAATGTCTATTTGCGTAACTTTATTAGTGGTTTTGATTTTTTGACGATTTTTTCAAAATTTCATTCGAAAATTTAGGGGGGTTCTGAACATTCGATAGCGTATAAAAACAATAGGCTTCCAGTGTTTACGGATTGTGATTTTTGTACCAAATTTGGTTCAAATCGGTCCATTCGTTCGTCAGTTATCGTCTCCACAGACCCACTGACACACACACACACATACACACACACACACTTTCACACACACACACACACACAGACATCACTCCAAAAATGTTTGATTCGTGATCAGGGATGCTTGAAACGTGCTCTCCCGTCGAAAACTCGAATTCGAATTTTCGACCCCGTCACAATACTTTCCTTATACATTATGTATATAAGGAAAGTAAAAATAGTTGTAGTTAACTGCATTTGTCATAAAGTAGTTGTAGTTAGTAGTTCACTAAAAAAATAAAGTAGTTTTTCCAATCACTGGTTGTAAGTAGAGCTCGAAAGCTGTATATACATTATATGAAATACCAGAACCAGATAAAATTTTTAATAATTTTCTTGATTGAAACTAGAATTATTTGAATTTTTAGGTTTTTGTAGAATTATTTCCTATAACAAGAGAATGATAGTTCCCAGAACAATGATGGTAGTATACGCAGGACATGATTAAGCTAATTAATTGGGGCCCCCATACACTCACGGCATGCCAAATACATGCAAAAAAACATCACTAAGCAAATTTGCCAGTTAAGGGCCACTGTCTCGAAAGAACTTTTTATTCAAAAGTAAAACTTTAAAAGATGTATCTATATATACTAATTGCCAAGTGTCCGTCTGTCTGCCAAGCTTTTTTTTGGCACTTCCCGAATAGATAGAGATTTGCAATTTGGTACACGGCTATGTCGTTAAATAAAACTGAATTTTTTCGAAAACGTTCTCTAGAGGGGGTGCTCCACACGAAAACGTTCGAAATGTGAAATGATAGGAAAGTATGCTTTGCGATAAGATAAAGACTTTAAATTTAGTGTATGGTTAAATCGTTCGAAAGGAAGAAAGTGTGCAATTTCAGATTTTCGATATTTTCCACTTAAGGGGGTACCGCACACCAAAATGTTCGATTTACTGAAGAAATGAGAAAAGGCTGCTTTAAAATTTCACAGAGGCTTGAAATTTGGTATAAGGGCTAATCATTTGACGAAAACACCCAAGACGAATAGTTTTTCAAAAATATTCGTTTAAGGGTGTGCTCCAGAGTCAAACGTTCGAAAAGTGAATTGATAAAAAACCATGCTTCGGAATGAGTTGGGGATATCAAATTTGGTATAAGGCTAGACAGTTTGGAAGGAAGAAAGTACAATTTCAGTTTACCAATATTTTCTATTTTAGAGGGTGCTGCACACTAAGATGTTCGATTTTCGAAATAAAGGAGAAATGCCCCTTTTAAAACGTGATAGAGAATTGATATTTGGTATATGGGCGAATCATCTGATAGAAATCACAAAAAGAATAGAGTTTTTCAAAAATGTATATATAAGGGGGTGGGTACGCCACACAAAAGCATTCGGACGATAAAATGCTAGAAAAGCATGTTTCGCGATGAGATACAGACTTCAACTTTGATGTACGGGTAAAAAGTTGTAAAGGAAGAAAGTGTGCAATTTCAGTTTTCTAACATTTGCTATTGTAGGGGGTGCCGCTCACTAAAATGTTCGATTTGCCGAACAAATGAAAACGCCTCCTTTACAATCTGATAGAGGCTTGAAATTTAGTATATGGGCTTAACCATTAACAAAAAAACCAAAGATGAATACAGTTTGACAAAAATATTCATTAACGGGGTACTACGTTCGAAAGGTGAAGTGATAGAGAAACATGCTTCTCGATAGGATAAAGCAGTGTTTCCCAAACTGTGCGCCGCGAAATATAGTTGGGTGTGCCGCGAAAGAATGAAAATTATATTAAAAATGAGTAAAATATGAAATAAAACTCTTAATATAAATCATTAATATTAAAATAATATAAAGTCTTGCATGTTTGTTGCGTAGTGCTCGGTTCAATACGAATGTTAGTTTCCTTTAAAAAATTATATACCGTATATATATGTTGAATTACATATAATTATTATTAATACATACCCTTATGCTTGTTAATTCCTCCAACATATTATATAATGAATTTACACTTATGCGGTATTTTGGGTACAAAAGTGTTTTTAATTATCACAATTGGTACGTCTGTCATGTGTCGCTGGCAGTTGTTCTCATACGTTTTAATATTTATTAATTTTGATTAAAAAATTCATATGATAATTCCTGGTATATTTATTTTATTTATGTAAATATGTTATAAGTTAATTAAAAAATCTACTTACTCATTATAAATAAAATTCATGGAAAAAGCAAATACGAATACAAAATTGTAAATTGATTTATTAACAGCCGATGATTCCCAGCATAAATGTTTAATTTTACACACGAAAATCAAGTGGCTATCAAGAGGAAAGGTTTTAAGTAGCATACATGAACTCTAGAAAGAATTACTTGCTTTCTTTGAAGGAGAAAAACACCAACGTTTCTGTAACTATTTAAGATGAAATTTTTGGATTTCTAGACTGGAATGTTTAACAGAGATATATACACATCTTAATAATCTTAGCACAATAATGCAAGGTGAAACTGAAAATATTTTTACCTCGACAGATAAACTAATTGCATTTCAGGGAAAAAAAGCAATTTGGAAAACTAGAGCTAAAAATGGTAACGTTGAAATGTTTTTATTACTTGGTAAAACCAACATAAAAGAAATGACTACTATTGTAGTTGAGCATTTGACAATTCTGGAACAAATATTAAACTATTATTTTCCATCACTGAATACAGAAGATTATGACTGAGTCCGAAATCCATTCATAAAAATTTTACCTGATATTGGTTTGAACTTAAAAGAAGATCAAGACTTGGCTTCTATTTCCAGTGATCGGGGACTTAAAATCAAGCATGCAGAATTACCTATTGATGCATTTTGGATTTCTATTAGAGAAGAATATCCCTCGGTAGCTAAAAAAACATTATCCATTTTGATGCAGTTTTCCACACCATAGTTATGTGAATTGGGATTTTCTTCACTCACACATTAAATGCAAAAAAAGAGCGAGACTTCATTGCATTGAAGATGAAATGAGGGTCTGTTTATCTGAAATACTTCCAAACATAGAAAATGTGGCGAAAAAACATCAAACCCATGTTTCACATTGATAATTTTTTTTACTTATCGAACAAAAAGTAAGTACTATACTTAATAATCTTCTTTAGTTTCATTTTTTATGTTCATATGTATAAATACTCATTATTTATGTTCGCATGTATATATTTATGTTCACACACACACATATATATATATATATATATATATATATATATATATATATATATATATATATATATATATATATATATATATATATATATATATATATATATATATATATATATATATATAAGTGCGCCGCAAAATTTTCATTTGTTGTAAAGTGCGCCGCGAGTTAAAAAAGTTTGAGAAACACTGGGATAGAGGCTTCAAATTTGGTGTACGGGTAGATAATTTGAAAGGAAGAAAGTGTGAAATTTCAGATTTCCCATATTTGCTATTTTAAGGGGTGCCGCAGACTAATGTGCTCGATTATCCGAATAAATGAGGCACGCTTCCTTTTAAATGTGATACAGGCTTGATATTTGGCATATGGGCCAATCATCTGATAAAAAAAACCAAGATAAACAGAGTTTTTCAAAAATGTTCATTTATGGCTGCGCCTCACAGAAAAAAGTTCGAAAGGAAAAATAATAAAATAGGCGTGCCTCGAGATGAGATAGACTTTAATGTGGTGTACGGGTAGATAATTCGAACGGAAGGAATGCGCAAATTAAGTTTCCCAATATTTCCTTCTTCGGGGGGTTCTGCACACCAAATTATTCGATTTGTCGAATAAATGTGAAACGCGAATTATTAAAAAATTTCCATTATTCAGGGGTTGCTTATTGCGAGACCGTTGATTTTCAACGGGTATTCGGCTAGTAATATTTTAAACTATTAACATATTTTAAAATAATATTATTCAAATAATTATATATATTATTCAAATAATTAAATAAATAATTATTCCTGACTAAAATGTTTTAACACATACAAAATTTGGGGCCCCTTAAATTTGGGGGGCACAGAGCCGAGGCCCTGGAAGCCCATGCATTAATCAGGTCCTTAGTATACGTTATGCATGTTGAGGTATTAAGATATTTGTACTAACACAAATAAACAAAATGTATCCTGAGACGTCACTAAATTAATGCCAGCTTGGAGGAAAGAAACTTTTAGCGAATTTTTTCGAAATATTTTAGAAGAATGACTTGGGTACGAAATCTGGGGGGAAAAAACTCATGTTTTTCACCTATGAAATTTTATGAGATTTGGTCCATTAGTTTTTGAGTTAGAGTGGAATAGATACATACATTGCACACACACACACACAGACGTCACGCTAAAAAAAGTTTTTTTTGTGTTCTAGAAGTCCCAAAACGGGTAGATCCATCAAAAAATCGAGTTGCGATTTTCGACACGATTCCAATATTTTCCCTGTACAGTACCATGTATTCCAGGGAAAGTAAAAATGTATTTGCGGGCGACCAATAATTGTTCACGGTTTAAATGCATGGTCTTTGCCCAATTCAAAGATAAAAAAATCTGATGTGGGCAACACATGACTTTCCTTATATAACGTAATGAATTTACTACATTTGCAGTAAAAAAATAGGCTTTTCTTATAGTAGATACTAATATTCTTTCCAAGATATTGAATCTTCGACAATTAGTCGTCATTTTCATTGATTTAACGTCATTTTTATCCATTTAGCGAGATTTTCGTTAATTTAGCAACATTTCAAAAGTCGCCAAGTTGGCGACATTCCACCAAATTCGTCGCCAAATATTATGGACGAAGAAATAAGTTATTCTTACAGCAGATAAATGACTATTGGCGTTCAAATACAAAAGTATTACGCAAAGTATCTTTTTTCATGAATGGAACGAGCTAGATCCACGAGAATGATGTCACCCAATTTATCCCATGGTATTACATATGAAGAGTGAACATGTTTCTCAATAGGAAATATATATTTTTTTCATTTTATATGACTTTTTAATAATTTTTTTGAAAAATGTGCAATATCTCGAGAACGGTTCATGTTAGCGTTCTAAAATTTATGTCAATCGTTTTCTAATGAAAAATTACATAAGAAATGTCTATTTGCGTAACTTCATTAGTGGTTTCGATTTTTTGACGATTTTTTCAAAATTTTATTCGAAAATTTAGGGGGGTTCTGAACATTCGATTACGTATAAAAACAATAGGCTTCCAGTGTTTACGGATTGTGATTTTTGTACCAAATTTGGTTCGAATCGGTCCATTCGTTCGTCAGTTATCGTCTTCACAGGCTCACTGACACACACACACACACACACACACACACATACTTTCACACACACACACGCACACAGACATCCCTTCAAAAATGTTCGATTCGTGATTAGGGATGCTTGAAACGTGCTCTCCCGTCGAAAACTCGATTCGACCAGAATTCGATTCCCGGTTCTGCCCAAACTTTCCCCGTGTTCACTCGAATTACAATCACGTTAAATGTATAGGTCTGTAGGTTCTTCCGAGAGATTGGTGGGAGGGAAGGAGGGTACGGTCCCTGTGAAGGCCGCCACCCCTGAGTTCCGGTCTAAATTGGGTGGCACTTCCCCGCCATCCAAACAGATACCTTAAACTTTAGGGTAGGTCGGACGGTCTGGGTCTAAAAAGAAATTTGGTAGCACCATCTATTTATATCCAAAAGAAAATATAGTTCGTCACAGTGACTGTGACGTTGACATTTGAAAGTCAACCAAATTTTACTACACTCTTATCGTGTAAATGTCTTGCGACGCGTCTTACTTTTTTTTTTTATTATTATTATTGAAATGTAAAGAATATGAATCGAATTTTTAATATTTAATCATGAAATTGATTGATTTGAAATGAAACCTTTGGTTTTATCGTAAGAAGCATAGAGTTAGAAAGAAGGAGATAAAACGCCTATGGATGAAACGCTTGAAAATGTCATAATGCTTTGAGGATTATGTCTAGGTGTCGCTAGTGTTAGTAAAGTAGCTGCTATTGTTAATTGACGCACCAGAAAGGCGTAGTACTCGGTATATGTATTTTTTATTATTATGAAATTAAGGGTTCCCTAATTTTGAATATAATTAACCAGTATTTTTTCACAGTTGTAGGACAGAGTTCAGAATATAGGGAGATAAAAATAAATTGAAGCGTAAAATAATTTTGAATGCGTAGGAATATTCTTTATTGTTTCGGTTCCACTTTGCATTGCGGCAATAATTTAATTTTACAAAATTGACAGTTTCAATAAATATTTTAGGCCTTTCGCCATAGAAATGCATGCAACAGACCTACTTATCTTATCTTAGCACCACCTGAATTATTGTGCCAAACGATATTGGCGCTTTCTTAATATGAAATTTTAACTCCTTACTTTTTTACCTCCATGGAAAGAACTTTAGTTTTTAATTATTAAGAGCGTTATCAGATAAGATTATAAAACTTGGCCGATCGTTACAGTTTTTTCGACACCTCTAAAATGCCAAATTAGGCTTAGCCGCAATATATATTTACAGTTTTTCTATACATCTGCACAATCATTTTCACATCAAGTTTTGCAATAAGTGCAGTTATTATGCAGCTCAGTGATCTACATAAACATTTAAATTTTTAAGTAAAAGTAGTGGCAACAGTTTTCAAAACAGTATACTTTTAGAATTTTTTTTATTATCGAAATTTTTCTTAGATCTGAAGCCGAAATTATTCAACAGTGAACCGTTAGAATTTTTTATTATTAAAATTTTCCTTAGATTTCAAGCTGAAATTATTCCACAGCGAACCATTTCAACATGATAAAAGGCGTGTTTGCAAGTTCAGGTATTTTGAAATTGTATATACTTTAATATTTACTTATTTCATATTTTGGTAGTTTTAGAAATTTAACATAGATAAAAATGTACATAATCTTCACATTTTAACGCCCATATAAAACAGCTAACTGAGAGAAAATATACCAACATATTTGTTCTGAATCAACCTTATAAAAGCTTATTTTATCTCAAATATTGTATACATGGAATTAAACTAGACTATTAGCATTAAAAATGCAAACATTATATTGTGAATTATTTCAAATTCATGGTCTAACCACTGGATGCATCCTTGGCTGCCAACCAGCGTAAGTTTCCAAATTAGGTCTGTGCCAACCCGGCTAAATCCCAAAGACCGGTACGGTTGTTTTTTTTTCTATAGCGCCAAATCGGCGATAAGCGGAGGGCTATGTTGCGACATTAGTAACTCTTTAACTTTTCGTACTTCGTAACCATGGTAACCTTGCGAGTTGATAACTCTGACAACTGTCCTAATTTGTGTTATTTTATGCTCATTATGAATTATTCTACTGATCTTTTAAAATTAGATGTTTGGGAACAAGATTTAAATACAAGTATTGGTAAAATTTCTTTGATTTCATTTGAGTGTACTAAATGGCTATGAAGAGTGAAATATTTAGTATTGTTCTTTTTGATCGTCTGGTTGATAGAGGTAAAATGAATGCAATTAAATGGTGTATGAATCAGGGGTTGATTGCAAGTGGGTAATGCTATTGTGTGGGAGGAATGATAGTACGGAAGAGTTTGATGGTTATACGTGGGCTTGCCGTGTTTTTGGAGCGAATGCGCATTACGTATAAGGAATCGTACATGGTTTACTCCAGATTGAGTTTGATTGAGATTTTGAAGCGCGGAAGTAACATGAAAATCACTTTAAGAACTATGGAACACTTTTTGCACAGATAGATGTTGCTATGTGCGATCTCTGACATCCAGGGGATCAGGATACTGAGATGTTTTTTTAGCTGGCGACCGTAGCGAGGTTAGCCCGCGAAGCGGTCATAGATCCACGTTCTAATGACTACATCACTCTATAAGCCACAGAACATCCGTTGCACAAGCTGCTGTTGCTACGTGCGATCTCCGACAGCCAGCGGGACCGGATTCTGTCATGTTTTTTAGCGGGCGAGCGTAGCGAGGTCAGCTCGCGAAGCGGGCGCAGATCCATGTTCTAATTGCTACATCACTCTATGAGCCACAAAACACTTGTTGCACAAACAGCTGTTGCTACGTGCGACCTCCGACAGCCAGCGAGACCGGATTCTGTGATGTTTTTTTAGCGGGCGAGCGTAGCGAGGTTAGCTCGCGAAGCGGGCGTAGATCCATATTCTAATTGCTACATCACGCTATGAGCCACAGAACACCTGTTGCTACGTGCGAGCTCCGACAGCCAGCGGAACCGGATTCTGCGATGTTTTTAGCAGGCGAGCGTAGCGAGGTTAGCTCGCGAAGCGGACGTAAATCCATGTACTAATTGCTACATCACTCTATGAGTCACAGAACACCTGTTGCTACGTGCGACCTCCGACAGCCGCGGGACCGGATTCTGTGATGTTTTTTAGCAGGCGAGCGTAGCGAGGTTAGCTCGCGAAGCGGGCGTAGATCCATGTTTTAATTGCTAAATCACTCTATGAGCCACAGAACACCTGTTGCACAAACAGCTGTTGCTACGTGCGACCTCCGACAGCCAGCGGGACCGGATTCTGTGATGTTTTTTTAGCGGGCGAGCGTAGCGAGGTTAGCTTCCGAAGCGGGCGTAGATCCATGTTCTAATTGCTACATCACTCTATGAACCACGGAACACCCGTTGCAAAGCTGCTGTTGCTACGTGCGACCTCCGACAGCCAGCGGGACCGGATTCTGTGATGTCTTTTAGCAGGCGAGCGTAGTGAGGTTAGCTCGGGAAGCGGGCGTAGATCCATGTTTTAATTGCTAAATCACTCTATGAGCCACAGAACACCTGTTGCACAAACAGCTGTTGCTACGTGTGACCTCAGACAGTCAGCGGGACCGGATTCTGGGATGTTTTTTTAGCGGGCGAGCGTAGCGAGGTTAGCTCGCGAAGCGGGCGTAGATCCATGTTCTAATTGTTACATCACTCTATAAGTCACAGAACACCTGTTGCAAAAGCAGCTGTTGCTACGTGCGACCTCCGACAGCCAGCGGGACCGGATTCTGTGATGTTTTTTTAGCGGGCGAGCGTAGCGAGGTTAGCTCGCGAAGCGGGCGTAGATCCATGTTCTAATTGCTACATCACTCTATGAACCACGGAACACCCGTTGCAAAAGCTGCTGTTACGTGCGACCTCCGACAGCCAGCGGGACCGGATTCTGTGATGTTTTTTTAGCGGGCGGTTAGCTCGCGAAGCGGGCGTAGATCCATATTCTAATTGCTACATCACTCTTTGAGCCACAGAACACCTTTTGCACAAACAGCTGTTGCTACGTGCGACCTCTGACATATACATTGAATTACGATATATACATACGTATATATATACATATACATACGTATATATATACATATACATACGTATATATATACATATACATTACTTTAGAAACTTACATTCGTTTAACTTCTAATTTTTGTAGGATATATCTAAATTTATCTTCTTTGATGGATATTTTTCATTAACCGGAAAATAAAATATTAACTTTTATAAAATATATACACGAATTTTTTTGCTAAAAATCGTTATATATCTTCCCCTCACTCGCATATACATTGCAGAATTTGCTAGTCAATGTATACATCTTTAGAACGCTACTTAGTGACTATGATAAAAATGAGTAGTAGTGTATATTCTCTTAAAATGCACTTTAGCAAATGAAATCTTTAAATATATAATGTTATTAATGTATTCTAAATAACTAATGTTCTTTTCAAATATAAATTCGATGTTTAATAAGATTAATTTCAATTTTTATTTGGCATCATCGTCAGTTTACCGTTACTCGCTATGAGAAAAATAATGTCCCTTTGCACTTACGTTTCTGCGCATTTTACTACGCAGGTTGTTTATTTACATTCGTGCTCACATAATCATGGTAACCTTGCGACTTGGTTGTATACTATGGCAACTCTCTCAACATCGGGCGCCAGAAAAGTCGCCAAATTCAAGACCGTACCGGTCTTTGGGATAATGCCGAAAACCCAGTAAAACTGGGCAAATTTATAAATAAAATGAAAAATCAATACTGAGATAAAATAAGTATTTCAGACATTTGCATTAAAACATTGATGATGAAGAACCGCATCATCTTTTTGGAATTATCTGCTCATTTTAGGAGTGCATTTATATATTTTCAGCATAATTTTTTTGAGATTGGAGAGCTTAAGTGAAATGTCATATATCTTACGAGATATAAGAAATAATTTATTTTATAAATTTTCCTAACTGCTCTCATTAGGAGAATTTCCGATGCAAATTCGTCGCCAAATTAGCCTGCCAAGTTTTGGCGCGAAAATGCAGTCTGATGTTCTAAATTCACAAGAGATCTGATTCTTACCTACAATTAATTGTCCACTTGAAACTCAGCTAACTTATTTTCCCATGACCGACTTTTTACGAAACTAAGGCCCATTTCCTAATGAAAATTTTATTGATAGTTTAGTATTGTTCAAATAGCAGAGTTTCTTGAAAACCGGAAGTAGTAAACACTTAGTAGCATGACGAAATGTGAAATCTAAGATGGCCACCGCCCGTTCAAAAAATATTAACCAAGACGTTTCAAGTCCTCTTGCAAAGTCCATCAGTCCCACCAGAAAATAAAGTAGAATTTTCTGATTTTGCAGAGACCTTCTGAAAAATTCGGCTACAAATTTCTTTTCATTATACTACTTCGAACGAAAAGCTAAATTTACTTGATATAACTATATAATACGCTAAGAAGAAAATTTGAGAACTGTTATTTACTTTATAATAGCACGTTTGCAGTATTTATAGGCTTCATAGGAGAAAAGGGTAAATAACCTAGAATCCTTGTTAAATTTTAAAATTACGTAAACAAAATCCTGATTTTTAGGATTTGATTTCATGGTGGTTTTAAAGTCAAATTAATTATTACTTTCCTTATATACATAATGTATAAGGAAAGTATTATGACGGGGTCGAAAATTCGAATACGAGTTTTCGACGGGAGAGCACGTTTCAAGCATCTCTAATCACGAATTGGACATTTTTGAAGTGATGTCTGTGTACGTGTGTGTCAGAGAGTCTAGAGTCTATGGAGACGATATCTCACGAACGAATGGAGCGATTCGAATGAAATTTGGTACAAAAATCACAATCCGTGATTACTGGAAGCCTGTTGTTTTAAAACACAGTCGAACGTTCAACCCCCCCCCCCTAAATTTTCAAGTCAAATTTTGAAAACATCATCAAAAAATCAAAACCTTTAATAAAGTTGCGAAAACAGACATTCCTTATGCAATTTTTCCTTAGAAAACGATTGACATAAACTTTAAAACGCTAGCATGAACCGTTCTCGAGATATTGCACATGTTTTAAATAAATTTATCAAAAAATCCCATAAATTAGGAAAAATATATTAACTGTTGAGAAACGTTCAATTTTTATATGTAATATCATGTGCTAATATATATATATATATATATATATATATATATATATATATATATATATATATATATATATATATATATATATATATATATATATATATAATATATATATATACATATATATATAACATTATATATATATATATATATATATATATATATATATATACATATATATATAACATTATATATATATATATATATATATATATATATATATATACATATATATATAACATTATATATATATATATATATATATATATATATATATATATATATATATATATATATATATATATATATATATATATATATACATATATATATATATATACATATATATATACATATATATATACATATATATATAATCCAAGTAAAAGAAGAATAAAAGGAATATGGGATAACCAAATGCTTTGCATTCATATGCATAGGAATTTGATTACTGACTTTTATATGATACATGTATATATATATATATATATATATATATATATATAAATATAAATTATTAAATCCAAAGTTAGAATGTATGTAGTAACTCATAATACACTATTCCAAAATTTTCTACAAATACAAAGAAATAAAAGAAATTAAGACAAAAAGAGGAAATAATAAAACATAATGCAAGTCATAAGGACAAAGACAATCAACAAATTTCAAAAATGAGGAATGCAAATAAGAAAACAAAAAAATCAAGCAAAAAAGCTTGCACATGGAGGAGATTTAGGCTTACGAGATTAGGCTTACGAAAAGTTCATTTCGAAAAAATTCTCGTCGGGTCCATATATCCTTTCGAAATGAACACAAAAATGCTTGTTTCTGAAACACAAGATAGATTTTATTTATAAACTTGTGTTATATGGACGACAAGCATAAAGATTGGAACAATAAAGGAAACATAAATGCATCAAAACTCACCTCTTCAGCGCAACCATGACGAGCAAAATATGACTGGATCAATGTTGCCATATGCCAAAATGAAAAGATGCGATTTGCTGTTGCCAAAGAGAGTAATAAAAACTGTACTGCGCAAAAGCAATAAAATGAAATAAAATGAGTTATTCAACTGTTAAAGCTTCGAGATAAAAAGATGAAAATATAATTGCAGGAGAATGAAGAAGTACGGCTAAAATAAGATAATAAGGGGAGAATATGAGAATTTTAGGCTAATCGAAACTTATTAACTATACTATTGACTAAATATGCAGGATATTGATACATTTTACTGGTAATTTTGAGGTTATTAATATGCAAAGCATGAAATTTTTTATCTGATAATCTATAAATTCTAAAAAGTTGATTAAGTATAATATTTCTAAACAATTGAATCGAGTTGCAGGAATTAAAAGGTAATAATTTATTAATATTAAATTTAAAAAAATCTTTTTTATCATATAATTTAGTAACTATCCCATGAGCAGGTTCTATAATTAGACTTAAATCCAAATAATAAACATTATTACTAATAGAAGTTTCATTAGGTATTAATTCCAAATTATCCGGATAGAAATCTATATCTATGACATAGTTATCAGTAAATACAAGACAAATCAGATCATCTACATAACTATAAATTTTATAATCAGTTGAAGTAAAGAATTTTTCATAATGATATAGGTATAAATTAGCTAACATACTGCTACTACAGCCACCTTGTGGAACACCTGAGACTTGTAAGTATAATTTATTACCTTGAAAGATATAATTATTGAAAAGAACAAAATGGAGAAGCTTAGGAAAATTGGTAAATTTTGTAAGATTAGAATGTTTAGTAATATAAGCATTATATAAAGCTAAAATGACATCATATAGATCAGTGATCTTAATATTATTAAATAGATCTTTAAAATCAAAAGTTTGAAATCCTATTATTTTACCAAGCGTTTTTAATTTATTTTTTAATTCCTTACTGTTATTTAGAATAATGTAGCTATCCCCAGAATCTCGTAAATTGCTATTTAGTACATTTAAATAATTTAGTAATAATTTACTAGCAGTAGTAGAGTATGAATTATGACCACTAGTAACAGTTCTAAATTTAATAGGATTTTTATGAAATTTAGGTATAAGCACAATATATGGAAATGTCAAAAATTTATTATTAATATCTAAATCACTATACATATTGATAATTTTCAATTTGATACTATTAAGAGAGTGTGAATCAATTTTAAATAGACTATTATTTTTTAAATAATCTAGCAGATATTGAATATAGAATTTTTTACAAATAATAGCATAATTATTAGAGGCTTTATCTACATAAGTAATAACAAAAGATCTATGTAAATCATTAACAGAATGCTTTATATTATCCATATTATATATAGATCTAGATAAATTAATACTACAAATGGTATTTTTAATAGATCTTAAAATAGTAAATTTCCACATATTAAATGCCTCTAAAGGCTGAGCATATTTAGAAGCTAATCCATAAATAAATTTATCAAGGTCCAGATTGATTGACTTTAACACTTGCTTAGAATTATTACATGAAGGTAACCTGAATTTAGTGCCAAATGACATTATAGTTCTTAAAGATTTATCTTTTACAATGGCTAAGTCTCCAGTAACTATATGACCCAAGTGTGGATTTATAAATTCAGCATAATTATCAACACTACAAATACATTCACCATCTAAATTTGTTGAGGAATCTATGTCGACTGAGAGAGATTTTGAAATTGCATTGTAATTAAAAATGGTTCTTCCAATAGGCTTGTTATATTTAAAAGTTTTAGTAACATTCAAATCCTTTACAGGCAATAAATGATGAAATTGATTAAATAAATTCTTAAAGTTAATGGAATTATAAATAGGATGCTTAAATGATATTACACAATAAGAATTAGAACAGTTATTATTATGAAATTGATTAAGTTTTATTTTTAAATATTTTGATCTAGTAATGAGCAAATCATAGAAAATATGATTAAAATGTTCATTAGTAAGATTTAACTTTAAGAAAATAGCATAAACTGTGTTTAATTGTTTTTTCTTAACTGCAAATACCCATGATTTAATAAATTTCCATTGATATGTGTTATTGAATTGTTGATGCATACTTTTAATCTCCGCTTTAATATCATATTGGGAGGAGCTTCCTTTACCGCGTTTAAATCTTTTGAGTTTAGCCAATTTACTATTATGTAAAAGAAGTTTAAAAAAAAGGTGATTAAAAATAGAATATTTATTATCTACAAAATTATTCTTAACAATATTACCATTGAGATATAACTGATTTAATCCATATGGAAACAGAGTACATTGTGATTTAATATAGTAGTTTTCAAAGAATAATCTATCAGCAGTATTTGTTTTAATGTCCAAAATATGTATAGTTATATTTTCAAAACCATGATGAGCAAAGTGTTTATATTCGATTTTATTAGAAGTAGGAAGAAAATTATTATTGTGGATATATTTTTTAACATGATCTCTATGTACATTCATACGTAGATGAATAGGATTACTGGTTTGTCCTATATAAGATATATTACATATATTACAAGATAATTTGTAGATGTATGTAGATATATATATATATATATATATATATATATGTGTGTGTGTATATATATATATACATATATATATGTGTATATATATATATATATATATATATATATATATATATACGTATAAAGATATATATATATATATATATATATATATACATATACATATACATATGCATATATATATATACATATACATATACATATGCATATATATATATATATATATATATATATATATATATATATATATACATATACATATGCATATATATATGTATAAAGATATATATATACATATACATATGCATATATATATATATATATATATATATATATATATATATATATATATATATATATATAATATTAAAACACCGTGAAATACTACATTACAAAATCATCTGAAATCACACTTAAAAGGCGCAAAGCTGCACTAAAAAGAAGATTAAAATATTGTCAAAAAGAAAAGAGGTATGGATGGAAACAATATACCAAAAGATGGCCGGGGGGAGTTGTGACCCCCTCACCCCGGTTAAGCATGCTTTACGTCGCGACAACACTCCCGGAGAGCCGGTACATTGCAAAAAGGAATACGAATGTATCAAATTGTAAGATGTAAATATACATCATACAGAAACAAATATAAGATATAATTGTCGAGATCCAGCCCTATCGAAATTCATCTACAGTAAATGTTTGAAATATGTTAAAAAGTGTGTGAATAATGTTTGAAACATGTTCACAAGTATAAATTAACAAAATTACAAAGCTTCCACTTAAAGAAGAATTTAAATATTGACACATAATAGAACTATAATAACAAAGTCTATTTCTAAAACCATATACCTGAATGACAAACAATAGCATATTACATGCAGATGTACATCCCATATTGTGTCCTACAAGACCATGCAAATTTGCTATAACGTATTATACATTATACCCTATTCAAGAGGTCCCATATCAGTTATCACACGCTTTACCTGTGACAATCCAGTATGTATATTGCCAACAGTTTTATTTAAATATAAACGGTAACTTTCGGTTACAGTTATTTTATAAAATTTGTAGATAATGTCACTTAAAAAATTCTTGGGAAAACCCTGTGAGATGGTGTTTTGTAGGAAACGATAATCGCATAAATATCGATCTTCCATTTTACTGTTTATTCTTTGACTACGTATTAATTGTCCCAGTATAATATTTCTAAAAACATTTTTGTGCATACACGAGTTCCAGTTTATGATATAATTGATTTTGAAGTGGAAGTCGTTGCGTTTATCGTACAAACAGAAACCAGTAGAACCTCCTGGTTGCTTGTATATCGTTATATCCAGAAAATTAAGACTTTTGTTGACATTATATGGAGTTTCAGTTAGTTTTAAATGTTGTGGATAGAAAGTAAAATCCATCTGATATTCTTCACATGGATATGCTACCAAAATGTCATCAACGTAGCGAATGAACAGAATTTCGTTTAATATATGTGTTCCATCTTCATATTTATTCAGATATATATCAGCAAGTATTGATGAACAACCACCCCCCATGGGTATTCCATGTAATTGTTTAAAATAAGATGTACCATCAAACAGTACAGTTTCGAACAAAACCATTTCCACCAATGTTTTAAATTTATATTTGTCAATAATCGACTGCAGATTGTATTTTTCGTATATCTCCATGACAATAAGGTATAAGTCCTTGATGTTTATATTTGAAAACAAATCATTAAAATCAAAACTTTTATAATACAAATTTTCATTAATTACATTTATTTTTTTAATAGCTTCTATACTATTACTAATAAAATATGCACCCTTATTTTTAATCTTAATCATTACTATTTTTAAAATAGATAAGAGTTTTTTGTTAGCTGTTGTCAAATATGATTGAAAACCATTAGTAATGGGACGAAATTTAACAGGATCTTTATGAAGTTTAGGTATTAAAGTAATATACGGAAAACGGATTTGCCCCATTCTGTATCCCAATTTAATGTATTTTGATTTAATGCGATTCTCAATTTCTGACTTAGATTGCTGTAAAGGTAGGTATACGCATGGATCGTGATAACTTTTGTATAATAACTGTTTATAAAGTAAAACACAAGTAAATGCATAATTTGTCGTTACCTTGTTGACGTATGTTATTACAAATTTTTTGTGTAAAGATGACAATGCATCTTTGCTATATTTATGTATTATAGTAGGGGTTACAGCATTATGATATTTTAACTTAAATGCCTTCCGAATAGCACAACTCCATTCTTCGAAGGTTTCAATAGGGATACTGTATTTCACTGCCATTTTATAAACAAATGCATTGATATTAGTTTCAAAAGATTTGTCTATCGATCGATAGTCATGCATTCTGTATTTAGTACCTAGTTGAAATATAGGTTTAAGTATTGATCCGGACAGTATTTCCAAGTCTCCTGTGATTACGTGACCAAATTTTTCGTTAACATAAGGTGTATACCGCTGACAATCACATTCAATAACGTTATCTTTAATACCTTTGCATACAGTATTATAATTAAAAAGGCTTCTACAAAGAGGTTTAGCATATTTATATGCAATTTTTATATTAATATTGACAGGTAATTTAAATTGATTTTTACTTAAAATATTTGAAAAATTTACATTATCGAATTTTTTATTTTTGTATGTAATTATTAGATATTCTTGATTTACTTTAATAGTTTTATTATCTTGTAAAGAAATATTTAATCTTTTGGCACGTAATTTTATAAGATCAATAAAAATAGCAGGAAGTGGTGAATCATTCACGAAACGATGTTTAAAATCAATTTCTGAACAGTATTTCCACAGATCCACAAGATAACGTTTTCTAATACCATAAGTGAAGTTTTTAATCCATGAATGTGGAACATCGTTCATTTCTGTAATATTTTTTACAAAAGACACGAGTTCAGTAATAGCATCATTAAGTTTCAGCTTTATCTTTCTTCCAGCCCTTTTATGACGTCTAGAAATACCATTTCTCACTGTATTGTCATAATTCTCTATTACAACTGAAGAAACAGGATTTTGTATATATTCAAAGTTGTATTTCACGTTATATAACACAGAATTTAATCCGTATGGATAAATAGTATTATGTTTTTGTATATAATAATTTTCCCACCAAAGGCGATCTTTCAAGTCTACTACTATATCCATAATAGTAACCTGCATGGCTTCAACACCATGTATGCCAAAATGCCTTATTTCAATTGATGTCTCATTGGCAGGATTTTTTTGAAATTTATAAATTTGACTGCGATGCAAGTTGACTCTAATATTGAGACTATTTTTGGTCTGTCCTATGTACTGAGATCCACATTTAGTACATTTAATACAATATACGCTGTTGTATACCTTACAAAATACGTAATAATTACGATCATTGCTCATTATTTGGGGGTCTGCCATTGGGCATAATTTACAAAGTGAAGAACTACATCTTCTATATTTGAAAACAAATTGATTATGTATTTTTGCAATTTTGCAATCTTTATTCTGATCACACGAATTTACGATTTTTTTGTATTTCTCACTCTGAGATGATAAAGGCTTAAAATATCTGTCGATTGTATTTTCCACAGGGTTACTGTATGACGATTGGCTAGTTCCCCCACAACTAGTCAACCGAGCTATCGTTGCACAAGCCCCGACATTGCCAGTCGCTATATTTTTCCTTTTAGACATTTCATATATAATATATGGGAATTTTATTTTAATTCCAAAAGCCCAAAGGAATATAACAAAAGCATGTATACTGTATAAGAGCACATTGAACACCCGTATTGTATAAGCACTATCTCAACATCACACAAACACACCTTATCGGTCGATCGCTTTACTAATATCCACCCATATCCCCCAAGTGAGAAATAGTTTTTTACTATCTATTAATTTTTTTGTTTTATATTATTTTATTATGATTTTTATTATAAGAGTTTATTTATTTTTTATTTTTTATTTTATTTTATAATGTACATGACAAGTTGCTGAATATAACAATACACACGATCACATAAGCAATGGACCCAAACTATCCCGAAGTCGCCGCTTCACCATGCGAGCTCACCGTGGCGAGGTATCACAAACACCCTAATATCTATGTGAGATGTTTAATATTAAATAAATACTATTAAAAATTACTATTATAAAACTATTAAGAAACATAAAAATATGTGAAGAATTGAAGTTCGTAAGCGCATTGCTGCATTACATGAACATCAATGATATAATATTAAAACACCGTGAAATACTACATTACAAAATCATCTGAAATCACACTTAAAAGGCGCAAAGCTGCACTAAAAAGAGGATTAAAATATTGTCAAAAAGAAAAGAGGTATGGATGGAAACAATATACCAAAAGATGGCCGGGGGGAGTTGTGACCCCCTCACCCCGGTTAAGCATGCTTTACGTCGCGACAACACTCCCGGAGAGCCGGTACATTGCAAAAAGGAATACGAATGTATCAAATTGTAAGATGTAAATATACATCATACAGAAACAAATATAAGATATAATTGTCGAGATCCAGCCCTATCGAAATTCATCTACAGTAAATGTTTGAAATATGTTAAAAAGTGTGTGAATAATGTTTGAAACATGTTCACAAGTATAAATTAACAAAATTACAAAGCTTCCACTTAAAGAAGAATTTAAATATTGACACATAATAGAACTATAATAACAAAGTCTATTTCTAAAACCATATACCTGAATGACAAACAATAGCATATTACATGCAGATGTACATCCCATATTGTGTCATACAAGACCATGCAAATTTGCTATAACGTATTATACATTATACCCTATTCAAGAGGTCCCATATCAGTTATCAGATATATATATATATATATAGATCAGTCAGATATATATATATATATATATATATATATATATACATATACATATACATATGCATATATATATATACATATACATATACATATGCATATATATATATATATATATATATATATATATATATATATATATATATATATATATATATATATATATACATATACATATGCATATATATATGCATAAAGATATATATATACATATACATATGCATATATATATATATATATATATATATATATATATATATATATATATATATATATATATATATATATATATATATATACATACATATATATATATGTATATATATATATGTATATATATATATACTATTACGATAAAGTGAGACAAAATAGGATATATCCCAAATAAGCCTGAAATTAAAAGAACTATTCACTACAAAGGAGGAGGCGCAAATGCTGCTCAAATTCCCTAGTAGAATACATGAATGAAAGTAGAAAAGAACGGGAGTGACCATATGAATTACATAAGAATGGTAGGGGTGGATTGCGACACCCCTTTCCCGCTTAAAGCAGCTTTTACAACCCGGGTAACGCTCACGGAACCAACATAATTCCATGGTCAGCCTCCCAAATGTGCGAAAATAAAAGCACCAGAACAGACTCAGAACCAAAGAAGTAAACGAATCCATGAAGGAGAAACATCCGC